>PVLA01002016.1:253349-301056 GCA_004027455.1 Hydrochoerus hydrochaeris | reverse complement strand
CCGTCCCAGGGCCACCCTTCCTGCTTCTGCCTCCCTGTTGCCACTCTTCTCCTGGCCTCTGCCCATCCTACACACTCTCCAGCTCCTGCCCCCCAGGGAGAGTCACTGGCCCCAACCAGGTCTGATATGAATCAGGAGCCAGGTAAGCAAACCCGTCCCAGCTGGGCTTGGTGATGCACACCTGTAACCCTAGCACTCAGAAGGCTGAGGCGTGAGGATCATTTTGAGTTCAAGTCCAGCCTGGGCTACACAATGTGTTCAAGGCCAATCTAAACTACACAGTGACACTCTGCAAAACAAAACAAAACAAAACAAAACAAAACAAGCCTGTCCTGAGGTTCTGAAGCGGCTCTGGCTGTCACTGAAGCTCCCCTCCCCATCTGCGCAGTGGATTGCACACCCCTCCTCCCAGGGCTGACTACCCCCCAATGATGCCACCCAGTGGTCTCAGTTCCCCAGGCCTGACCCCCAACACCCTTCCCGCTGGCCCTACTGTGGATCTCAGCATGTCTGGACAATGATGGGCCACTCACGGGGCGGGCAGAGGTTCGGGGCCTCTGCTGCCCGAAAGGCTGTCCACATTAATCAACCTTGACTTGGGTTTTCAATTAGTGTGGAGGAAGTGGGGGTTTATTGATCCTCCCTGTGTCTCCACTTATATTTAATGCATCTTTGCCCACATTCTATATCAAGAACAACTGCTGAGCAGGCTGCCCATGCCCCAGGGAGCAGGGTTTCATTTTCCCTCCTCACGATCGATGCGAGATTAAGTCGCTGTGTAGCTTTTTATTGGATATGCACGTTTGCTGTGTTTACCAGGGAAGCCAGAGAGGCGAGCTCAGCCCTCTGCTTCCACTGGTCAGAAATAAAGTGTTCATACCCGTCACTGTCACTCGGCACACCTGAATGGCCCCGAGCACACGCGCACGCACAGGCAGAGACACGCGTGCACATGCACACGCTCACATGCCCCCTGACGTACAGGACCAAAGCCCCATGTTTGTGCTCACACATGCAGTTGCACACAGGCACACACACACTTCCAGGTGAATTCACATGCATGCACACATAAACACATTTGCATGTGCCGGCTTGTGACATATACACACCCCAAAAGGAGGCACAGTCCTGAAACGGCTCCCCCCGCCTAGGTCGAGGCCCAGCTATGCGGCCTTCCTAGCTCGGGGCCCTGAACTGGTTCCATGTTAGCGGGTGACTTCAGCCCAGTGCAGATTTCTAGATCCCGACACACCACGAATGCGCAAGAGTCAAGTGCTTTGATCTGGGACACGGCAGGGCGGGCAGTGTCGGCTGCCCCTCAAGCTTACACTCCAGGGCAGGTGGCTCTCAGGCTGGTCCGGACTCCAGGGTCCACTGGGCACAGGGTACCCGCCCGGAAGCACCATGTCCCGGGAGCCACCTCTACTTTTTGGAAGGTGGACTTGGAGTGGGCCAAGGGGCTGTAAGCTCTGGGTCAGTAGAGAAAGGACCAGCGGGGGCAGCAGGGGCGGCAGCAGGGATGACAGCAGCAGGCCAGTGCTGCCTGTGCGGGGGTGGAGCACTTGCCTGGTGTGCACCAGATGCTGGGTTCAACATCCAGCGCCACTCCCGACGCCCTCGCCTCAAGTGCACACCGTCCGCCCATGCCTGAGGCACAGGCAGTGCCTCCAGTGCCAGCCCTGCGCCCCCTCATGACCTGTGATCCCAGGAGAAGGAACTTAGCCTCATCTCCCTGGTTTTTATGGCCACTCCTCCCTCACCTTCCCACCAAGGTAAATAAAGACCCTCTCACATCATCTTGGAAATCAGAACGGGGCTTCCACCCCGCATCCCCAGGGGCAGCAGACCTCTGGACAGGGCTGCTGGCGTCTGACGTGCCACAGGCTGCCTGCCCTGGGGCAGAGGTCACAGGACAGCCCCACCTGGGTCCCATGTCCTCTCCCCACACACACCTGTCCAGAGATGTGAACACCAAGGCCTGGACCTCGACCCACTACAGTCAGTCTCAGTGGGTGCCAGGCTTGCCTGGGTCCTCTCGCACCTCAGGCCTGGACGCTCTGCTGAATTCTTTCACGTGAAATCACCAGCCTCTGCCACTTTCCTTCCAAGCATCTGACTCCTCAGTGTCCACCAGGAGTACCTGGTGAGGGTGGGTCCAGGACTAAGTTCAGCATTGTCTCTCCAGGACCAGTCAGAGAGGCCAGTGGGAGGAGAGTGGGGGGAGGTGTCTTCATGCTGCCCCTGGGCTGCGCCATGGCCCTCTGGTGGCTTGCCAGGCTGAGGACACCACATCCATCCCCAGCTCTGCAGACCCCTGATGGCCTGCTTCCCTCCTAAAGCCAGCCTGAGGGGACCTGTGCACTTTGTCCCAATGGTTCTGCTGCAGCCAGCCCCATTGTCCTTCCTGCAGGACAGGGCCTTGGAGCTAGGGTCAACTTTGCTTCTTCCCCCAAGAAACCTGATGGGGTTAAAGACAAGCCTGGCCCCTGTGCCCCCTGCAAACTCAGGCTGCAGGATCCTGGCTGACAGGTGGGGCAGTGGACAGTGCAGCATGGCCTGCCTGGTCCAGGGCCTGTGTGTGTGTCTCCCGAGTTACCCCTGCAGGTGAGCCAGGGTGGTGATGGGGCAGGGGCCGCCCCCAACCCACTTCTCTTGCACACATCACACACATGCACGCGCACACACCATGGCATGAAGATATTTCCACCCCTAAGCCTATGGATTACTGACTTGGGCTTTAGGGGGAAAAAGGAAAGAAAGGGAAGAATTGCTAGGCAACCAGCCAGGGGTTGCTATGGCATTTTCGAGTGTGCAGCTGAGCCAATCAGGGCTGACTGCAGGCAGGAGGAGGCAGGCTCAGGATGTCATGTCAGCTCTGAGGAAGAGGAGCGAGTAGGCACCACAGGCACAGAGCAGACAACAAGGGCCCCCGAGGAGGACCTGCCGCCTCATGAATATGCATCAGGCTGATTGAGGCAAAGTCAATTAACTACTTGACAGCTTGATTTCTCACACATTCCTTTCTTCTCTTTTAACCATTTGGCCTCCACGGGTGGGCGGGCTCCTAGGCGGCTCCTAGAGGGCTGCAGGCCCAGGGTGCTCTCCTGATCCTGTGCAGTTGGGTTCTGCCTGTGGCAGCCGGACCCTGCTTCCAGGCGACTCAGCTCTGACTCCCCTCAGATCTCGTCCACCTGTGCTGGGGCAGGTGGCCTGGTCCTCCGCAGAGGCCTGGATCCCCTCCCTGAGCCCAGCAGCAAGGTCTGAGTGCACAGGGTCCGGGCGGCACTGAAGAGGTGGCCGGGCCTTGCATGCGGCAGCCACGGCTCCTGTTCCTTGGGGTGGGGCTCTGTCAGATGAGGCAGGAAACAGAAGTGAGAGCTGCAGGTCTATCCAAATAATTCCCTGAATTGGCTCTAAACCTGTGTCACATGAGCAGAGCAAGCCGGAGGCCCGGAGCTCAGGGCCAGAGCCTCAGCCTGATGCAACCGCATGTGGGCAGGCAGGGAAAGCACCGTGGCTGTGCTTTGCTGTTTCCTTCTTTCCCCTGGTGATTTGCCCTGAAGCAGGCAGATCCTCACAAGGGCCTCTGGTACTGATTATTGCATCTGGAGGGTTGGTGTTCCTGTGGTGTGGAGGACAGGGCAGGACCTCAGCCCCAGGGGTCCTGGGCTCTTCACAGCTAGGCAAGGGTCCATGCTCCTCATGAAAGTTGGGCACAGGCCGTGGAAAGGTCATGAGACAGGACCCAGGCCTGAGCTCTGCTGGCTTCTGGGGAGCCCTTGTTGGCCAGAGCCCTGGCACTCTCATCAGCTTGTCCCCATGGGCCCCATCCAGGGCCTGGCACCTCCATGGAGCCAGACTTGGCCAGTTTACACGTTCCAGGCGGGTCACCCTTCACCTGGGCTCTGGGCATCGGAGCCGACCTGCACCATCTCCAGGACCCACAAGCAGCGCAGGCAGAGTGTTTAGGAAATGCCTGCTGGATGCACCCCAGAAAGCTGAAGTCTCACAGTTCTCAAGAGAAGGTGAGGAGTGCTCTTCACCTGCATGGATAGTGGGAGGTTTGGCTGGACAGTTAGTGGCTCAGTTACGGTTATCAGGGTGGCCGTCATGCCACCATCTTTTCCCTGCCCGGGACGTGATTCTGAAGCAGTGCCTGGAGCTAGTTCCACTGTAATTGTCTCAAGAAGCTTAAGGTTATTAAGACCCTGTCTCATCCAGATCCACAGAAGGAACGTAAATACTGGAACCAAGCGTGCAACAAACAGGTCCTTAAACATTTGTGATTCTCTTGGGTAAGTTTGTCCCATAGTCAGACAGCTGATATGATCAATACACCTCTTATTTTTCTTTTCAGGGGAAGGGGTTTCTCTCAGGCCCATTTATAACCGGCCCTAGAGAATAGGGGAGTTTCAGTGCCCCACTCTTTACGCCTGATTGAAGCCAATATCAGTGCACTCCAGTGATGACTCCTGACCTACACCAATGCACTTCTCCCCCTAGTTGTGTGCACATGAGAAGTGTCCCCTCGCCCTCAGTCTCTTACCCTGTCTGTGTTCTGGAGCCATATGCCCTGACCCAATGCGGCTCCTGTGTATCTGTCTGTTTATCCAGTTTGTTAAGCTGTTGTTAGAAGCTGCTGAGCTAGTGATCACTCACACTCGTGCCAATAACACGAGTGCCCATACAGGAGTGCCCAAGTGGCACGGAGCACCTGAGAAATGCCCTGAAGGCATGGGGTGCTAGAGGTGACAGGTGTTTCAACCCCAAGGACAGGGGGTATAAGAAGTGAGCTAGTTCAGCAAAAGGGCATGAAATAGCCCCCAGGAACTTGGAGAATTCTTGTGGACACCAACAATTCTGCATTTGTTTATGTCTGTTTGAATCTGTAGAGATTGTCTGTCCATGTTTGTCCATTTGTCTATTTGTGAACAGCTATTCTTTTTATTTTGAGCTCAACAGTTTTTTTCTTTTTCCTTTGTCTTTTGCATTTTGGATCATTTAATCAAGGCTTATTTGAGTTATAAAGTTACAAAACATGTTTTTACCTGGTCCAAATGCCACCTGGACTGTCAGCTGGTCCAAATGAGACAAAGATTGGTTATGTAAATGTAGTGTATATTGTTGTTTACTATGGACTTGAGGGTCTTTCACTGTTTAAAAAATTAAATGGTTAAATGTTATAATTGGGCTTTTCATAGGTCATCAAAAATTGTATTAAGATAATTAAAAGTCCCTTGGGGTTGGGATTGTTGGACAGGGCTTCAACTGATGAATAAGAAAGTGACCACTTGTTAACATTTTGCCAGCTCTTGTTCATTGATTGGAGGCCTCAGTGATCTCCATAGCCTTATGGGAGACACCACAGCTAAAATTACATAAATATTATTGTAATATGTTCACATTGGTCATCATTCAAAGAAATAATACAATAAGGGTTTTGATTTTAAAATACACATACAAAGGGTTTCATATGGTTATGACAAGTGACTGTTGTTAACCTCATGGTGTATTCTTATATTCATGCTTCCAGATATACTGGTTTTCCAAAATGTAAAACAGGGATTGTTTATGGTGACAAAATTTTGGTTGAGATTCAGATCTCTGCTTTCAACAAATGCTTATGAGATCTACATCCCCCTAAACGTCAACAAGTTAGGTTAAATCTTTTATCTATTAGATAGGGATGATGAACCAAAAGGGTGGAATTTTATGTCAAAATGAAAATTCAAGTGTGGTTTTATGCTACAAATGTATATGGTTTGATTTTTAATTTTCTGTGTAAAATATGTAACTGTTAAACATCCTGCAGGTATTCAAATGTTAAAATAGCCATGGTTGTTGAAAAATAATGGTTCTGTTTTATGTTCTAAGATGTTTGATATTTAAGTAAGATGATAATGTCACGCTTACTGCCTCTACTACATTGTACTGTTATCACTCTTCTGGATGTTCAACAACCGAAGTATAGAGACCAACAATGGGCTAGGGACAGCCAATATTTTGGCCCTCACCCTCCAAGGTCAGTGAGGACCCAGGACATGAGAGAACCTCTGCTGTGTCACCCTATACTCAGTGAGTCCCTGGTATTCTGATCAAGAAGACTGAGACCACTGAGGAAAGTGATCATCGGTGTGTGTGGTGCCTAAGGAGAGTCACCCGGAGCAAAGATCGCCCAAGCTTTCATAGAAAGCAACTTGGTTAACAATGGCTGTGACTCAACCAAACAGCTGACCCTGATGGAAGAACTAAGAGGTGCTGTAGCTGGTTCCAAGGTTCCTGAGGAGACTTAGCTGACCTTGACAGATAACAAAAATTGATTTTGTTTAGAACAGGTCTCAACTTGGTCTTGAACATTCTGCAGAAAACGTACAACTACTAAAAGTATATAAAACAATGCTAAAGTAATGTTATGAAAGAAACTCAAATCACTAATACCTTTTGGCAATTTCCAGGTACACTGGTAGCTGACTACTGTTACAGATTAATGGACAGCACAGGGTTTCAACTGCAGAATGCAGGGACTTAAAAATCTTTGGGCTGCACTTAAAATAAAAGATCTAGAGCTCTACAACACAGCTCCTCTAGCTTCAACTGACAATCCGTCCTGTGCAACAACAAAACAAAAAAGAGGGACATGTAGGGAGCCGCTGAAGCTGGAGATTGATCACATGTGTGGGGCTAAGCGGGCCAGCCCAGAAAAAATAGAGGCCAAATCAAGCTATGTAAACGAGTTGTTCCAGCAGCAAGAGGGCAGGGGGCCTAGGCCTGCCAAGCAATGGGGTGCTAGGCAGAGGGGCTGAAACTGACATCATCTTTCCCAGGGTATAAACAAAGGTGCTACAGGGGCTGAGCAGTTCCTTCCTCCCATCAGGAGCACAGGGGCTCCTCCCGACCCCAGCTTTGTCTCTTCTTTATTTTTCTCATCTTCTCGGGGTCTTTAACCCCAAGAACCTCAGGAGCCGCATTGGGTCAGGGCAATGTTACATGGATCTCGTGTAACTAAGAGACAGGGGAGGCTGCAATTTTTGCTGGTTTTCCACATCCCTTCCCATGAGCTCTCAAAAATAGGTCCTGCTCCCCGGGCCCTACACAGGGCTGACGGATGGCCAGGGACAGAGGGGCTTAGGGAGACCTGCCCTGCCTGAGAGTGCAGCTGCTTGTGGGATTAATCCACCCGACACTAAGCTGGTAGCCTCTGAGCAGGACAAAGCATATTAGCAGTGGACGCAGAGAAGAAGCAGCCCCTTAAATTACCAACAGCGTGGTCTCTGTGCCGCTCAGCGACTTCCCCTGTGTGCCGGGCACAGCTGATGGGGCCCAGGACAGCGGGAATGCAGCACTGCCCCAAGGGGAGGTGGGAGGGCAAGAGAGGCAAGCTGCCCTCCCGGCACTCTGGCCTTCACCTAGGCTGCAGGGCCACCTTTCCCTGCACAGTGTGACCCGGAACAAGGGGCCCACGCTGGCCATGCCTTCACTGGTGGATTGCAGACAAGGAGTCCATGCTGGCCACGCCTTCACCGGTGGATCGCAGACAGCCAGAATGGGTCAGGAAAGGAGAACAGCAGCCTCACTCCCAGCTCAGCCACATCCCCTAGAGCCCACCCTGCGTGGGCAGCTGCTTCACCCTATGTGGGCACAGAGCAGGCTGGCAAGGCTGGGCACAGCCTCACTGCTGCTGCCGCTGGACACGCTGTGGTCTGAGCTGACTGCTCTTGCTGCTATATCTGTAAAATCAGGAGGTTGAGACCCATTCTGCAGTCAATCTTTAGATCACAGCTTCCCATATTGCTCTTGTCCTTGAGCAGAGATCCTGTCCATCCAACCTGGCTGTCTCTGACTCCACTCACTGGACAAGCTGGCCCCAGGCCAGCAGAAGGGTAGGAGACCCCTCCTCTTCCCCATGCATCCCCAGGATGCTGCCCCAACTCCTGAATTCAGAATCCTGCCCCCCAGCCCACCCTAGTCCTAGCAGACCAACATAAGGTCCCACAGAGCACAACCTGCCCCTGCAGACACCTGAGCCAGCAATGGCCTCTCCCCTGCTGCGGGCTTAAGGGTTCCACTGCCAGAGCTGGCCCTCGCCCAATGCCCGCTACTGGCAGGGAGCTCCAAGTTGCACCCACAACCTGGTGTGAGGGTCCCATGTGCTGCCGACATACCCTCTCTGTCCCTTTCTAGGCCAGACTAGTGTAGTGGTGGGCGTCCTGGAAGTGGGCAGGCCCATGACCTCATGGGTGAAGGGCAGCTCAAGGCAGGGGGACTATCACAAGACAGCACGTGGCCAGAAGGAGAGGAGGCTAGGGACCCACCCTGCCTGGGCCCGGGGCTCTCAGGCAGGAGAGAGAGAGCCCTAATCCTGACCCCACATCAGCTGCAGGTGAGAAGTGGCCCCTCCACCTTTCCTTTGGAAACCTCGGTTTCCAAAGCAGGGCCACATGTGGAGCTCCCCACCCCATCAGCACCTCACCTCGCACAGGTGAAAGGCAGCAAAGTGAGATTTGCACAATGGCCTGCTGGGCCTTACCTGAACCCCATTTCAACTCTCCTTGAGCCTTACCTTGTCCCCACCTGGGCTCCGACTGGAGCTTTCCTCCGAGTGCCACCTGTGTCTCTACCATCTCTACCATCTGAGTTCCGGAGCCCGCCTGCCCAGGCTGGCCCTACAGGCTGCCTCCCTGCCCTGCAGCCGCACCCCCCAGCAGGTCCTGTGGGGAGAGGCAGGGCTGTGTTCCTCGCTCACCCGTGGGTGCTGCCCATCCCTTACCCTCAACCCTTCGACAGGGGGTGGGACGGGGAGGGGGGGTGCCAAGACTGCCCTTCCTGTCTGGTCACCATGTCGTGTCTGACTTCCAGGTTCTGGGACCAGCGCCCCCCACCTATGTGGATGCCCACTCCCTCCCTGCCCTCTCCCAGGCACGCAGGTCCAGCCCTCCACACAGGACAAGGTGGGGCTCTGAGCAAACCTCACAGTCTCTTGAGACTGCTGCCTTCAGAGATAACTTTGTGTCTGGATGTCCCTTTTACAGACACAATGTCCCACTTCCTGTCCTATCTGGACGAAGGTCCTGACCACACCCTCCTAAGTTCTCTTGCGAGCACCCAGGACACAAAGCTTAATGCTGTCACCACTTTAGATGAGGACACAGATGTGGGCCTCACCGTGGGACATGCCCTGCCCAAAGCCCAGCGCCTGCAGCTTGGATCCACCAGGACAAAAGCCTTAGGAGAGTGAGGAGTTCAGAGGGCCAGGTGACAGGCGGAGCAGGAGAGGACAAGGACGGGGCAGGCAGGGTCTGCACAGGGCTCCCTGGGGCGAGGGGACAGCGTGGGCCTCAGCCAACAGGCCAGGCAAATGTGGGAGACCAAGCTCAGCCCCTCCCTCCTTGCTGGGAGACCCCTGCCAGACCGAGGGTGCCACACTCACTCACTCAGGGGCAGCACTTTCTTCCTTTCTTCCCTGTTTCTTTCCCTTTCTTTCTTGCCCTTTCTCTCTCCCTCCCTCTCGCTGGATTGATCCCAGGTCCCCTGCAGTCCCAGTTCTCTGTAGTGGAGATACCACACTAAGTCTGAGTGCCCAGGCTGGTCTCAGCGCTGCTGTCCTCCCGCCCCAGCAGGAATCGCACCCGCCTGAAGCTTCCAGACATGGAATAGGCAAGTGGCTTCCTCTGGGTCCCAGGGCTGAGGTGGACGCTGGACAGGGGGAGAGGACCTCGAGACAGTCCTACCCCCTTCTTTCCAGGGGAGGCTCCTGGGAGTTGGGGACCTGGAGGACCCACATTTATTCTCTAGCACCTCCTGCTGCAGGACTGGGGCCACAGGGCTGCTCTTCTGTTTGGCTTTCCCAAGAACACCTTCCCACCCTCCTGGGCTGAGGGGTGCCCTGGATTCTGTCCCTCGGGCCTCAGGGCTGCATCCACCTCCCCTACATTTCTACATCATGGTGGGTCCTGCAAAGCTCTGGGGCCAGGGCTTGGTCTTTGGGGTGCCCATGAATGTAGGGATTATGCAGCTGTCTTCCTGCCATCTCTGCTCTGCTCCAGCCATCCTTCTGCATGGGCTGGCCCTGGGCTGCTGCGAAGACCACCAGCCCTTTTCAGAGTCACAGTGGACAGGCTGCAGGGGCAGCACCAGTGCTGAGCTGCTCTGGGCTTGATCTGGTGGGAAGGGTCTCCCGAAGCCCCTCCCACCCTGCCCAGCCTCCTGGTCATGCCCACACAGGTCTCCCACCAGGACTACACCTCCCCACTGTCCACCCTGAAGAGGGCCCATCACTGGGAGGGAGCCGGCCAGGCCTCTTGTGGCCAAGGGGCAGCAGCGCCTGCCATTGGCACATTCTTCCCAGTGACACCAGCCAGCAAACAGGCTACGGGCGCCATCCTGCTGAGTGACAACTGGCCTTTGCAAAGCTGTGGGCAGGCGCAGGGGAACCCTGCAGGCTGGCTGCGGCCCCTCCAGACCAGGTAGCAGGGGAGCGCCTCTCCTCTGCTCCCCACTTGGAAGCTAAAGTCACACTGCTTCCTCCCTCCTCCCCGAGCAGCCACTGGCCGCAGCCACAGGCTCTAGCAGCCAGAGGCTGTGAGCCCACCATAGGGGGGAGAGGGGGTGACAGCCATGCTGTGTGGAACACAGTAACCCTTGGCGGTCATTTACACCTCAGTAAAAATGTGTGCTAAGACACCTTAGGAGGAAGACAGAGCTTCCCAAAACGGTCCCTGATCACTGAGGGGCAGTGAGCCACAGCTTCTCTAGTGGGTGTGTCTGAGCTTGGCTCTGCCCCTGGCTCTGCCCCGACCTGGCAGGTCCCCTTGGCTGTGTCTCCTCAGGCTCCCGGGCAGTGAAGAGTTAGCCCACGCTGACTCCACTGCGGACCCCACTGCTGACCTACCAAGGCCATCTCTGCAGACCCCACCAGGCAAGCTCCCGGCTGGTGGACGGCAGACGGACGCAGGGATTAGAGAGGACAGGAGGTGAGAGCGTGAGATTGCTGCCAGGTCCCAGAGCAGCAGACCCCACCTCAGAGCTCCCTTCTCTCCACTCCTTTTTACTTAAGTTCTGAGATAAGAACTCAGCAGGGGCAGGGGGTCCATGGAGGGTGTTCTGGGGATGCAGCATTCCTGCTCTGCTCTGCAAGCTCTTGGTCTGGCTGCCCTAAGGTCCAGGCCCACAAAGAAAGTACCTCTAAGCAGGCGAGCAACGGGGGCAGCAAAATCACTACTGCTTGCCCTAAAAAAAAAAAAATACTCCAAAATGGGCACAGTTCAACCCCACAGGCCAAGGTGCCTCTACCCACGCTGCAGCCTGGGCTCAGCGCCTGTCCTCATTCTCCAAACAAGGACATTTGTGAGCAGCAAAGAGGAAGGGAGAAGTCCTGACAGAGGCACTCTCAGCATTCACCTCAGGGGTGTGGGCGGCCTGCCGCGTCTGGGCAGGGCTGTCTCCCACCTCCCTAAGTCCCCAGGGATAGGGTCAAGCACTAGATATAGGTGTTCAGGCTCCTTCCCTGAAGCCAGGGACCTCCACGGTGGCACAGCACCTCTGCCCTGGCCATCAGTCCCAGGGCTCCACTGCTCCCCGGGATCTACACTAGCCACACTGGAGTGGGTGATGGCCCTGCTCATTCTCAGCCAATCCTGCTGCTCAGAGCTCACCCTCTCCTCCCTCCCCTCTTCCAGCCAGACAGGGTGGAGAGTCTCCTGGCAGAGGTTCCAGTGTTTCCCCAGTGTGGGCACCCCTGCAGCATCGGGTTATGGGGTACAGGGGGCATCCCCAAAGAGGAAGGTGGTAAAGTGCTTCTGTCTCTAAGAGCCCCCTTTCACAGACAAGGCAGCAGCCAACACCAGCTGGCAGAGCCTGAGCAGGTGCTCACAGGGTGACAGGGACTCTAAGGAAAGGCCAGCAGATGGTCCTGGAGGAGGACCCACACCCCGCCTCTAGGTCTGGCCCCAGCAGCTCCCTACCACAGAACCCCAGTCTGGGTTAGCCCAGCCCCACTTCCTTGCATACCATGCCGGGGCGGGGCTCCCTCTGGTGGGCCCAGAGCTCTGAGGCCTTGGAGAGAGGAGGGAGAAGGGAGGAGGCACGGCCAGGGGTGGGACTGCACCTAGCCCACCCTGCCTCTGCAGAGGGAGCAGTTCCATGGGGAGAGGGCTGCCAAGGCCCCAGGAAGTGGGAGCGGCTAGATCCAGCATCCCTACTCCCACCCAGAGGAAGGTCAGGCTATGTAGCCTGAAGGCCCAAAAGGGACAACACACAGGACCTCCACTCCCCTGTGCAGACTTGGGGACATGGGGCCAGGCTGGCCTAACTCCCCTTGGGCTCCTACCTGGCTTCTGAGATAAGCACTCGGCAGAGGCAGGGGGTCCGTGGGGGGTGTCCCGGGAATGCAGGATTCCTGCCTCCACTCCAGGTCTGGCTGCCCTGAGGTCCAGGCTCACAAAGGAAACTGCCTCTAAGCCGGTGGGCGAGCAACGGGGCAGCGAAGCCTGGCCAGGAGCCTTCTGCAGGTCCTGAAGGATCCCAGAGGCAGGCCCAGCATCTTCTCCCGCCACTCCTGAATGACTTCCAGAGGCTTCCTAACACGCTCTACTGACACCAAGAGCCATTGGGGAAGCCAGCCCCTGTCCTCTATCCAAAATGAATCCTCTGGGACCCCCGGCTGGGAGCAGGGAGTGGCTCTCGCCAAAGGCAAGACCCTGTTGGGGAGAGTAGTGGGGACTGACTCAGGTCTGCACCCTGTCATGGTAGACAGCCTGGGGGGTACCTGCAAACTCCGGGGGACTAGCATGGGTGCACAGGCCTGATGGGACACTCCTCGGGCTGAAAAACCAGTCCCTGGGGAACAAAAGACAAGGCTGCTCTGGGCCAGGCTTACTGCACTCTGCCCCACCCTAATCAGCCCTAGGATCCACCCGGCCTGGAGTGGTGTTCCTGCTCCCAGCCCTGGCTTGTGGCTCACCTGGCTGTCCTTGAAGGCTGACCTGCGTCCTCAACTGGCAGCTGCAGCTACCCAGGTGGCATCCGAGGGACCCCAGGCCAAGGCAAGTTCTGCCTCTGGGACTGTCATCTGAGCCGGCTGACCGGCCTGGCCGGGAGGAGGATGCAGGCAGGGGCGGGAGAAGGGGCCATGGCCTCATTTCCATGTGGAGGGCCCCGGGCCTGCCTGCCCCAGCCTCTTTGTGCGCCAGGCAGGGCTCACAATCAGTGCCTTTGTGGTGGCCAGCTCCCGCCCTCAGCACTCAGGCCTGCGGGGGTCCACCCCCCCACACACAAAGCACTAGGAGGAGCAAGGGGGAGCTGCCGCTCCCACCAGGCCCTCGGCCACAAGCAGACCAGAGCCTGCAGATGGCAGGGCACCAGCATCTCCCCACAAAACCCCCGCCTTGGAGCCCCCACCTCGGGGTGTGGGGGTGCAAGGGCTTCCCCCACCCAGACGGTGGTGCTGAGGCAGCCAGCAGAGCCTTCGGCATACCTAGGGAGGCAGCAGGCCCGTGGGGATGAGCTGGGCCGCAGGCACCTGCCTGGCTCCTCTCCTGGCTACAGGAGACCTCCTTGCACCGAGCTGTCCAGGCTGCCCATAGGAGCTAGGTTGGAGCTGGGAAGGACTGAGGTCTGTGCCTTCCCTTTGTGGGGCTTTCCAGGATCCCTTCACTGCCCAAGCTGAAACTGAGAGGCTGGGGGTCTGGGGGGGCTCCACTGGCCACATCTGTACCGTGGGCTCTAGCATCTGGCCTCCAACCTCCTCCTTACCCGAAATGCTCCAGACCCGCCTCCTGCATCCCTCCCCTCTATCCAAGGAGGATGGGGTCAAGGGTCAAGAGGCTGTGAGCCAGCTGTCCCCAGATGTGGGCCTGGCCCCCTTCCTGGAGGAGTGACAGGCCTCCAGCAGGAGGGGTGGGGTGGGGTAGCATGAGGAAGGGGTGGGCAGGGGGGCTCGCCTGGTCTCCAGCGATGTTAATCCCACTCTTTGCAGGTTCTGGCAGCCGTCTCGGGAGGGGGCATGCGGCCGGCGCCCCTCCCGCCCCCTTCCGCCCCAGCCACCTGACTGTCTCCAAGCTGCGGCCCAGGCGCGCGGGGCCTTTGTGCAGGCATAGGCGGCCGCCTGGAACCTGGAGCCTAGCCGGCCGGGCCGCACCGCCCCCACCCCACGCACTCCCCTCCCCCACCTCCCCAGGAGCTGGGAAATAAATAAATCCACAAACACAAATTCTCAGCGTGCTCGGGAGAGGCGGCGGCGGCGTGGCGGTGGCAGAGAGAAGACGCGTGGAGAGGCGAGTCTGGGCCCCGCGGAGTCGAGGGGGAACACGGGCCCGAGCCAAGGCCCGGCAGCAGTAAGTTGACTCTTATGAAACGTTTGGAGGCGCTGGCCACCTAGAAGGTCCCCACCCGGGGGCAGCGGGGCGGACGGTCGAGGGCGGGAGGCGGGCTCCGCTTCCCGCGCCCACCAGCCCCGGCTCCACCCCCGCTCCCCGGCCTGCCCTTCCCCCGCCGGCCTGGGATGGAAGGGGCGCGCCCGACGGGTGCCGCAGACTCGGGAGGTGGAAATAACAAGAGGAAACGCGCCGGCGTGTCATCCTGGGGATGCGCAAAACGCGACCTGATTCCCGGGAAGGACGCAGTCCCCAGCCTCCCTCCCCACCCCGCCCGCCCGCGAACGCGGAGGGCGGTGCTCGGCCGGGGAAGGAGCGCGGGGCCGAGCCGGTGCTCTGCGAAGTGCGGATGCGAGGATTTGGAGTTCGCAAATCCGAGGGCCGGGCGAGGGTGCGGAGGAGTTCTCCTCCTGAGGAGGGGAGCCGAGGTTTCCCGGGGCCGTCCAGGAAGCCAGGGATGGCGGGAGCGCGGGGAGAGGCCTGGAGAGCAGTGCTCCAGGCTGCGCCCGGTCCCCGACCCCTGGAGGGAAGCGGACTGGTGAAAAGGGCCGACAGGACTGGGGGTTCAGGCTTCGGTTTCAACACCATGGACAGCGGACTCCGGGCTGCAGAGCCGGAACCGCGTTGGAGACGCGGCGGCCGCCCGGACGAGGGTCCGTGGCGCGGCGGGGCGGGAGGAGGCGGAGCGGAACCGTCTTTGAGGAAGCTGAGGTGGCGGCCGCCCGGCGTCCCCACCCTTCGCCCCCGAGCATCCGGCCTGCACCCCTGTGACCACCTGCACCCGCAGGCTGAGAGGAGGCTGCTTCTAGAGGTTCGGGGCTGGGAATAGGCGAAGGTGCTGCTTCCACCGCCCGTGAGAAGTGGGGCCCTGCGCACCCCACGCGAGAGAGAAGGGCCGCCCCTGACACCTGCAAAGAGCTAGGGATTATGGCTGGGGCGGGAAGGGAGTCGGGACGACTTGGGGACGGGCCGGGGATGAGGACAGAGCCTCCCTGAATGGCCACCTCCTTTCTGGGGCTGTCCACTGGCCCCGGCAGGGCTGGAGAGGGTGCGAAAAGCGGGACTCGAGCCCAGGCCAGGAGTGAGCCAGGCTCTGCTCGAGGGCAGACGGCGCGGGGCCTGGTCTGTCCATGGCGTAAGGAGAGGTGCACTGAGGCCTGCCGATCGCGCCTGGGCCTAGCGCTCCTCCATCATCTGCACTGCAAACAAAGGCCCAGGGAGGCCAGTTTGGGGAAGTTGTTGATCCCCGGCCCTAGAGGGCCGGATTAGCATAGCCCTCTCCCCCACAAGACGCCCACAGTGAGGGCCTGACTGCGGTCGGCCTACAGTGTCGCCTGTGCTTCCCGGTCCCTCCCAGTCAAACAGTAGGAAAGAGAAGCATTCTTTGATCAAGAGTTCGGCAGGGCGGTCAGCAGGGGCCCCGCGGAACCGTTTCTTACTCCGGGAAAAAGGGGCGCTGTAGCAGCAGCTGCGGAGCGACTGGGCGCGAGCTTTGGGGTGCGTCGTGGGCGAGCACGAGAGATGCGAATCTGCGGTGCGGGCCTGAATGTGGAGTGTGTCTGCGGGTGCGGCGGGATCCGTGCAGGCGCGGCGTGCGCGCGGCACAGCGGGATGTGGCGGGTGTGGCCAGTGGGTGTCAACCTCCGGCCAGAGGGGCAGCGGCCGGTGGGCTGCTGGGTGAGCTTTTGCAAGGGTGCGGGCGGTCTTGAGAGCTGTTCGAATGTGCGTGAGAGAGAGGGGGCGTTTCCTAGGCTTGCGCTAGGCCGGGGGGCGCTGGGCACAGTCGAGGGCGTTCGAAGGCTGCGTCCGTGCGAGCCGAGGAGCGCGCCGGGCGGGAGGCGGCGCGTGTGCGCGGGTACTCACCGGGCCGCGCGCGGTACGTGTGTGCGCGGCGCGCGTGCCCCGCAGTTCTCAAGGACACCTCCGGGAGGCGGCGGCGGAGCCGGTGTCCGGGTGACGTCACCACGCGCCCCAGTGATAATCGCCCGGTGCCGGAGCCGAGCGCGGATACGCGCGGAGGCGGCGGTGGCGAGCGTGGGGACAGTCGCACCCGGGCCGGGCCAGGCGAGCAGGAGCCGAGCGCCTGCAGCACTGACCCCGCGCGCTCTTGGCTCCCAGGCGGCGCGTGGCGCTCGGGGACTCGCCTGGCTCCCCGGACTCCTCCTGGGGCAGCGGCGCGCGGGGGCCTGCGAGCGCCGAGGAGGAGGCGGGCGCGGGCGGAGGCGCGGGCGGCGCTGGGAGCGGAGGCGGCGGCGGCGGGAGCAGCAGGCGGCGGCGGCGGCGGCGGCGGCGGCGGCTCGCGCCCGGACGGGTAACTGCGCTTGGGGCCCGGCCGGGGCGAGCCGGCCAGAGGCTTCTCCGGGTCACCCCATCTTTCTCTCCGCGAGAGCAGCCTTCTCGCCGGCCGCGGCGCTTGGGGAGGGCGAGCTCGCCAGGCTGTAACAGGAGACCGTGTTCATCCGTGCACATCGACGTTCTTTATTTTAACTGCATTCCGTGCGCGTTCCGGGTCGGGCTCGGCAGGCCCGCGAGGGGAAGGGCAGCTGCCGGAGGCCCGCGCAGCCGGGTCGCAGCGGACTCCGCGGCGCCCTCGGAGGACCGCGGGGAGCGTTTCCCCCCACCGGGTTCCGCGGGCCCGGCTCTGGGAACGCCCCGAGGGACCCGCTCGGGCCGCTGCGCCGGGAGGGGCTCCTCGGACTCAGGGCTGCACCGGCTCAGTGCAGCGCCCCGCCCCGCCCGCCGCGCAGCGAAGACGCCGGGGCGTGCGGGCCCCTCGGGGTGGACCCCACGCGAGCCGAAGCCGCGGCGGACCTGGCCGGGCCGCCCGCCGCAGCCTGAGGGCCCCTCTGCGTGTTCACAGCGGACCTTGATTTAATGTCTATACAATTAAGGCACGCGGTGAATGCCAAGAGAGGCGCCTTCCGCCGCCCCTTTCTCATGGAAATGGCCCCGGGAGACGGCGAGCCCGGCCCCCGGCGGCCCCTGCGCTGCGGACAAATCCGCCGAACAATGTGCCCGCCCAGAGGGCGGCCCAGCTGCCGGGCCGGGACCCGGCCTCGGGACACAAAGGGGCCCGCACGCCGCGGGCGTAGGGAGCGGGCGGGGCGGCGTGGCACGGGAAGGCCACGGCTACAGCCCCCGGCCACGCGTGTCCGCACCCGCGAGCGAGCTCCTGGAGGCGCAGAGGCGGTGGGGCCGAAAGACAAAGGCAGGGTCCGCGGGGACGTGGGCCGGGGCGCGGGGACGTGGGCCGGGCAGCGACTGGGCGCTGTCCACGGTGCTGGCGGCGCGCGGCCCCCGCAGGACTGGACGCGCAGGGCCGAGTGCGTCCCGAGTGCCGCTGGCTCCCCGAGGTCCCTGGACAGTTGCCACGGAGACGAGGGAGGGAGTGGGGTAGGGGTTGAGGTCACAGCCAAATCCGCTATGCGCGGGCCGCCGGGCGGGCAGGGGCGGGGGCGACCGACACCCGGACGGAGCTGCCCAGGGAGGGAGCCGAGTCCGCGCCCGGGCTCCGAGCGCGCGCGCGCGGCCGCATTCCGCCCCCAGACCCCGCTTGGGGCTATGCGGGACGCGAGGCACGTGAGGCCCGCAGCCCGGGAGAAAATGACAAATCCCTCCCCCACCACCATCTGCAGCCGCATTGACACCCACTCGGGTCTGCTGCAGGCATTTTTTCCTGTCCTCGAAGCCAGCGCCACCTGCTGGCGCCCTGGCACGCGTCTTTGCGCGGGCGCCTCCTCTCCTCCCACCGCCCGATTCGGGCGCCAAGGCTGCCGGGCGCAGTGGTGGGGCTCAGAGGAGGAAGACCCCTCTGTGCTCCGACCCCCTCGGCCGGGTCCCGGCCTGGCTTTGAGGCTTCCACAGCCTTTGCGTGGGGTTAAGTCCCGTCAGCCGGCTCAGAACCCGAGTAGGAGCCTTGGGCTCCCCAAATTCACAATCCCCTGCCCAGGAGGGTTGCAGAAAATCAGAATAACCTCAAGAAGACCCTACTAGGGTTCGCGCGGTGGCACCTCACCTACAGCCCTGTCCTCCCGCCCCCGCCGCTGGGCTGCAGAGGAATTCCACAAGGAGCCTACCCAGCCCTCCGCAGAGATGAATGCTGCAGGCACAAACAGAACCCCCCCTCCACGCACCCCAAATTGGAGTCACTGCGAGGCTGAGGACAGAATCCTATAAGCACCTGCCCACAAAAGGACAGTAAAGTAGCCCATCAGACCCTGGCTGGACAACAGCATTGACCTTGAGCTTGACGTTCCCCTTGCCCTTCATCCTCTGTGACATGGCCAGGACAGCATGCCCTCCCCCAGGACCACTGCTGACCCTGGAAAGGTAGGGCAGCGGCCCCCCGGGTTTGCTGAGCACCAGAGGGTGGCCCTTGTTCAGCCTTAGCCCTGTTGGGCTACTTAGAATCTTCCCTACAAAGGAAGGTGGCCCTGCCTTCTCCCCTGGGTCAGCGCTCCAATTCTCACACCACTGCCCTTCCCAGGGACCCAGCTTCTAGCCAGAATGACCTTCAGCACTGTGAGCCAAGGGACACTGAAAAGCTGAGCAACGGTGAGGCCCACAGACTCGCTGCTGTCGGCACTGACACCGGCCTGATCCATTTCTGCCTGGGTCTCCTGGGAAAGGCACTCATGCCTTGCCTTCCTGGCCCCCTCCTCACAGGAAGCATGGGACACATTTCGTCTCCCATAAGCCTGGGGCTCCTGGGGTGCCAGCTCGGGAACATGGGGCTGGATCCCAGGGTTGTCCTGTTGGTGCACTTAGGGGTCCCTCACCACCCAGAAACCGTGGAGTCCAGTGTGCCTCTGCAGCACTGACTCCAACTGCACTCGGGGAGGGTCCTTGTGCCCTGTGCTGAAGGACCCAGCTCAGATCTGTGGGGCTGAGCTGCTGGCCTCCTGACAGACCCACAGGCTGGGAGCCCACCCCCTGTACTCTGCATGGACAGTGGTGCCTGTCCAAGCTCAGATACCTGGCCTTCCTACACCTTAGGGCAGCATACCCACCACCCAGCTCACTCAGGAAACCACGGCTTGGCCCTAAACAGCAGCTCTGATGCCTGGTGAGGTTGGGCAGTCTCATTACATCCCCAGATAGGTCCAGGGGCTTCTTCCAGTGAAGGGACAGAGGAGACAACTGGCTGAAGAGTGCAGCTCTCTGTGAGAATTTCTCTAAATAAAAACTAGCTGAGATGCAGCCGGCCTCACAACCTCTCTGAAATTCCTACAGATCTTCATGGTACCATGCCCCCAGCTGCTCTGACCTACTGAGATGGGGTGGGCACTGCAGCTTCCTCACCACTGGAGCACCCAGGCTATGCTCTGACCTCACCCTCACCCGCCTTTCCTCAGCATCAGGCTCCCACGGTCTGGCCAGAATGGGGGCCAGGCTAGCTGTGCCCAAAGCCTAGGCACTGGCAGTGGGTGACTCCAGGGCGCAGGCCCTTAGCAGCCTGGCCTTCATTCGTGTGTATCACCCGGCTGTTGTTTCTGGTAGCATGAGTCATATCAAAGGTCTCAGCAAGCTGGCTGGGTGCAGCCATAGTGATGTTTGGGAAGGAAATGGAAATCATAAAGTACTTCTCCTCCCAACTTGCTAGAGGAATGAGAGAGAAGGTGGGAAGATGCCTCACCCAACAGTGAGAAGGGAGCAGGGCCCCTCCTCAGCTTGCTGGCCCCTCTGGAGAGAACAAGGTGGGAGGGTCTTCTCACAGACACACACACACACACACAGGTGCGTGCGCGCACACGCATGCACGCACACACACATGCACACACATACATGCTTGAGCAGGGATGGCGAACCTTTTAGAGACAAGTGCCCAAACTGCAACCCAAAACCCACTTATTTATCGCAAAGTGCCAACAATGCATTAAATCTGAATACTGAGGTTTTAGTTTAAAAAAAAAAAAACCTCACACATTAAAAGGAAAACACAGTACAGAGCTTTCAGTGCTACAAAGAGCCCACTGTGGCACATCTGCCATAGGTTCTCATCACTCTCAAGAACCTCATTCTCTGACCCCCCTAGGGTGCTCCAAAAAGAGGGGCAATAGGATCCCAGAACACAGACCCTGGCCTGTGGCCCAGGCTTGCCCACTCCTATCCCACCCTTGTCCAGACTCTGGCCTGGCCAACAAGGTTCCTGGACACTCACCGTGGGACTGAGGCCCAGGCTTGCCTCTGTCGGGCGTGCTTTGCATTGGGTTCTTGCTAAACAGTGTTTGCCCTCCAGCACAATGGGAAGAATAAAACCAGTGTCACCATGGCTGCCTGGGACTTCCTGCTGGGCAGTGGTGGATGAGACACTGGAGAGGCCAGAAAGTGGCAGAGGCTGTCCTGGAAGCTAAGGCCAGGGCAGGGCTTGGCTCACCTGCCACCTACATTCTCACAGCTCTCCTGGTCCCTGCAGAGCTGAGATACAGCTGCCAGGGTCCTCCTGGGGGAGTCAGCACCAGTGAAGGCTTGGCAGCCATGGAGGTGGCCACACAGCTGCCCTTCTCGTCCCTACAGCCCTCGCCCACCTGGTGTAGCCTGCTCCTAGACCTTCCCCTCCCAGCAGACTCAACAGGAAGATGGATAGAACAGTTGCCCATGCTGGGGCCTAGAGAGCCAGCAGTGACTCTGAAGGATCCTCACACACAAGCCACTTCCACAGATGCTTTGATGGCGGGGGGGACTAAAAGCTGAGGGTAGTGGAGATTAAACAGGTTGGAAGCTTACTGCCATCTGACACGAACGAGGCTCTCAGGAGAGCCAAGCCCATCTTAGGCCTTGGTTACTTTCAGCAGGTCTTTCCAGGCCATCCCAGAGATGCCCTACATTTCCCACCTTCCCTGACTCGTCACACTGTCCATAGCCACAGGTCAGATGCATCCTGAGCTGGGCTTTCCAGCGTGGTCTGAGCCACACCACCACGTAAGTTATCCACGAGCTCTGGATACCAGGGGACTCTGGGTTGTTCTGGGGCAGAGCTCCAGTTAGGACCAAGGTCCTTGTCCAACCCAGGGAAGCCCACAGTGAGCAGTCTGAGCTAAACCAGACCCGGGATGCTTCCCATCCCCAGGCTGTGCCTGGTCCACATGGCACACAGGGTTCATACCCCACAGCAAGTGTTGTCCCTCCAGGGACTAGACAGGACTTGTACACAGACCAAGCTCAGGTACTCTGAGTACAGCCAGACAGCACAGAAGCAAGGTGGGCAGCTACTTGGGTAAGTGCGAGGCTCTTCTGCAGTGCCTGTGCTCACCATATGAGGGCACCTTGGAACTGCTGGCAGCTTCTGCCCCTGGAGAAGAGGGGTGAGGACCCTGTGGGATTCCGGGGCACCTCTAGAATTGCCCAGACAGCAAAGACCAGATCCAAGCACCACAGCATGAACAATGGCAGTGTGTCAACCCCACTGCACTGAGAAACTGTCCCCGCTCAGAGCAGAGGAGGAAGGACACATAGGGTCAGTGTGACCTTTGCACACCTGGATTCTTGACTTATGCAACAAATATTCCTGAGCCGTTGCCCAAAGACCAGCCACAGATGCTAGCAGATCAGGACAAGCTGCAAGAAACAAGACCTCCGTGGGCAGAGGGCAACATGGGTTCCTGTATTCCACCAAGGACCAGCTAGAACCAACAAAGACTGATGGCAGTAGGCAGGACCCATGCACACACCAACCCCAGGAATGAGGAGCAAGAAAGAGTCCATGGTCTCAGACTCCTGATGGCAGGGTTCACACAACTCATTCATTCCTCTGCATCTCAGTTTTCCTATCTGTGATGAGGGTAAGCTCGGACATGCCCTGTATTAGCCTTCCCACTGCTGTACAGAGTATCCAACACTTACAACTTAACAGAGAGGTTTAATTTGACTCACAGTTTCAAAGGATTCAGGCCACAGTCAGCTGGTTCCAAGGCAGGCACATCATGGTGGAGGATATGGTAGAGCAAGGTTGCTTAGTTCATTGCGGCTGGGAAACAGCAGGGGAAGGGTACCAGAAGGAAGAGGCCGGGTATCAGATATAATACAACAGGCGTACCTCATGGCCTACCCAGACACACCAAGAGGTGAGTTTACTAACACTAGGTGGCCTCCAGACCAGACAGGTTAACATAGTCAAGCTACCCGTTATCAACCTGACACACAAACACATCTCCTTAAGCCATATTTAATCTCTAAATAAACACAGTAAGTTCATAATTCCATCTAATATGATACAACTATCTTACAAACAACTGGAAATGCAATCACCGCTTTCCCAAAGTCTCAACTCCAGCATTTTTCAAAAATCAACATCTCTTTTGAGCCTTTTAGCTGTGAACCTCTTTTGAGACTTTTTTAGCTGTGAACCTCTATAAAAATAAAAATGCAGTTACATAAGCCCGAGATATAATAGAGAAATAGAAAAGAATATGGCCAACGCAAGACTGAAACGCAAGTCCTGTGGCTCCATGTTAGACGTCTGGGACAATATTATGGTGGGACAGGAGTCCCAGTTTTGGTGGCCCCAACCTTGTGGTCTTTTCAGTTGTGGCCCACATGGCCTAGCTCTTGAGTTTGATCCACGTGTGGCCTTCAGTGTTCTTCAGCAGATTTCTGTTTCTGGCATCACTCACTTCCTAGGGTCAACTTCATTCTCCCAGCTCTTGTACTGCCTCTTCAGAGGCTCCTGACCTGACCTCCCAGGCCTTTCTTTTAAATCTGGGTGGAAGCCTCCCTGACCCCACAATTCTTGCATTGTGCAAGCCAGTAAAAGTAGCATCATGTGAACAACACCAAGGTCTGTTGTTAGCAGCAGCAGTGGTCAGGCCCACTGGACCATAGCTGCAGTGGCTCCTGAGTGTCTGGATGGCTGAGCATGGTGAAACAAATCCAGGGGAACCAATTCCCTAGAAGGCCCTTCCTGAGCAAGGGGTTCCAAGGATTCTTCTCAGATGAAATTCTGACACTTTTGCACACTTGAGTCTGTAGCAGGTGGGGTCCTGCTGATTTCTGAGATGCCCTCAGAGCATGTTTCTTCCTGCCCTTGTACAAAGTATAATAAAACCTTGGCTTGTCACCATAATTGACTCCAGAAACTTGCTTGTAATCCAAGGCAAATGTATCAAAACAAATTTCCTTGTAAGAAATAATGAAAACTCTGATAACTTGTTCTACAACCTAAAAATATTCATACAAAAATGCTTACAGTACTGTAATACAATACAAAATAATAAAGAAAATAAAAGATATAAAGAAAAATGAATCCCTTGTGGCTGGCGTGAAGGAAATGAGAGAGGGTTATTGTGTAGGATGACTTACACCATCACTAACAGAATCGCTATCTATCGGCTCAACGGAATCTTGTTATTTTTATGCAGCTTTAACAAGGAAACTAGCCAGTGACACGTGCTTTAGCCTGCTTTTGAGGATTTTGTGGAAATGTGAGACTGCATTGTCATTAAACAGATTCATTGCTTGCAATGCTACAGCTTTTTTCAGGTGCTGCTTTTCTATAGAACTTGTCACTGTTTCCCACATTTCACACGTCCAGTCCCTAATCTCACTGGAGTGAGGGACTCGGCCAGCCACCTTTTCCTGCTCCTCCTCTGCAGATGTGACCTCCTCCACAGCCTCTTGCTGTTGGGAGATGACGACACACAGTCTCTCGGCAAGCAAGGGAACCATTGGCTCACTTTGATCATGTGACATTCAGCATTACTAATATTTGTATTCAATACATCACTCGTTTATCAAGTTAAAATTTAATAGAAATGTTTGTTCATCTTGCAGAACACTCACCAAACAAATTATAACCCAAGGCTTTACTGTACTTGCTTTCTTTTTAATAGTTCTAATCTCTTTAGCAGTCACATCTTTGACCTCAACTTCACACATGGTTCCTTTGGGCCAAAATTTAAGTTTTCCACATTTTCCTCTTCTGCATTTTGCCCTCAATTCTCACTATAATATAGCTAAAAGCAGCCAACAGGAACCGTACGACAGTCTGAATGTTGGATTGCATTGACCACCAAATTAGTTCACTGACCTTAATCTATCTCCCACAAAGTCTCAGGACATGGGCAAAATGTAGATCAAATTTGTGTCAGAGTGTAACATGCATAGCCTCTAGTCCAACTGCCAGTGAAGTTCTGATGTTTTCTGAGCCATTACTGTCCACATGACACAAAGCATTCTGGTCTTTTGAGCTCTGACTAGAATTACCCAACAGGCTCTGCTCATAGCACTCTAGGGTTACTGTACCTCACATTTCCAAACCATTACAAACTCTCCTTGAAAACTAGTTCCAAAAGCTTCTAAGCCATATGGTCAGTGGAGGTCACAGCAACAACCCCATTTCTCTGGTACCAATTTTCTGTGTTACACAGCTTTCTCATTTCTACCCAGAATACCCAGTGCTTGCAATTTAATGGAGGAGAGCTTTAATTTGGTTCTGACTTCAGAGGAAGGCAGGACTGTCACGGTGGAGACAGTGGCAGAGCAAAGCTGCTCAGTTCAGAGTGACCAGGAAGCAGACTAGGGAACAGTGCCAGGCAGGAAGGAGCCAGAGACCATATATAAGACCCTAGGTCACACTTCCATAGCCCTCCCTGACACCCACAGAAGTATACGAATGCCCTGCGTGGCTCCCAAGCCAACCAAGTCAACACAACTAAGCTTAACTACCACATGTCAACAGACGTGATGAGCAGTTACACCACCACGGCTGTGATCACCCAGTTGGTGTCATTCCCATTATCGCTATGGCCACCTGTGCAGAGTGAGGCCACTAAAACTCCCTCTTGCTCATTCTGTTTTCAGATCTTTGAAGCAGTGGGAATGCAGAATAAAGGTGTGGGCCCATGGGAACTGTGACCACCTAGTCATTCAGACCTATATTCTTCTAGGCCGTTACAATTTGCATAAGTGACCCCTAAAGTCATGTATTAGAAGTTTGGTCCCCAGGGTGGCACCATTGGGAAATGACAGAACCTTTATGAGACAGAGCCTCGTGAGAAACCCTTAGGTTACTGAGGCATGGACACTAAGGGAACTGTGGCCTTCTGCCCCTTCCTCTTTGTGTCATGGCCACGTAGTGAGTAGTTCTGCTCGGACCTGCATACCCCACCAGTACCACCTGCACCCTTACCAGAGGCCTAGAGAAACGGGTCCATCCGGCCATGAACTGGAACCTCCAGAACCGTGAACTAAATGAAATCTTACTATAAGTTAATTGCCTCAGGTGCTTTGTTAACGACAGAAAATTAACACAGGTGATCGATCACATAGTGAGGACACAAAAGGGGCAGTGACGAAATGGGCTAAGACCTTAGAGTAGTAAGCAGGGTGGTGCAGCGCAGTGACAGATGAGCTGAGGAAAGCTCAGGTCCCAACTCCACATCAGGACAACTCTCCCCATGCCACGGAGATCCCCAGCCATCACTGTCCAAGCAGCCCTGACCCAACTGACCTTGTCTTCCAGTCTTCCAAAATGTCCTGGGAAGATCTCAAAAAGCATTCCCAAACCTCAGAATAGCCTGAGAAGTATAGCGTTTGCCATGGCAAACAGGTCTGCTTTCTGGTGTAAAAGACACAGTGGCCATACCTGAAGAGTACAATCCCTGTGCAGAGCCCACTTGCCCAAGGGCGATGTCTCAAGAGCCTGAGGATGAAACAGAGCCCAAAGAAAGGCCTGTTTCCAACAAAATCTCACCTTTCTTGTGTGCATGTCTCCAAAAATTATAGGTACTGACTAGCATCCACATGGTGGGGAAAGCAAACCTGCACCAAGAGGTCCTGTACATCTGGGATTATTCACATCTTTACAGCTAACTCATCGGTTCAACCAAAGCCCACGTGTGCAACTGTGCATGCCAGTGTGCATCAGTGCACATTCATGTGTACGCACATGGGTATGTACCTGTATAGCCTTAGACATAACTGTATATGTATGCACGGCCATGTGCAAGTATGCTTGTGTGTCTGTATGCATTCTGTGTGTATGCCTATATGCACAAGTATGTGTTCATGTGTGTACTTGTGCATGTATTTTATGCATATGTGTGTACATGTGACCATTTCTAGACAGGGTGATAAAACTCCCTCACAATTCACCTGCCCTAAAGTTGGGGCCATCCCAAGAGTCTGAAGACCAAACATAGCCCTAATACCTGCATTCTAGGTTTCTCTCCAGGCTTGTGTGTCTGGGTACGGTGCAGGAGTCAGCTCCAAGTAGAAAAACTCCCAACTCCCTAGCCCTCTGGATCTCAGGACACTTGGTGGCCCTCCTACCTGGCAGCCTTTGCCTGACAGATGTAACCAGAGGCTCTCCTCGGACTCCCCCCACCCCTCCCAGCTCACCCTTCCTTCGGCCTCAGCTTGCCATCTCTGGGAACCTTCTGATAGGAGCAAGGGAGACATCAGTGCTCTGGCATTCCCAGGACATGAACTTCCCTTAGCCTCCACCCCCAAGGCTCCTGCACCCTGGGGTCCTTCACTGGCTTCACTAGGTCCGCACTAGCCAGAAGAGGCCACAGCAAGCCTGGTTCAGGTGTCTGGCACCACTAGTGATCTGCTGCCCTCTCCAGTCTAATTCTACCCCTCAAACTGAGCAGCAACTATGCCATCCCATTCTGCATTCACAGTGGTGTGCCATCCAGGCAGTGGGCAGAGAAACTGGTCAGTAGCGAGAATAAAGCCTGCTCTGGGCCCCCATTGAAGGACCGTGGCTCCCTGGTGGGAAGACAGCTGTTTGCATCACTTTCTGTGGAAGACAAAGCAGCTCTGAGTGGCCACATCTTGCTTTGGCTGCTACCCACCTGACCCAGGATCAAGGTACCCCACAAGGGACCAACCTGTATGCAGGACAAAAGCGCAGGTGGTCCTCTAGCAGCATTCACATTTACTCCTGCCCTCAGTGTTCCCTGGACCCCAACCTTGTGCAGCACAGGCTTGTCAGAATCATGTGGTCAGGCCTGGAGTGCACAGAACCCAAAAGGATGGGCTGCTCACCCATTGCGCTCAGAGGGGTGGGCAATGAAGCACAGGGTCTCTCTGAGGCAGAGACGAGTACTGGACCCAGGGGCCGCTTGGGCACTGAGCAGACATGGGGCCCTCCTCTGGGCCCTGAGGGTGCCTGCCCTACTTCCTCTCCAGCCACTGGCTCCCTTGCACACTTCGCTAACCCAGGCTCACCTAGACCCTGTGCCTCTGCCGACTCTCAGAAATCCCCTTGCATTCCCAAACTCTTGCACCCCAAGACCTCTTCATGCCCTGTCACAGATGACCTGTCCTCCCCAAAGCTGGAAAGGATAAGGGGTCACATACACAACTCTTCAGAACATGCTGAATGCCACCCATGCACCTGGCAGTCACTGGTCACCCTACAGAGTAGCTCCGAGTGCCTGGACACATGAGGGAAGGAGCTCACAAACATCCCAAAGGCAAAAGCATTGCACATAGATGTGCCGAGATGACCTCAGCCCCAGGGCAGCACAGGAAGCCAGCAGGTCCATCAGTCCCCTGCTTGCCCCAGAGCTGTCCTTTCAAATGGACACTTGGCAGAGGTGAAGCCTGATTCTTTGGGCAGGTATGTGTACAGCGCAGGCAGGAATCAGGCTGTTTCAAGCACCAACTTCTGTACCCACAGACCTGGAAGGCAGTTACACACATCTGATACAAACCAAGGATCAGTGCAGGCCACTCTTCTCTGCTACGCTCTTCCCTGGGTCCTTTTCTTGGTCCTCTGCAGCAGACAGACCGTGCGAGACCGCTGGGAGTGGAAAAGCCTGAAGCTCTGAAGAGACAACTATTCTTTCAGTTCTATAAAAACTACACCATAAACACACACACACACACACACACACACACACATATATACCCACAGAATTATGTTAAAAATGTCATGGAGGACAACTATTCAAATGCCTTTTCTAATAATTAGTTTCCCTAAAAACCTGAATAAGCAAGTTCTAAAAGCAATTCCAGGCCACAGAAAACTGTGAGCACCAATCACAAGGGGACAAATAGTGAAGGAGACCACAGCTGACTTGTATATGCCACAAGGGCCTTCTAAAGGGACTCTCGGGGGCTGGGAATTTAGCTCAACGGCATAAGCGCTTGCCTTGCAAGCATGCGGTCGTGAGTTCGATCCCCGGTACCGATTAAAAAAAAAAAAATCACATGACTAAAGGGACTCTCCAGCGTCCACACCATTCCCATGGCTATACAAGACGTCTACAGCAACCCGCCACCGAGACACACGGCAAGCTGTGATGCCGCGAACACCCAGTAACACAACAGTGCTGATTTCTCCCCTAGACCTCGGCTCACAGGTCACCTCTGGCCAGAAAATTACTTCAGTCCTAAGTAAAGGAGTTGTTCATCAATTCTGGACATCAGGGACGCTGATAGAGACAGAACCCCGCTCCCTAAGGAAGAGAACAGAGTCCCAACAACTACCCTAAACCACACATTTCCTCCAGCTGACACTCAGGACAGGAGGCAACCCACAAGCCCCACCAGTGAGCAAATGCGGGCCAGCAAGGATGGTCAGTGAGGACTTCAGGCCCTCTAAAGAAATGTCTAGAGCCAGAGAGACACCAAGTGGCACTGCAGGCTAGTAACTGTACCAGGATCTTAGAATCCACGATGAAATCCTAACATGGTTTGCTTATTTGGCTGGCTGTCTTCCCAGGAGTGGGAAACACACACTAACAGTACTACTGACACAGCCCTTCACGAACCTCTGACACACCCTCCAACTTTCACAGCATATGCTGTATTTCTAGACACCAGACATGGCTAAGAGCCAGGAATGTGACGCAGGCTCTGACCACTCCTCCAACTCGATACCTGCTCCATAGCTGTCTACAGAGGGAGGAGTTCGTAGCTCCGGGTCTGGAGGATGCCTTCAGGGCAGGGGATAACTGAACACCAAGCCAGCCTGCAAGCACACTAGCACAGTCTCTCCTCTAGCTCCATGGCGATCAGCGCTCGCAGCGCCTCTTCCCTAGCATGACTGACTCAGGGCAACACCCTGTGCAACAGGCACTGCCTCCTGGTGCTTCTAGCCTAGTGCTCAAGTGCAGGAATGACTTTATCTTCAGAGGAGACCAGTGAATCCACGCATGCAAGAAAATGGCACACAGATACTTAACCACTCAGTGTTTAAACACTCAAGCAAAATTCCACAGGTGATTTGGAGCTGCATGGAAAAAACAAATACCCCTCTTGGCCAGTTTTCCTATGCTTGTTTTGTGCATTTCCTGATGAAATACTAAGTTCTGGCAGGACAAGGATGTGAGGACTCCTGAGACAACACTCATTCTGTATCTTTATCTCCCACGTGTCAAAAATGGGGACATATACCTGAGCGCATGTGTCTGTTTGCAAACTGTACAAGAAAAATGCACTGTGAGGAACTGTCTGCACTTGAATGGACTGAGGGTGGGTGGGCAAATGGATGGAGATGAGTCAGCCACAGGGCACAGGGGTCAGAGCTGAGGCCATATGAAAGTCTTTCACCCATGCTGGGGGGACTGAAATCCTAAGTTATAACTCGAGCTCTAAGAGTTGCTCTGCCCTTTCAACAGGAGCTGCCTGAGAAGGAATGCTGTGGACTTGAGAAACCCCACTGCGTGGACAGCGACCTTACCACTGGCCTTGCAGCTACCACAGAAACAAGCCTTGTCCCCACAGGCAGAAGTGAAGGACAAGAGACACGGACTTGCTAACAGGTGTGTTTATTAAGGCTTGTATTCTCCTAGAGGACATCAAGCCGACGCCGTCTGGGACTCTGTACAGGCAGTAACAGCTCAGAGGAAGTGACACACATTCTAAATACTAGTCTAAAGAGTACAGCTTCAACTTTAACTCGAGGGTCTTCTGGAATAGTTTTGGGAGGTATCTGCGCTCTAAGTCGGCAAGGATCCTCCACAGTGGGAGCGTGCAGATTTGTGTGCCAGGGCACCGGGCACGAGCGCTGCTTTCATGCTGAACTCCAACTCCGGGCAGTGGGCAGCTCCTTAACGGGCCTCATTCCACAACACGTGACAGCAAATCATTTCCTCAAAGGATTTTTTTGTTTTGCTTTTTTAAACCGTTCAACAGGCAAAGAAAAATCAGACGCACACATGGAATTGAGTCGACAGCATCGTCCATCACACTGTACTATCAGAGCCTACATTTAAAGCTCAGCATTATTAGTTAAAAAAAAACTTAGGATAGCCTTATGGTTATCAAGTAAAGAAAGGGGCAAATTAAAAATGATCTGCAAAGAACGAGGAACACACACACAGAAGCAGACCTCACACACCTTCCAACTCCTCGGCAGCAACTAGCCAGCAGGCGGTGAGGGGCGGTGCGGCTTCGGGTGGGCAGCACACCGCGGAGGGCCCACCTCCCATGGGCAACTGTAGTCACCACATGTGAACAACTAAAATCTACCTTTCTGCTAGCAGGAGAACCAAATGGCAGATTAGCGTTTGAGAGAGACAGCATGAATAGTAAAAATGATGAACCAGCCCAACAGGGCAATCACTAACCTTCTGATTTCAGTACTGTGAGGAGATTTTACCAGCATACTCTACATGACAAACAGCTCCTGGGTTCTTCTTTTTTTAAAAAAGCAGTAAAGGGGTAAAAACTTTGAAGTCTCCTATAGAAATATTAAATGACTGGATATAAGAATAAGAACATAATTTCTGCCAAAATTAAAAAAAAATCTTTGGGATTAGATTTTTTGTTTTTAAAGATATTTGTATTTCGCATTAGGTCAGTCTGATAAGCTGACAAAAAATATTCCTTTATTAGTGAGTTCTACAATATTATAATACACAGAAAAAAATACAAATGAACACAGATCTATCAGCAAAAATGAACTGTCAAGAAGGTAAAGATGCAACACTCAATCTCGCACAATGATGATGCACAGGAGCTGACACCAGGGGCAGCACCAAGCATTCAATTCAGTTTTAAACTGTTTTCAAAATCAACAGTGAACCATAGAAGAAACTGGCTTGTCCTCATTGTTTGTTTCGATTCTGCCGCTCCTGTAAAAAGAAAGAGAGGAGTTTAACACACCAACCGGCCATGATGTCATGCACAGGTGAATTCCCACCAAAGCAGGCCCGAGACCGCAGTCCGGCTGCAGTCGCAGCTCTGGATGCAGGGCTTAGCAGTCCAGGCCACTCCAACACATGCGGCTCTGAGCTCCAGGGCCCTGGTCCCACAGACCATGCCCCTCACCCGATGCCACAAGAAGGCCTTCTGCCCAGGCCATCAGAGCCCTCCTTCACCGGCTACTGTCATTCTACATGGGAAAACATTAGAAATACACACAATTACCCGAGCCCAGAAGAAACAAGCACGTGAAGGGCATCAAGCAGGCCAGGAAGTGGGAGCTGTTCTCCTGCATTTCTCTCATGTAAACCTCTCAGTGGCTCAAAGGACACCAAAGTCTGTCTAACCAGCTAGAAAGGCAGACCCTGTGCCAGGTGTGCTGATACAGGCCTGTATCCAAGCAACTTGGGAGGCTGAGGCAGCATTGCAAGCTCCAAGACTGCAAGTTACCGCCAATCTAGGCAATTTAGAAGGACCCTCCCTATCTAAAAAGAAAAATAATAAAACTAAAAAATGTAAAGGGCTGTGGGTATAGTAAGCAAGCAAGACCCTTGGTTCAATTCTCCAAACAAAGGGGGGTTTAGAAAAAAAAGAGTTCTGAGTTACTTGGCTAATGAAGAGCAGGACAAGCTGCGCTCTATCCAGTCTGGGCACTTTCTCCACAGTTCAAACCTCCTCTGTGCCAGTTAAAGCTATTTATCAACTTGACTGGATTGAAAGATTCCTGGAGAGGTCACGAGACTGAGGGCACCAACAGCATCCGAAGGTTAACCCACTGGTGAGCTCATAGTCGAATGGGCTGTTACAAGGCCAAGTTGGAGAAAGTGTCATGTGGACAGGACACTGGGGACCACATTTGGGGCCCGGTCCCTCCTGCCCTGTCTTCCTGCTTTCCAGATGCCATGACAAACAGTGTCCTACCATGCTCTTTCACCAGTTTTTGCCTCCGAGCCAGCCAACAAAAGACTGAAATCAAAAGCCAAAACAAACCCCTCCCTACTCCTTCAAGGTACAGGTATCAGGTATTTTGTCTCAGTGATACAAAGTTAATATATCCTCTACTATCAAAAAGAATCCAGTGACCTCTGGCAGTGCTGACCAGTTCAGGGGAGGTGGCTCTGGTCAAGTTTGCTTCCTATCTGTATAACCACAGTAGTCTTTTCCAGACCACACCTGACATGTAAGTTTGGAGCTTGCACCTGACCCTATTCCCAAGTTTACCCATCTGGCTTCTAATCAGTGGGCTGTAACATCTGTGGCCAGTGGCAAAGCTCTCAGGACCTCTTTCCTTACCATGCAGCACCTAAACTCAGCTCTCACCACCGAAACACGCCCAATGCAAGAAGCAAGCCCCACCATGCTCCATCACAGGGGCATCCCCAGCATGCCCACCCTGGATGAGAGCCGGCACATTGCCAAGTAGGTGAAGTACAATTTAAGCAACAATGAATCCTCTTCTGATGAAGGAATGAGCAGGTCTTCAAGTTCACACCAACAGGACTGTGAACACTGTCCTCAGCTAGGGCATTGCATTTGTGTGGCTGGCAGCTCCCACCTGGAGAAGCCTCAAGAGCATCTAGATTACAGAAGAGGGCAGGTGGCCACCGCTCTAAGAATTAACGTTTCCCCCTACCTGAAGTGTAAGCCTGGAAAAAGAACTCTGCTTTTTGCATTCTCTTAAAAATTCTCTAAGCAGGGCCTGGGGACTTAGCTCAGCGCATAAGTGCCTGCCTGGCAAGCAAAAGTCGTCAGTTCAACCCCTAGTATCAAAAAAACCCAAAAAACAAAAAAACCCTCTAAGCAGATGCCAGTCTTTTCAATCCAAATGGTGACTATGGAAGAATCCAGAGCAGGGAGACCTGGCAAGTGCTGCACAGTGCTCCACCTTTGTGGATAGCTACCAAGTTCACCCCTGTTCTTTTAAAGAGCAACATCACTCATAAAACTTCTTAAAAAGCAAAACAAGGAGAACTCAACATGCATGCAGGAATGCATAAGTTCTCTACTCAGCTTTCAAAGCTGGGTATGTGATCCACACTGTGTGGAACACCCTATCTTTACCTCTTATGCACTGGGGCTTAAAATCAAAACAATGTATCACCCTAGGACTTGGCCTGACATAGTTGCCATAAAAGTTATAGCTTTCTTAAGAAATAAGAATGTCTCCACATTTATAGCTGGAAACTTTGAAAGGGAAACTGAAAAAATGTCAACTGTATGTTACTTTGTCTACACTATGTACTTAAGTTAATGCTGCCTGGTCTAATCAACAGTGATGAACAAAAGAGGGTCCCTTCTCAGGGCCTGAGAGCTTTACCACCGGCTGCAAGTACCACAACCCACAGAGGCAGCGCCTCCAGAGTCTACAGGACATTATTCAGAAGGCTACGCTGCACTTCTCAGTAGAAACACAGAATCTCAACTCTGTAACACCCAGGGTTCTAATCCTGAATAAATGATAACCCAGCCAACAGAATGAAGCCCAGAGTACTGGCAGCAGCAAGAGCACAGGACAGCTGGGGCATGGTCAGTCTGGGGACTGCCCCCAAACCACCTATTTCTCTATGCAGCCTAACGAACCGACCCACACACAAATGAGGGTTCTTATTTGTCACTTTCGTCAGAGATATGGCTCAGAGGGATAGCACCTTTCTGGCAAGCACAAGGTCCTGAGTTCAATTCCCAGTACCAAAAATAAATAAATAATTTGTTGATTTCAAAAATACAAATTAACAACAAACACCTGGGTCAAAACAGCCAGGCTGACTTGGCTCGGGGCAGGGACGCCACACTCCTTCCTTCCCATGACACTCCCCAGGCGCTCAGGCAGACTTGTCCCCAGTGTTCAAGTGGCACAGACACTGAACTGGGAGCCCACAGGTCACTGAGCACAGGCTTAACCCAAGACCCCCAGAAACTCAGTGTTAAAGAATCATATTGTTATTGTGAAAGTTTTAGGACACTAAAAATTTTAAAACAGACCTGAGGCAGGATTTTATACTGAAGGTCACCAGCAACCTTTGGGACCCAGCGCACTACAAGAAAACCCCTGTATAGAAGTTATCAAAATATACGTTGAACACTTCAATTAAAGACAGATATAGTCAGGGATGTAGCTCAGCAGCACAGCACCTGCCTGGCAAGTGCAAGGTCATGAGTTTGACTCTTTGTACCAGAAATATAAATAAATAAATAAATAAATAGTAAAAATAAATATAGATGGATATGAGTGGATCCGCTGACATAGGTGGTTATAAAAGATGTAAGTGGACAGGGATGAGTACAGCTGTGTCCATAGCTCTATGTCAGTATAAAACACACTGCCATTTAATCCCTCTCCAAATACTCCCCAACTCCGACCAGGCGAACCCGTCCCATCACTCCTGGCACTCGGAAGCAGACCAAGAAGTCTCTTTTGTGTCTTTATGAACGTGACCAAAAATACTGTGCGGCTGAGTGCTGCCCATCTGGCGGACGATGTAAGAGGCGGCTCGAGGCCCCACTCACTCACCACATCCAGCACTATGTGCCGCCTCTGGCTCTTCCTCAAAGCCAAAACGACCATGAAGGGCGAACATTTTCAATCAATTCAGGACACTGAGGCAGCCACAACAGCACAATTAAAGACACCCACAAAAGGAACTTCTAGAACTGCTTCAGAAAGTGACAAGAATGCTAAGTGTGTTTAAAGCCAGAGGTATTTGATGCAGGATTAGTGAAAATATGTCTTTTGCTGCAACAAATTTTTAACTTAAACATTCACTACATTTTTTCCTCCTTTTGGTACCTGGGATCAAACTCAACTTCGTGCTTGCCAGGCAGGCACTTGTGCTGCTGAGCTAAATCCCCAGCCCTTCAGTGTATTTTTCAATCGCACCTCACATTCAGCATTTATGAAAAAACTCAAGCACACAATATGTCAATGCCATAGTGAAGCCAAACCTAAATTTAATTAACAAGTATCTCTGCTCTAGTCCTGTAAACTCAGCACAGCCATGCACTGCATTAATGAGGTTCTTTAGGGCAGTGGCCTGCAGGATCAACTAGTGACACTGTAGCCATCTCATCCTGGAAGGTCATGCTCTGATGCGAGCAGAACAGTGAAAACACCAAACAGCACTTCTCAGAGTAAGTCTCACTGTTAGGCAATGCAGAACTGCATTTTATTTCATACCTAAAAGAGCTAACATATAGCATTTCAGTTATTATCACATATAAATGGCATTCCCTCATGATGTGGCTCTGGGCTGCTTAGGTGAGACGAAGTCAGTGCTAGTAGCCCTGCCACACACCATCTGCACACCTGTCTGGTCCAAACACTTAGGACTCGTACATTCATGTGATTCCATTTCTTACACAGAGAACAGGAAAGACTGGAAAGGGACCTACTGTCAAGTGACATTTTATGCAGAAAAGGAGAGGACTTCAGGACAAACTCCCTCAGGGAAAGCAAATTTTATGAAGCATATTAGGTCTTTACTGTCTCCCAGGCAGAGCGAGTTTATGGGCATCTGGGTGCTGCTGCAAGACCAGATGTGCTCGCAGATACCACAGGGTCCTGTGCCACTCGGTCCCTACAAGTTTTCACTGTAGACCTAACTTGTAACTGGATTAGGACCAACCCAGAGACCCAGCCAAATGGAGCGAAATGGGATTTTTTTTTTCCTGGTTCTAGAGATTGAACCCAGCGCTTCCACGCGAAGCTACATCCCCGCCCCTTTTTCAATTTTTTGTTCTGAGGCACACTAAGTTGCCCAGGCCGAACTTGAACCTGTGACCCTTCTGCCACAGCATTCCAAAGCGCTGCGATTACAGCTATGTACCCCCACCACACCTCCCTTAAATATAAACTTTGTTTTGTTGTTTTTTTGCTACGTAGTTGAGGCTGGCCTTGAACTCCTGGCAATTTGATACCCCTGCCTCAGCCTCCTGAGTGCTGGGATTATAGGCATGTACCACCATACCCAGCTTCCCATTTATTATTATAAAATGTCTGGATTTCATACCTGTCCTTTTCTCCCATTGTCTTTACTACTTTGATGGAGTCAATTTAAGTTTCTAAAAATTGAAGGAATTGGGCGAGAAACAATCTCTAGACCATCAGCTGAGGCGACACCCTGAGAAGCAAGGCCTTGAGGCGGTGGAACATTACTGCTTCACCACGCCCATCTTCCAGGGCAAGGTGAGCATTCCATTCTAAGTGTTCTGGAAGGACATAGGCCTCCAGGGCTTTGTAACTGAATGTGTACATGGCTGTCCTGATTATGTCTTACACACTGGAAAGTGGTCGACAGTTGTTCAGGACATCCTAACGTCACTTTCCCATGATCACTGTGAGGAAAGCTGGGCGAGGGGACTGTACCCTCTGGACCCCACCCTGCCCACGGCCAGAAAGTTTGTCGTTGGACCCCTTGTGGGTGGAGCAGGTTTCTCATCCACCCCCAGCCGGGCTCAGTGCTCAGGTTGCCAGTTATGACTGCAGACCTGGAATGGACCCCCAAGTGTGGTACCTGAGCCACACAACTCACCTTGCGCACCACCTCCTCCTCCTCCTGGCGCTTCTCGTAGTGAGAAAAGTCATCAAAGATGGAGGTTGTGTGCTTGTAGGAAGCAATAATTCTCAGTACTTGCTTTGCTTTTTCTAAGGGCACCTCCTGTGTGTCTCGGGAGTTTGTGACTGGTTTGTTATCGTTGTTCTCCAGTCTGATGTGCCGGAGCTGGTTATTGGGCACATCTTTGACAAAAATCCACTTCACGTCAAACTTTCCCTTCCACTTGTCCTGAGACCAGACCCCAGCACTAGTGCCATAGTCCACAGGGGACTTCATCTCGGCCACACCACAGAAATGTCCACTCCCATTGACACTGAAGAGCAGGTAGACCGGCCCCCTGCTACTCATGGCACGGAAGGCGCCGTCTAGGCGTTTGTTGCCATGCTCCGTGCTGCACCAAATGGAGTACTTGATGGAGCGGTGAATGTCATCCTCCGAGTAGCTCTTTATGATGAACACTCGCCCACTTTTAAGGTTCCAGTCAAACTCTTTAGGGTTGTAGCTGTGGGCAGCTTTCAGTTTCTCAAGGATGGGGTGGGATTCAACACTAGGGGCAGAATGAGGCTGGGCATTTGCGGAAGAGTTACAATCACTGCTGGCCCCTCCGCTCTGACCAAATGCTGCATTTCTATTCCGAGGGGCAACCCAGCGAGTCTGAGGTGGCTGCTGAGGGCTCTGATACTGTGGCTGGGCCAAAGGTGGAGGCTGAGCCACCGGTTGGGGCTGTGGGGCAGACAAGGGGGCCGGTGCCTGTTGAGGGGCCGGTGCCTTTGGTACAGGTCCCTTGTTGTCCCAGGTACCAATATCCATGTTATGCTTTATGGGTGGAGGAGGCAGTGCCCCCCCTATCACAGGCCCGCTCTTTGTTTTCATTTTAGCTTGGGGTTTTGCAGGTTTGCTGGCAATGGCAGCCCAAGAGGTTGGTTTTGAAACTGGTATGCTAACATTTGTCCCACCATTCCCAGAAAGGACACCTGTCAATGCCACACTGTTGACAACTGAACCTACTGTCTTGACAGCAGAGGTGGTGACATCCCCAATCTTCAGGCCAACCATGCCCTGCTCCAAACTGTTCATCCCAGGAGCCTTGCTGAGCGTGTCACTGTGAAAGCCCGTCTGCCCGTCAACAACAGAGCCCCCCAGGGAGCTGGGTGGGTAGGTGTAACTGCTTCCATATGCTGAGCTCTGAGTCTGCTGCCCTTGAGAACCACTTGTTCCCCATGCTGAGAATGCAGGGTTTTCAGGGAAAAAATTAAACCTGTGCTGATAGATATTGTTCCCCAGGCCCCCAGGCTGCCCAAAAACCGCATCATGCATAAAATGATGGTCTCCATTACTGAGCTGTCCGTAGGTAGTGAGGTATGGAATCGGAGGATCTCCTGCAGTGGACCATGGTGCCTCGTTGAGAGAGTAAGGAAATCCAATGGATGGCGGGTAGTAGCTGGACAGGTAGGGATCACTCAATGAGTGATAACTGTTACTCTGTGAAGACAAACAGGTGACTAGTTAGGGCCAGGGATTTGGCTCAGCGGTATAAGTGCCTGCCTGACACACGCAAGGTAATGAGTTTGATCGCTGGTACCAAAACAAACAAACAAAAAAACAGGTAACTAGTGCTAAGACTGCTGCCACATAGGAAAGACACAAGCAGGCCAAGTACCTCTCACACACAGGCTGAGCAGAAACAAGCTTGACAGTGTGGAGCTATTATTCCTCCTTAATAGAAACTCAAGGTCACCAAGAGGGGAACAAAGTCAAGACACAGAGAAATGAATAAGGAATCCAAAGCTGTCACCTCAAATACAAAGCCTTATTAATGATGCAGCCTCAAGTTGAACAACTGAGCTGAGACACTCAAGAGCTGCTGCACAGCATCCTTCTGCTTTCACACTGAAGAGCAGCATCCAGTCAGAGAGATGCAGAGCTGGAAGTTCCTCCCAGTTCTGCAGCAATAATGCTAACCACTAGTAACAACAGAGCAAAACCAAAATAACCTGAAGAAGGCACTGAGCTATTTCTGATGGTAAACTAATGTTAGGGCCACAGAGCTCCAGCACCCAGGATCCCACCTCTGGGCCCTGGCACCCTCTTTCCCACACCTGGACCTCAGGATTCCTCATTGCCCTTCATGCACCCTTCCAGAGACCCCTTCCACATGCCTCTCCTGACAGCTGCCCCCACCTGAGTGCAGGGCTCTGTCCCTTCATCCTCATGGCTTCTGCAGCATACTCATAGGCTCTCGGAGTGGGGCCTGGCAGCTCCCCCAAGAGCAAGCCCCTCGAGGATGGGGCCTCTGTTCTCTGCCTACAGAGGAGACTTCACTTCTGACACCAGCCTCACTAGCTGCCCCACTGAGGCTTCCCTGACTGTGTGGCAGCAAGAGTATCAGAAAGGGGATTCAAGTGGCCACAACACAAGGCAGCACAGCCTGGGAGAGAATGTGATGCTTTTAGTATTTGTCTCAGGGGCTTCTGAAGAGCTGCCTGGGTTACGAATCCAGATTTAGAGCCAGCAGCTTTGGAGCACAACTCACTGCAGACCCCTCCAGGTCAGAACTCAGTCCCAGTGGTGACAAAAGACACTTTCCTGTGTCACACCTGGGTAGCAGTGCTGGAGGAGTGGAAGAGCCTAGTGCAAGGTCAAAAAGCTGCACTTTCTGAAGACCAGGAGATCATTCTAGAACCATCTTTTACACTGAAACAACAGTTGTTTCTCTGTAATAAAAACCTTTTTGAGGGGGCTAGGAGTTTAGCTCAGCGGCACAAGTGCCAGCTTGGCAAGCACAAGGTCACCAGTTCGATCGGCAATACCAAAAAACAAAACAAAAAAACCCAACTTTTTTGAGTCTCCAAATGTAACACTATCAACATTCGGTAAACATGAGACAAATGAGCTTATCTTCCCTTGAAAGGAATCCAATGATTCTGGCTCCTTCACTGCAGCCTCCTGGTCATGTGACTCCTCTGCCCAGGCAACCCTAAAGCAGCTCTGTGGAGAGAGACTAATGAACAGGGAGGCCTGAGGGGAGACTGGGGAGAGCTGTGAAGGCGGATGTGTGCAGATGGGGAGGAGGGTTCCCTGTCATTCTTCAGCAGCTGTACTCACCTGGACATGTGAGAAACCTAATGGCAGAATGGCATTCTAACCAAATGGCCACAAACAACAAAGCAACAGCAGTGAGCCCACAGAGGCAGCCCAGGTGCTTAGGGCGCGCTTACCTGCAACAGGACATGATTTAGGACACAAAATAACGTACATCAAGTTACGTACATGAAATTCCTGACAGTCCACTTGAGGGGTGACTGTCAAACAAACAGCACACACATCACAGAGCCACGAGTGGCCTATCATGCTTCCCACGCTGCAGGCCAAGCCGCAGGTGGCTCTTAGCCGCTCTGCAGCCAGGGCCTCTGCTGTCTAACCTCACAACTTCGCCAATGAGCCCTAACCAAATTCTGGAGTCTGTCCCTTCAGGACACTAACACAAAGGTCCTCACTTGTTTTCCCTTGTGAAAACCATCACATCCTAGGTCAAGAAGTGGCACAAGTCAATGAAGATACATATGCACAAACCACACACAATAGGACCATCCATCCCAGTGAGACCTCAAGGAGAGAAGTGGGCAGGCAGCCTGGCAGGCAGCCACCCTGGAAGGATCTGGCCCCTCTTCCGCATCATCAGATGGGGTAGGCTTTGAGAAACTGAACACTGCAAATCATGGCTCTTTCCTGAACACTTAAACTCATATAAAAATAGAAAAACAGATAAAGATCCCTAATTTCAAGTTATCAGGCGCTTACTAAGAGTCCCCTACAAAGTGCCACAGGCCTCTTGGGGCTGCCCCATGCTAGGCCATGCTGTCCTCCATTTCCACGGCGGCCATCCATCCTGGGACATACTCTACCCGCAGCTGGCTACATCGCCACACGGGCACAGTGACCAAAGGGGCCATGGGCCTGATTTCCCTTCTTTTTAGTGTGTGTGTGTGTGTGTGTGCGCATGCGTGCGCGCACGTGTGTAAGCCCACACATGTGTATGGACATGGCAATGGCAATGGGGCTCAGGGCCTCTGCACCAAGCTGTATACACCCAGGACTTTCTTAGTTTGAGACAGGGTCTCACTAAGGCGTTGCCCAGGCTGGGCCCAAATTTGCTGTTCTTCTCCCTCAGGCTGCCACAGTGCTGGGATTACAGCAGTGCACCCTCACACCTAGGATCAATTTCAATCTTTACCTCAATCCTATGCACAGCCTATTTTCTATGATCTCTGCCCTATTTCCTTCCTATGCCTGGAAATCAAACAGCAGGTTATTCTGGTAAGCTATCTGAAACAGGCCATTCTCTACAGCAGAAAACCTGCAGGTGTTTTTACCAAATTCTGTGTTCAGCAAATGTCCCCCCTGGGAAAGAAAGTGGCTCCTGGTCATAGTCTGCAGCACAGGCCAACTGTTCTGGCCTAAACTGACAGCAACTTACTTTACACGTGGCCTGGAAAAAGCCTGAGCTGCCTGTAAAGCACATGGAGCCCACTCAAGCCCTCAGCCTCCCTCTGCCTTGCGCAGCACAGGCTCAGCACTCGCACTCACAGCAAGACAGGCCGTGGCCCAGACCCTTGGCAGCATGGCGCTCCACGGGGCCGTCTAAGCTCCAGATGTGACAGTCCACTTATCAGCAACACAGATGAGTAAGCTGGGGTTGTAAAACAAACTCAAGGCTCGCTCTCCACACATGGACACCTCTGAGCACGCAGACTGGGGGCCCACAGTCCTCCTCAGGAGGCTGCTGGGTGCCGCCACATCCAAGACTTCGCATCAGAGTCCTGGGATGACAGGGCCGCGTGAAGGAGGGCGACACACATTCCAGGCACAATCAGAGCCCACTGACAGAGGTAAATGTACGTCTCCACATCCCAGTGAGCTGAAAAAATGATAAACAAAATAGATATGCCAAAGAAATCTTAAACAATCAGTGGTTCTTATCCCTCCATTTGTTTGAAACATCAAACAGTAAAACACAGTAGATAGAGCCACAAACCTATCCTGGAATTAAGAGCATCTTTTCTGAACATGTTACCTTGACAAAAAAGAAATGCCCATTCTGTTTCTTTTTTTTTTTGGTACTGGGCATTGAACTCATGACCTCGCACTTGCCAGACAGGCGCTTGTGCCACTGAACTAAATCCCCAGCCCGAAATGCCCATTCTGAATGACTACAGTCAGATACTTAACAACTAAAATGTATACTTCCTCCATCTGTTTTTCTGAGGACATTATTTAAGTTTCATAAATAACAGAGTGACATGGCATCAGCGTGACCAAGAGACTAAAGGCAGAAGCAGAAAGGGCCCCAAACCCAAGACAAGCAGAACAACTTTGGAGTGTGCTAGAAGCACGGCCTAAAGTCAATTCACTTATGTTAAAGGAAAACATTTAAGATAATGCTCAAGAGTAGCTAAGTGGCGTGGGCTCCTGGAAAACAGTTCTGAACAGGGAAGGGCAGGCCTGCTCGGGTAACCACATGTCTTGGGAACAGGAGAAATGTTACAGAAAAATTCAAATGCCAAATGTTTATGCAACTGCCACTTAACCTGTGTCTTCTTCCAAGGCTCAATTCTAGTGCCTCAGCTGGCTGGCCAGAATTCTGACAGAATTTCTGCATCTATTTCAGCAACTTGCCAGAAAGTATGTGACTACTCACTGTGACTTTCCAGCTGTATTTCTGAGAAGCACTTTGGATGCCAAATCCTTACCTAGTGGGTGTCACCCCTGAAACCCATTCTTTAGATGTTACCACAAGAAACCTATGCCAAACACAGGTCAAGATGACCACATGTGCATCTGCTGGCCCCTCAAGTCATCATAAGCCAACCAAAATCACCCAGAAGCAGAAGTAAGCCATGTGCTAAATTTCTCCCAAAGCTTGAAATCAGTGTTCCATACACCTAGAACACAACTTTATTAAAGAAACCAAAAACAAAAACAGGTGTTCCCTTACATTCTATTCCCATCAGATGTGCCAGAAAGGTGAGTGTGTTAACAACTGAACAGCTTAAATTCAAACAGAGGTGTCGCCCACCTCTGCGCCTGGTGCCCTGATTCATCTGCCAGCGCTGGTCAGGGTCACAGCACACATGCTGCGGAAGGCCTGGAGAACGGCAGCATCTGCTCCCGACTCAGCTATCATGCAGAGGGAGCCTCTCACACTGTGACTAAGGCCTTCTCTGGGTCATCTCACAGTCCTTTCCGACCTTTCAGAAAACAGCAAGAACCAGGAGACTAGGTAGCTGGCAGGAAGGGCCTCAAACAAGAAAATCAGGCCAATCCGGGCCTACCTAGAGCCCTTCACTCAGAGTCTCTCTGCTCCCCTCATTACTCACACACACAACTGACCAGGAGGTAAGTACAGGGCAGCATAGGGCAGTCTCATGGGCAAGGAGAGAGGTCTTTCTGGAGCTATATCAACCTAACCTAACTGCATGCTCTTACATGCTTCCCAAATCATTTTATAATTATCAGTTGCCAAAACAGAGGCACAACAGCCCCCAGCCTACCACTACAAATCACATCTAGAATCAAAACAAGGGCTAACAGTAGGCCCATTACCTTCATGGTTGTCATAGCTCTGCAGGCAGGCTCTGTGCAGGTCAAGTCATAAAACTGTGGGTTCTAAACAGGCGCACCTTACACCTCAATAAAGCTGCCACACACACACACACACCACCTACTACGGCAAAAGAATTCTAAGCTTACCATTAGCAGCCACACCAAACACCCTTTCTTTCTGGCTGGACAAACACAATACTACAGTCTCCTTTGAGAATATAAGGGAACTTTTATAAATGGCAACCTTGGTTGGTATGAAGAGTTAAATCTAGAGGTAACAACAATTCCCAAATGACTCACAACTGAAACAGTACAATACAGAGAATTCAAGGCAAATAGGTAGAACAAAATCACAGTTCCTCCCTGGCTCTGCCACCACGAGCTCATCATGGGCTTTCGTGATTCTGTTACTTCATCTGTAAGTAGAAGGACTAAAGAGCTCTCTCATGTTCTACGCTTCCTAGCTTCCACTAAAGTTGCATATTTCTGGAAAATCTGTTATCAATCTATGAAAACGATGGGTTTATTCAATATGCCAATTAATCACCTTGTTAACAAAAGCACAGAATAGGAAAAGACCCATTTTAGAGTTATTTACTTTTAGGCCCAACCTATGCGACAGTCTTTCCTCATGGCTTCCCAAAGGCAAAACAGCTAGGACCAGCCACTGGAGCAGAAAACAATCCACTCCACTCTAAAGACATCATTCCAATTGGGCATGATGGTGCACAACTGTAATCCCAGCACTTAGAGGAGGCTGAGGCAGGAGGACTTCTGTGAGTTTCAGGACAGCCTAACCTAGATAGTGAGACCATCTCAAGACAATTTCCAAAATTAAAAAATTAAAAATACAGACATCAGGGCTGGGGATATAGCTCAGTGGCACAAGCAATGGCATGGCAAGGGCAAGGTTGTGAGTTTGATCCCCAGTACCAAAAAAATAGATAAATATATAAATAAAATAAAGACATCATTCCAAATCACACAAGAGTAGCTACTTTACAAAAATGTATGTCAACTGTAACGATACATCCTCCCTCCCCTTGTGTTGGTTAAAATTTGGTATATGATAGTGCCATAATGCTATACATGGAAAGTAGAAAATAAGATATTTTTAAAACTAAGTCTGTTTAATTTCTGCCCACTACTTTTGATCAAAGTATCATGACCGATGCCAGGTCAATTCTTCAATGACTTCTCCTACCTAGAGGTGGTCGAGAGTCTCACAACCAGCCAAAAGGCTCAGTGGCTCAAGGCTCCCTCCATACAGTTTCTTGGGCTCCTAAGCAGCTGGCTTAAAAAAATGCAGTAGCAAAAAGATGGGAAAAAGTTCTAAAATGCTTTAGAAAAAGGCATGAAAAAGAGAAAGCTGGTAGGCAGACTAGCTTTACTCTGCCTCAAAGAACAGGTAAAGCCTAGTCTTATTCTGAGGTAAATACACACGATGTTTTTAAAGTGACAAGACATAGTCAAACCTGAATTCCAACTAGCCCAGTGGTTTTAACCAAGACAACTCTGTCCTCAGGAGACATCCACAATTGGCACAACAGGGGTGGCAGTAACTGGGGAAGAGGGTAAGGGCAGTCCTGAGGCTGAGGAGGATATTGATGGAATGCAGTGAGTTGAAGCCAAGCAGACTGCTAAACACACTACAATGCACAGAAATGTCCAAGACAATGTTCTAGTCCAAAATGTCCATAGTGCCAAGGCTGAGAAACTCTGAACTACCTAACAAAACAAGGCAGGCCAGGCATGGCAATACATGCCTGTAATTCTAGCACTTAGAAGGCTGAGGCAAGAGAATCACTTCAAGTTCAAGGTCATCCTGAGCTACATAGTAAGACCCTGTCTCAAAAAAAAAGCAGCTATGACTTGCTAGGTCTTGCATCTGGTAATTTCTTGTTACTCTAGAAGTAACTTTCAACATCATCCTTCCAACAATTCTATGCAAAGTTACTATCATCTCTGTGTCACAGAAAGGAAACTAAGGGCAGGGAATGAAAGCCATCTGATACAGGTAAAGTTAAATTTTCAGATCTAAGGTGGGAGTCTACCCCATCAACCAGTTTAACTGCTTTCCCAGAAACATAATTCCATCCTCCAGAGCTAAAAACAACATGCCAGAAAGATTCAAGGAACTATGCAAACCTATACTCTATAAAAGGCACATCACCAGCCCACAAATGCTGGGGTCCACTAGTCCTTGGGAACTGCCTGTATCCCAGCTCCAAAGAGATGCTACTTCATTCAGGGAAAAAACCACCTGGATCAAATTCATGTCCCAATCAAGCAAGAGGAAATATCCGAAGCAAAATATTTTCTAGTCTTCTTCTTTCTTGTTTAGGATTAAGATCAGAAATATAACCTTAAAGATGTATTACAAACAACTAAAATCAATCTAAAATTAAATATATGCTAACAAAATAAACTTACCGGATTGGACTGTCCAGAAAGGTAGGGTTCAAAGTCACTGTCATGAACTGTATCCTTCTGATGCAAAGAACCATTTTGTACTAGAAAAGAAATGAGAAAATATTATCTCCAAATTTTAAAAGATTACCTTTAAGCATAAAAACTGAAGTCAATAGTCTACTTTCATCAACTTCTATAGGACCTTTTATTTCATTTTAAGATGGACATAATCAGTATGTAGCTAATAAACACATCTTATTAGAATGATAATACAGAATTTTTACGTTACACTTACATAGTAATTTGGTAGGATGTTGACAAAACAAAATAGAACACTAAATTCAACCAGGTTTGGGGAAATTGACATGGTCTTGTTTTTCTTAGTTGTCTTAGGCAGTACTGAGGATCCAATCCAGGGCCCCTTACCCCAGGACAATCACATCCCAGCCCATGAAACTGACAGGGCTGAAGATCCACCTGGTGCAAACAGAGCAGGGGGCCTCCAAAAAACTCAGCTAGTGTGGAAATCTGAAGACAAGATGCTCACCTGGGAAGGGGCAGTAATCGAAGCTCACTACTACCTGGCTCTCCACTTACTTTCCACTGTTACAGTGCTCAGCCAGAAAGGAAAGGAAAGGTAAATAAAGTGCTGGGCCCTTTCCAATCTTAAAACGCAATGAACCATATTTGGTTACACCCAAGTAGCAACACACCACTTAACAACAAGTAAACATGAAGTGTCACAGGTTCTCTAAACAGTAAATTTCAGTGGTTTATCCTAAGGCAAAATATCAGAGCAGAAGACAGCAGGCTGAGAAACAAAGGCTGTAACACGGCAGGAATGCTGACTACCTTTCCCAAAGAGCCAAACCTTCCTGAGTGACAGTGGGTATGTTACTCTGTCCCTGGCTTCTGTCCCGTTCCCTGGGCAAACTTCATCTCCTCCTCCTTGTCCCATGGAATCAATAATCTTGTAGGGCAGAGAGCAGGGAAGAACTGAACTACTCTGAACACCCTTTTATTTACTTCTCCTTGAAATGCTCCTATCTTCGACCTCTAAAGTCTTCCAGAAATGTAAAACTTCATCTCTCCAAAGCTGGTGGAGAAAAGTAAGTTTCAGGTTCCAGATGCCACTTATGGACCTTCTCCTGCCCAAGGAGGGCAGGCGGTGCCTGATCCTCCACTGCCCGCATGGCCATCCCGGAACTCTGCTTACCTTTATTATCTTGTCCTTTTGTTCTCTGCATCGCCACAGGCCAGGACATGCGAGTGGACACAACCCAGCCCAGGAAAGGAAAGACAAAGTTACTCTCCGGACAACGCTCTTTGGCGGGTGGCGCGACACCAGCCCGATCTCGATGTTCCCTGCCCCACGACCCCGAATTGGACCCCATGACCTCATGACTGAACCTTGGACCCCGGCCCCGCAACCCCAGCCCAGCCTCCAGGTCCTCGTCAGGACCCCGCACTGCAGATCTGAGACCACGCTCCAGGTCCCCAGACCCGGGACCCTGGACCTGAGACCCCAGCGTGGCCTCCAGGTAACCCGGCCCAAGTCCTGCGATCTCAGATTCAAGATAGCAGCCCGGCCTCCAGGCTCGCGACCCTGACCCCGAGACCCAGGCCCAGCCTCATGTCCCCGCCCCGGCCCCTACCTGAGGGTCCACGCTGGTG
>PVLA01002016.1:0-253249 GCA_004027455.1 Hydrochoerus hydrochaeris | reverse complement strand
CGGGGCAGGCCGGGAATACCGTCGGCCGCCACCGCCACGCCTGCGCGCCACAGCCCCGCGCGCCGGCTTTTGCGTCCGGGTCCCAGTCTCGCGCAGGGGGCGGGGCCATCGGGGATGGGCGGGGCCAACCGGAGAGGCACCCCGGTTCCTGGCCGCACTCGCTGAGTAGGAAGCGGTTAAGGGCGTCCAGTTATGCACCTGTCCCTCGGTCGCGATTTCAGAAGCGGCTGCAGAGCTCGGCTGGCTTCCCCGGCTGCTCTATGAGTGCCCTCCGGATCCTGCAGGGGGTTGCCAACTTATAGCCAAGGCAGCACGTTAGATTGCGAACCCTAATTTCTTCGCCCAGGGGAAAAGAAAATTCAGCCATGCTCCGTGTCCTAGCACAGTCCACGCAAGAGACCTCTGGTCTTTGTTTTAGGACACACGACTCCTTTCTGGCTCCTAGTTCTCCTCTAAACCCCATAAGATCTTCAGCCTGGACAGTCCTCTGATCAGGTATTAATCCAGCTCCTGTCCTATCCATCCCTGTCACCCCCGGGCAACTGCCCACCCTGGCTTCCACGTTGGCTTTTTTTTTTTTTCTTCCTGGTACAGGGTAGCATCCTCATGAGACTCAGATCTGAGTCCTGTCTTCATTCTGCTGAAAGAGAGACCTGGATGCTGGCTGAGTACAGGGTATCAAGGCATGTTAGGCTGGCAAACGTGGCACCATCCCCTCCAAAGCAAGTACAAGTAGATGCACTGAACAGAGTGAACAAGACTGAGATTTCTGCGGACCTTGAGAGGCTCCAGATCTGTGCTCCCACTTGGGCGTCCCAGGGGGCCTTACCTAATATTGGGAAATGCAGGCCCAGCACAAAGGGAGGAGACTTGTTTGATGCCCCAAAGAAGAATGCTAAATACCTAGGGATTTTGAAACACTTAGGCCATGGCTAGCTCATGCCAACATGAAGTCTACCCATTTGTGTAGATCTGAAAGTGTACAGAATGGTGGCGAACAGGGAAGACATTCTGGGATCACAGCTACCAGCAGGCTGACTGGGGGCCGAGCCCTGTCATCTGCCCCTGTGTGGCATGGATAGGCCACTCCGAGAGGCTTTGCACTGCTTGCCGAGAGCCTGGACACTCCGCCCTGCTGGAACCTCTGCCCTCCTGCTTCTCCCACTTCACATCCCCCCAGACTATGCAGTGATCACCCCTGGGGTTGGCTCCTCTAACCTTCCAGGCCTCTTACTTACCTGCCGATGTCCAAGTAATGACAGGAAGCCACATTGGCCCTGTGGGAAGTGGCCACTGACAAATTGGGTAACTTTGATGGACAGCTCTATGGGTGCAAGTTCTTGGCTTATGTAAATTTCCTAGGACTACGGTAACAAAGTACCACAAATTGGATGACTTAAAACCACAAAAATTTATTCTCTTCTAGCTCTGGAGGTTAGAGTCTGAGATCACTCTCCCTAAGCTGAAATCAAGGTATAGACAGGGCCAAGCTCCCTCCAGGGGATTCTAGGGAGGATCTGTCCTTCCTCAGCCACTCTCCAGCACTGTCCAGCAATTTTGGCCTGCCTTGGCTTCCAACTCTGCCTTGGTCATCTTAGAGCCTTTTCCTCTCTCTGTCTCTCCTCTCTCTGTCTCTGTATCACTTTTTTCTTTTTTTTTTTCCTTTTTTTCCCTGTATCTCTTCTTACAAGGACACAATCATTGAATTTAGAGCTCACTGTAATCCAGGATCACCTCGTCTTGGTGTGATTATATCTGCAGAGATTCTGCTCCTGGATAAGGTTATATTCACAGGTTCCGGTGGGTGGAAGTTTGGGAGGACGCTCTTCAGTCCAGTGCAGGAATCACACACAGATGAGCAATGCCACAGAAGTAATTTGAAGATAAGTGTCCAGGGGCTGAGTGGGCTCCATTCACACGGAGGACAAAAGGATCAACCCGCGTAATGTGAGGCTTAAGGGGGCGCCATCGGGCCAGCTCAACTCTGCCAGCCAGCTGCACAGGGCGGGGGTGGGAGGGGTGAGGACTGCACAAGTCTAGGTTGCTAGGAAACAGAGGGACCTCAAAGTAACTTGAATACAGTACATAGGTACAGCAGACCTGGCCTACCATCTCTAACCACAAGAGGTCATAGCCACTGCTGGACCGCGGACACCTGCCCCAGATCCCTTCCTAGCCCAGATCCCTTTGGACCAGTAGACTCAGGGTTCAGGGGCCCCAGATGACACTTGACTGCTCAGTGCCTTGGAACCAGCCCTGGGGTCTGAGTGGGGCTTCCCAGGCTCTGTCACTGCTTGGGCCCCTCGCTCCTGCTCTCCCTGCCTGACCCCTGTTCAGGCTTCAGTCTCATGAGCCAAGTGACATGGCACGGGGCTCCCTGTACCTCAGAACCCCTGACCTTTCTGTGACTAAAGCACAACTGTAAGCAGCTGCAAAAGTCACCAGCTCAGTACCAGATGCATAGGAGGGACCCTAGGTCACCTGCACACTGAATACTTACATGATTGTGACTGAGATTGTTGCTCACAGAAACACTTTGGTCACAGTGGCACTTGCTCTGCCACAGTGTCCTTTGGTCCTATATCCACAGTGCATGGGCTGGACCAGAGTTCTGGCGGGGGACCAAGAGGTCACCCAGCATCTAAGAGACCTGTGGAGCACTGAGGCCAACTGCTTCGGCCTGGAAGGAAACAAGTATCTCCTCCTGTCATGGGCAGAACTTCTGCAGTGGCTCAGTGGTCTTGAGACCAGGCAAGCCCACCCCTGCTGGCCACCCACCTTGCAGCAGGCTTGTCACCAAGGAAAGCATTGCTACACAAGCGCCCCTTCCTCCTGCACGCAGGTAGTACGGGCCTTCCTAGAAATTACTAACATTACAAGGTTTATTTTTTATTTCAAGGTCATTCAGGTATACAGTTTAAAATTCACCTTTGTACTCTAAGTGCTCAAAAGGTTCCGGCCCCTCACTGCACTGCATTGCAGCAAAGGTCTGTCTGTCTGTCCATATCTGCCCTAACTCTCACTGCCATGGAAACTGCCCTGCAGATCCACAGGATCAACGTCCACTGTCCACCCAGCTTGCTCCATTCCAGAGAATGTTTGGGTCCCAGCATCACTGCAGTAAGTGTGCTGGCCCCTAAACACAAACCTGTATGAGGTCACCTGGGGAGGTTCCTGGTGAGTGTATTGGCCGCTTTACAGGTGTTGTCAGATGGCACTGGAAGTCTGCACCAAAGTCTTCAGCTGGGAGCGCTGAGGGCCAGGTTCAAAGGATGCAGGCCCTGTGTTCAGATGGCAGCTGGCCGCAGCACACCCCTCCTGAGTGCCATAGATGCCTCGCCCAACAGCAGGCCTCTGGAGGGGTGCTCAGCAGGTAGCCGGGTACCTCAACAGGCAGCAACCATTCAAGTGTAGCTGCCCCTTCTCTGTGAAGCCTTCTTGGGTCTAAGTACCTCCCTCAGCCCAGCACCAGGCCTCACTACTCAGCAGGTCTCCTTCCAGAAGCCTGGGGCTGTTTTGTCCTCCAGGAAACCTGCTCATGCTCCTGAAGGTTCCTTTTGCTTCCCTGCCCCTGGGGAGCCACTTTGACTTCCTTCTATGAATCACAGCACTGGACAGTTTGCAAACTCCTCTCTAAATGTCTCATTGGATCTTACAAAGGGGTTATTGAGCACCTACCACATGCCTGGAGTGTTCAGGGTTCTGGGGGTACAAGGCGGTCCCTTCCCTGTAGAGGCCCTGTGGAGGGACACTTACTCAGCCTGCAAAGGGATATGTCTCATTGCACCTCATTGGGCACCTGCTTGCCAGGACCCTGAAGGACTGGGGTGGAAAATGGGCCAGATATTGCCACTGCAATTCAGACAGGAAAGGGACAGAAGAATAAATACACCACTTTGGATCAGAGCTGTGATGCAGGCAGGTGCCAGGACAGGAAGGACTCAGGAGAAGAGCCCTCTCTAGCCCCCACAGGTTTCTGGAACCAGCTCTGACCTGAGACTTGAGATGAGCTGGCATAACCAGCTGAGGGTGTGGCCAGGTAGGCAGGATTCTCCAGGAAGATGGACAGCAGAAGCCAGGACACAGAGCAGCTGCCTGTCTGCTGCAGGGATGCTCCTTGTGGCAGGGGCTGCCTGCATCCTCTGAGTGCAGGTACAGGGGTGATGGCATAGGAAGAGGCATAAAACACTCAGATGAGAGCTGATGAGGGAGCTGGAAGCTGCTCTGAGTCCTGGAGTGGAAAGAAAGCCCCCAAGAAGTTAGAACAAGTGTGGGACTACATGGCCAGCCCACAGCCAGCTCATTTGAACACTATAACCTGCTCCTGAGCCCTAGCACTTGCCCTTTCTCCCTACCCTTGTGTTCCCTCTCCTTGACATCTGGGGAGCGGGGATCAGCCCAGTCTATACCTGAAACCCACCAGCCCCAGCTCAACTCTCCAGCCTTGCTCCCCTGCATTCCCAGGAAAATAAATAATAAATAATAAAGCTGGGCTCCTCAACCCCACTTTGCCAAGAGCATCTTTTTGCGGTACTGAGGATCAAACTCATGACCTCACACTTGTCAGGCAGGCGCTTATGCCACTGAGCTAAATCCCCGGCCCAAGAGCACCTTCTTCTTCCATGGCCCCCTGACCTCCAGCCAGCCATGCATGGTGCTACAAGAAGTACCCCACTCCTCCCAAGAAGAAAGAGCCTGCACCTGGCCCTGGGTTGGGGGCCACTGAGCCCAAGTCCCCTGCACGAAGAGATGGAAATGAAGCACCCAGGTCAAATACAGGAAAAGCTTTGCCCTGCTCACCAGCTCTCCGGGTGTGTCTCAAGCTTTTATGTGGTGTTAATGTCATGCTCCCTCAAGCAGGGGGAGTTCAGACTCTTAGCAACGCGGAGGCCACCCACCTAACCTTCATCCTTCTTGGGCTCCACCCAGGTTCCTTCTGGCAGAAGTCACTGGGTCAAGAACTAGCCAGGAGAGAGGAGGGGGAGACAGGCTGTGCTGAACAAGGCCGTACCCCAGACCCCAGCTCAGGCCTCCCATCACATCAGACAGCACTTACAAAACACAAACTTTGAGATGAAAGTGTCGAGATGCTTTCCCCTGAGGGTCGCTAAGCCGTGAGCAGAGGCGCTGTGGCCACACAGATTGGGGAAGCAGGTGAAGAACAAGGTTGCTTGGACCCCTGGATCCAACCAAGGCTAAAGTGCTCACCTCTGCTTCCACCACAGGAACCAGCATATGTCGTTCTGCTGAAGCTCACTTTCTTCACTGCAGCTGAGCGTCCTGACCACAGTGGCAAAGTAGCCCAGGTTGGCCTCAAACTCATGGCGATCCTCTTGCATCAGCCTCCAAAATACTGGAATTACAGACGTGTGCCATCATGCCCAGCTGCACTGGGGCCCAGCAGTTCATAGCTTGGGTGGTCTACAGGGCCTGTGCAGGGCCTGGTCCACCTGAGCATAACCTACCAAGTCTCATCTCCAAGACCCCTGCTCTCCAACCCTGAGCTGTTGCCTCCTTTTACGTCCAGCAGAGGGAGCTCTGGTTCAGGAGTTAGGACCTCAAGGCTCACTCCCCTCGCTCACTCACGTCTGTTTCCCGAGCTGGCGGCGACAGATCAGAGGCCGGGCTGGAGGGTTCCTCCCGCTGAGGTATAGCTGGGCAGTCACCTTCTGGCTGTGCCGTAACTTCTGAGCTGCGCTGCCCGCTGCAGTAGCCACCCGTCTGCACAGCCGCTGCGCGCTTGACGTTGGGGACCGCATTTTCAACTTGTTTTGATAGAATTCAAACAGGCACAGACAGCTCGCCCAGGTGTCCCGGAAAACCCAGCTCAGCCCCCAGGCATTCTTGCTGCCGGGTGATCTTGATATCCCAGGAACAAACAGGGCACGCCTGTCCCCTAGCTCCCGGGAGTGGATTTGGGGACCCGTTTGCCCACAGGATTCCAGGAGAGCTGACGGTAGTGAGGGTTGGAGCGCCCTATGCTCCGCTCACCCTGGCAGCTCTGCTTCTGCGAGGTGGGGACGAGCAGTATCAGGTTTGTCCCCTGCAACTGGCACTTCTGCCTCCCCCACCCCGGGAGCCCACTATGGCCCAGGATGCAGCTCCTCCTGAGGCCGAGCCTAGCAGTCGCCTGAACTCCCAGGCTGGAGTTTGGGGCCACGAGCTCACAACAAGGTGATCAGCGGACATTTGCGAACAGAACGCCGCCACCTCCCAACCAGCCATATTCACACCCCGACCTGACCCGGCCCTGCGCTGCCCGGTCCGGCCTGTCTGGGGAGCCCGGTGGGACCGCGGCCTCGCGCCCGTCTTTCCCGAGCGCCCCCTGCCGGCCTCTTGGGGCTCTGTCGGCAGCGGCTCCCTCCCTCCCTCAACGAGCTGGGTTGCTCCTGTGGCGGGACAGCGGGGTCCCCAGGCCTGGGAGGGTCCTGGGGGACAGCCTCAGGGGCACACTCACCTGGGCACCAGCCTTTGCTCCTGGCGCTGGAGCCCCAGGTCTGCTGTGAGGGCTCGGTGTCCGGTACCGTTCCTGAGCCGCCGCCTCGCCTTGCGCTCTCTCTCTCTCTCTCTCTCTCTCTCTCTCTCTCTCTCTCTCTCTCTCTCACACACACACACACACACGCCCCATGGGACCCGCCATCCTCTGGTTTCGCTCTTTTCTGCAGCTCTTCGAGTTGGTAGCTCGGTCACTGCAGGCATCAGCGGGGAGCCCAACTTGCAGCTCCCGTTCTGAACAAGGTCACAGACATCACGGGCCACCAAGCATGCCTGAGGGTCCCTAATGGGTGTAGCTAGCTAGCCACCATGGGGTGCTCTGCCCCTGCCTGCCCATCCAGTCACCCCACACCACATTCATTCTCCCCTTCCAGGGGTCACACATCTGCCCCCAGCCATGCTGTGCAAGGGCTCTGGGAACAGAGAAAAGAAAGGGGCAGATCAGCTGCTCCAACAGGGATGCCTGGGCCCCACCAGGAGTTTGAGGAAGGCACTCCACTGCCCCATATAGAGCCCCCACTCCCTACTGTGTGGGCCCTGAGAGCTCTTCCCAGGGGAGGGACCCTGGTGAGCAGGCTGGAGCCCTGGAAGGCTCTGCCCACAGACAGACAGGGACCCCGAAGACCCCAGACCCCAGGGAACCTGATGGGGCTTGGGGCCAAAGCAGCCCAGCTGTGCTCTGCCTCCCTGACTGACCTACTACTCTCAGCTCACGGCAAACCCAGTGTGTGTCCCTATGCCTCAGTTTCCTCACCTATGAAATGGCACCAAGCTCCATGTCTAAATCAGAGCACAGCTGTGAGACTCCTGGGTGTCTGCCCTGTGCACCTGGCACTGGGATTGGCACAGTTTGAGTTAGAGACCTCCCAGGGTTTCTGAAAGCAAAATAGCATCAGCTGAAAGAAAAACTGCCCTGCTCTTATCCCCAGAGCATTCAGACCTCTCCAGACTGGTTCAGCCCTGTCTCTTATTCCAGGTTAATCCCCAGCCTTGCCCAATACATCCCTTCTGAAAAAGTTGAGACCAGCTCATACTAAAGTGCTAATGACTCACGAAGCATTCTTGGAGAAAAGTGAAGAGGAAGTGACTCTTAGGGTGATGGCTCAGGCATCAGCCTGGAAGACAATGTTTTCTCTGGAGTTTTCTCCCAGGACCCCAACACATCGCACAAACCTGTCCAGCCAGCCTACTTACCAGCCCTGGAAAGTCCAGCCCCGGCCACCCTCAAGAGCTAGTTCAAAGGACATCTCAAGCAGCTTTGGTCAGGAATTTGCTCATGTGGTGTGCAGCCCCGGGGCAGTGGAGCTGCCAGGAAGATGTACTCAGGAGAAGAAAGTCTTCACCTGGGCCTCATGAGGGTTGCTGTCACTCACTGAGGGGCACTGTCACCCACCTAGCTGGCTCCAGCCACTCATGAGAGCAAGCACTCACTCCCCGGGCTGCACCAGGAAAGCCCTGTGAATCTGGGGCCAGCGTGACCCGGGGTCCTCCTCCCCACCCTCCAGCAGCCCCCTCCTGAGGAACTGGTGGTCAGGTCTCACCGGACAAGTGGTCACAGTGGGCCCTCCAGGTTCCCATGGGGCCTCCTCATCCTAAAAACCGAGGTGCAGTGCAGGCAAAGAGCACAGTAGATGAGCAGCCCCACCTGGAAGGATGTCCGGAAGGACGCAGCAGGACAGAAACAACAGTGTCCATCCTGGGGAAGGGCTGGCAGCGTGCACAATGTCTGTGCTGAAGTTAGTGTAGATTCAGGACAGCGGAGCCTTGACAGGCCCCACACCCACACCCGTGTGCATCCAGAAGCATGCTGGTACCACCCACAGAGGTAGTCCCGGTGGGAGCTTTAACCTGGGTATTCTCGGTATTCCTGAGCTTTCTGGAATGAGCGTGCAACCCGTATCACTGGTTCTCTGCTTTTTAAAGGCCTAAGCACACATGGATAGTTCCAGCTTCTGGAACTGCAGCTGCGGCTGCATTTGGCAAAGGCTGAAATGCCTGCCTGAGCTCTCCCTCTTTTGTCCCTCTGGGTGTGGCATGCAGGACCCCCCCCCCAAGGAGCAGCCCTGGTGGAGCCACTGTCCAGTGGGTCAACTCAAGGTATAACTCTTGCCACTCAGCCCCACGAGGTCTCCTTCCTTCCACTTTGAAATCAGAAAAGTGTTTTGAGTGTGGAATGTTCTAAAGTAATTGAAACCATGTCTCCTGTCCCAGCCCCAAGTACGCAGGAGATGCCCCCACCCCCGCCGCCGACCCTCAAAGGTCCCCAGATACTGAGGTTGGAGATGGCACAGGTCGCAACCTGACCCCAAGTGAGGATAGATCTGGGCAGAGGGAAACCCACCAGGCTGAGGCCACAGCCTCAGGGGTGGGTGCTCAAGCCGTTGCCTTAGTCCACTTTTTGTCCCTGTGACTAAATACCCAAGAGAAATGACCTGGAGGAAGAGGGGCTTATTTGGTTTCTGGTTTCAGGGGCTTCGGTCCATGACCAGCTGGGGCCATTGTTAAGACTAGCCAGCTGGAAGCACCATGGTGGCAGAGTGGGGATGGAGGAAAGCCGCTCACCTCGCAGCAGTCAGGAAACAGGGAAAGCAAGGCAGCCCAAGAGAAAGGGGCCAGGAGCAGTGATGGCCCAAGGTTGCAGCCCCAGGCCCAATCCCTCCAATCCCTCACCTGAGGCCATCTTCCTGTCTGTCACCTCCCAGCTAAGGCAGCACTGGGTGTCTCATTGATGGATTAATCACAGGTCACCTCTCCAGGCCACACTAGCAATCAAGTCACCAGTAAATGAGTCTTTGCAGGGGCCAAAGGTCACTGGGAATTCTAACTGACCCAAGAGAACAAGGCACTTTCTGAGAAGGACTAGAGGTCAAAGAGGGCGACAGCCCAGCCACCTTTAACCCATTCTGGACCAACACGCTGGGGAGGTCCTCACTGAGCCCTGCCTAACTCCTTGCCTGCTCTCCTAACTTCTCACAATTGCTGACGGCCGGCGAGCAGCCCTTGACTGCATCTTCCCTACACCCTGGCCCTGGCCTGGGACCCAGCAGTGTCTCAGAGCCTGAAAGGATCCAGTGCAGGCAGCTGGTTCCAGCCACAACTGTCTCCGTTCACAGCGGCACAGACAGCCCCAGCCTCTGAGAGGAGAGGCTCTGGGTCTTGAAAGAAGCTGGGCAACATCAGGGCTGGGCAGCAGGCACAGAGGCAGGCTGTCCGCTCAGGGCTCAGGCAAGCTAAGCCCCCACACAGGGACCTTGTGACACCCTGCTGCAGAGGGCACATGACCCAGCTGTCACCCTGTCCCTTCCAGAAAGGGCTGGGCCCCCTGGACACTCCCTCATGCAGGCATCTGTGGCAGGACAGAGGCCACTGTTGTTCCCAGGGAGGGCCCGGGCTGAGCCCTGAGGCAGGCCAGCTGGGCACGCTTGGGCACATTCCAGGGCTGGCTGAATCTCTGTGGAAGGCCCCACCAGGCCTGGTGTTCTCTCATGGGGCCTGAGAGCAGGACCAAGTGCTTGTGCTGTAACCCAGAGCTGGGCCACTGGGCCACCAGCAATGACCTTGGGCAAGACCAGCGTGGATGTCCCTGTCAGTGCTCCTGTGTCCTGCACCAGGACCATGTGGATGGGCAGATCCTGGGCCAGCTAAGCCCCCTGACAGTGGAGGATGAGGAGGAGGGCACAGGGGCCACTTCGCCTGCAGAGCCTGCCTTCCCTGGGATGGGCTCTGAGGAGCTGCGGTTAGCCTCCTTCTACAACTGGCCACTGGCCACTGGGGTTCAGCCTGAGCTACTGGCTGCTGCTGGCTTCTTTCACACAGGTGAGTCCAGGTTGGGGGAGTTCTTCCCACTGAGGGCCAGGTGCTATTCCGGCCCCTCCCAGCCCAGGACTCTGCCCACCCCCATGCAGGGGGTCTGGCCAGTGAAGAGTAGGGTGCTGTAATCCCTCCTGGCTTCGCCCTGGTGCCTATCCTGCTGGGCTCACCCACATACACAGGGGAAAGGGTGCTCTGGCCCAGGCCAGGGGCTTCTCAGCATGTAGGGTTTGGGGGCTTGGTGGCTGCACATGGCTCAGGTGGGTACGTAGGACACAGGCGGCTCCAGGGTCTGCAGTACCATCAGGGCCCATGTCGTGTCCCAGGGTGGCAGAGTTAGGGGACAAAATCAGCATGTGGGCAAGAACTCAGCTTTGGGCACTTCCCACCGGCCTCTCTGATACTGCGCTGGGCTCAGGTCTGACTCTGACAAAGCCCCTCCAGTGCCCTTCGAGTCACCCACACTGGGTGGCAGCATGGTCAGGCTGGAATGCAGCTGTGGCTCTGTCCCTTCCTAGCTGCAGGGCACGGTAGCAGGGTCCAGTGGACCCTGTGGGAGGCTCTGTGGATACTGTCTGCAAATGGCCAGGATGGCCACTGGTAGGAGGCTCAGTGGCTGGGACAGTTGGGAGCCACCTTGACCAGGGACCTCTCTGAGGCCAGTGGGTGGAGGTGGGGTGATGTGGGGTCTGGGTGTCTTCTTGGGGCTGTGACCTTTGCTTCAGATGGGGCAGGGCCCACAGAAGGGGAAACACCAGGGGAAGACAAAAGAGGGAGTAAGCCTCTAAAGACAAGTCTGGTGCTGGGATGGCATTTAGTGGTACCTCCCACCAAGGGAAATCCATCCTGAGGACCCTGAAGTCACCTAGGGGACCTCTGGGCTCCCAGGCTCCTTGGACTACTTGCTCTGTGAACGATGCCAAGGCCGGCTCAACCTTCTCCTGAACATCCTTCTGCCCGCCTGGCACAAGCCCCAGATGCTGTCCCCATTCCTCTTTGAAACAAATGAGGTGTCATAAAGACACATGCCAAGGCCCTGGGGCACCTGCCCCCTCCCATTGATTTCCTGGCTGGAAAGACACCATTCCTACTGGGTCCCCAACCCACCCCAGCTTCTATGGCACAGGAGGGGTCGCCCCAGGCCTGCTGGGCCAGGCAGGGCTCCTGCATGTGCAGGGGCCATGGCCAGGTTCTCTGCCACATGCAGGCCAGCAGGACAAGGTGAGATGCTTCTTCTGCTACGGGGGCCTACAGAGCTGGGAGCGTGGGGACGACCCCTGGACTGAGCACGCCAAGTGGTTCCCCAGGTAACCGCCCAAGGGTCTGATCCAGGGCTTGGGCAGGGAAGGGCCCCGCCTCTGGTCCTCCACAGTCCCTCCAGGACAGCAGGCTTTCCCACGTGTCACATGTCACAGGAGACTCTGCCCTGGAAGGGCTGTGAGGGGGAAATTCTGCTACCAGGCCTCCCCCAATGCTCAGGGCCTGCCTCCAAGCCAGCAGGAGCTCCAATGGCTCAGCCTTAGGCCCAAAGGGCTGCTCCAGCTTGCAGGTGGCAGTGGGGCCCTAACTGTGGGACTCAAACCTACTTCTTCAGGTGCCAGTTCCTGCTCCAGTCCAAAGGAAGGGGCTTTGTCCACAGCGTCCAAGAAGCCTATTCCCCACTGCTCAGCTCCTGGGTGAGTCTCTCTCCTCGGGGCTCTGGTGGTCAGTGACTCCCCACACACACCTGTTTACCCAAGACCGGTGTCTCCTAACAGGACCGATGGGAAGAACCAGAAGATGTGGCCTCTGCTGTCCCCTCAAGTGAGAGTGCTGGGACACAGCCTATGCTGTTTCCTTGGGCACCTGCAGGTGTAGTCCTCCTGCGATGGGGGAGCCTCTGGGCATGCAGCCCTCAGTCTAAGAGGAAGACACAGACCCCAGGCAGGGGCCGATGGAGCCTACTAGCAGGCCCTGCCCTCTCCTGCTCTTTGCCTTGCAGATGCCAGAGGCAGGCAGGAGTGGTCAGCATGGGTTCAGGACCCAGATGTCCCCACCAGCACATCTGCACCACAGTTAGGGGCTGGCCTGCTTCGGGAAGAAGAGAGGGACCAGGCAGCAAGGGCCGAAGGTACTTCCGCCCCTCAGGACACTGCCCACTTCCTGTCTCTCTCCTTGCCTACCCCTCTGAGCACAGCCTGTCACTGCCACCCCAGCATGCAGCACCTGTGGCTGCTGCCTTAGGGACTGGATGGGCCAGAGGGGCAGACACCTTGATGTTCCTTCCAGAAAGCTTCCAGCCTCCAGTTTATCCCACGTCGGGGGAGCAAAGGTGCTCCAAAGTTGTGTCATTCTGCTCTCCTGGATAGAACCAGACCTGGCAGGCTACCAGACCTGTCCCTGGGTTGTGCCCTGTTTTTCCTCAGGGGTGAGGCCTCAATTCTGTTCCTAACTGCCCACAGCTTTTGTCCTTGGGGGCCCTGAGCCACGCCAGCCAGAAGAGAGATGTGGGGTGAAGATAGCAGGGAGCCAAGCGCAGCTGAGGCCAACCTGGGGCAGGGACAGGGCCAGGTCAGGAGGCAGGACACAGGGCACCTGTGGAGGTGCCAGCCTCCTGTCAGCCAGCAGAGAGTGGGGCCCATGTCACGAGCCTGTCCCCCTTGAGAGGCGGCCAAGTGCAGCCCCTGAGCGCACTGGTGGGTTCTTCAGCCCCAGGAGCTGAGGGCTTGCAGGAGCAGCTGCGGCGGCTGCAGGAGGAGAGGAGGTGCAAGGTGTGCCTGGACCACCCTGTGTCAGCTGTCTTCGTGCCATGCGGCCACCTGGTCTGCACAGAGTGCGCCCCCAGCCTGCAGCTGTGCCCCATCTGCAGGGCACCCATCCAAAGCTGCGTGCGCACATTTCTGTCCTGAGCCAGGTGAGCGCTTGCTTCCTGCAGGCCCGGATGTGAGCTGAGCGGGCCTGGCTCCTGTGGTCCTCAACCAGGAGCAGCACTCAGGGCCAGCTGCGGCAGCCCCTCACCCCTCCACTCCCAGTCAGTCCTATTTCCTCCTCAGTCCTGTCCAGCAGTGACCCAGAGCTGACACCTCCTGCCCAGGTGGGCACCCAGGGGTCAGCCAGGCCCAGAGGAAGTCTGTGGGGGACAGAAGGTGCAGTGGGGCTGCCCGAGCTGCAGACCTGTACCCTAGAGCTTAGCAGGGCCAGGTGGGGCTCCAGGGATGGGGCCACACCAACCTGTTATTGCATATGTTATTGCTGGGACCCCTGTACTTGCTGAGGGTCAGGAGCCCTGGCCTTCTCAGGCTCTCAAAAGCCAGTGCACCCTCAAGACGCATTTGAGAACTTCCAGTTCCCTAGAGCCTGAGCTGCGGCTCAGTGGAAATGCCTGCAGGAGCCTGGCCTGATCCGTACCTTCTGCTCCCCCTCCAGGTACTATGGCTGGCCAGGTGGGCCACCAGGTGGCACCCTAGTGGCCTCAGCCTGTCCCAGACCACACAAGGTATCTGCTGAGGACAGCAGAGCTGTCATCCACCATGGCCCAGCCCTGATTCCTGGGCCACACACCAACGCAGAGGAGGACACCTGCTAGGCCTGGGGAGTAGCTTTACTGGCGCTGCTTGTGTCTGTGTGTGTGTGCGTGTGTGTGTGTTCCACTGCAGATTGACCCCAGGGCCTTTACACTTAGCTACACCCTCAGTCCTGTTTTTAAAAAAATTTTTTTTTAATTTGGAGGTAGGGTCTTACTAAGTCACCCAGACTGGGCTCGAACTTGTGATCCTGCTGCCTTAGTCTCCCAGGCTGCTGGGATTACAGGCATGCACCACCCAGCCTGGTGGGTTTAGATACTTTTGAAAATAAATATGGTAAGGAGTTTCCTCTGGATGGTGCTCAGTTCTGGTGGGGTTCTGGAACCCAGTATCCCCATTCACTCTGCCCCGTGCCAGCGGGGCAGCATCCTGCACTCCGGGCTGCTCTCCAAACTGTCCTCTTCTTGCTTCCCTCCCCTCCCTATCCCGTGTCCTGCTGCCGTCAGGCACCTTCTGGGACCCTGCTTCTGACTCCCCACGCCCACCAAGCTCCACAGCGTAGGAAGGTTGGGCTGTGGCCACAACCACATCCTCTGTATTCACCTTCAGGACCGTTTGCCCAAGATCCCTCTTTCTGAGCAGCACCAGCTGTGTCACAGGAGCCTGGGCCGCGCAGTGCCCCACAGGCCTCTGGGCTGGGCCTCGGCCTGGGCGCCATAGGGCTGCCCCGCTGAGCACGGCCGTCACCGAACTCCATTCCTGTGGGGCTGGAGAGCATGGGAGGCAGGACAGTGCCATGTCTAACAAGTCCCCAGAGGGTCAGGGTGGTTTCTGTGGTCCTCCTGCCCCTTCCCTGGTAGCAGTGGGTCCAGCCACCCGAGGGCAGGACACCCGAGGGGGGGCGCCTCAGAAAACCATCCCAGCCTACTGTGGATGGAGCCGACACCCGAGCACTGGCCGAGGAGACTGGGAATGTGGTTTTCTGGTTTTCTCTTCATTTTCTTTTGTGTCTTTTCTCTCCTTTCTCTCTCTCTCTCTCTCTTTTTTTTTTTTTTTTTTTTTTTGAAAAAGGAGACTATAAACTCCTTTCGCCTTGTTCCCCGCCCTGCCCTGTCTGGTGTTCAGGGTGACATGCTCATGCACTGGCGTCACCCACAGAGCACAGGCAGGCAGGAGGCAGCAGGGCTCCCGGGCTGAGGGGGTCCAAGGTGTTGCTGGCAGTTGCTGAAGCTGGAGGTCCGGGGGACGGGGTCAGTGGTCACCTCACTCACACAGGCCTGCAGGAAGGCAAGGTCAGGAAGGGCTGAGTCTCCTCCTCTGGAGAACTTGAAATGCAAATGTTTTCCTGGCCTTTGGCAAAAGGGGGCCAGGGACAAGAGCTGGGCTCCTGCTTCCCTGGGGCAGGCTGGGCTCTGACTTCTGCTCACCCCAGCCAAAGAAGACATGGCAACAGGGTTGGGGTCAAAGGGCCGAGCCTGAAAGGAGGGGCTCGCCCGGGTCCTCTTGCCCACCCAGGCTCCCCACTGTAGGAAAATCCCAAGGCCTGCACCATCAGTGAGGTCTGCCAGGCCCAGCCTCAGCCCAGGCTGCAGGCAGGTACCCATCCCTCAACCTGTGGTCAATGCTGTGGCTGCCTGGACTCAGGGCCTGTGAGAGGCTGCTGCCCTCCCAAGGTCTTTACTTCCTCACTTGTTTGTCCTGGGAGCTGGACTCTGGCTACCTCCAATGACCCCTGGCCATGGCAGGCCTTTACTCACAGGAGGGCTGGAGACTGCCAAGTGGGCAGCCAGGGGATGCCACAGAAGGCCTGGGCAGCCAGGAGAGACCACGTTCCTCACAAAAGAACTGCTAGACTCCTCTTCTGACTCTGAAATCTAGAACTGCTCTGGATAGGGCAGTGTGGCCAAGACTACATCAGAGGGTGGACTATGAACTGGCCATCCCGCCCCAGGCTGGGGTCTTCAGAGCCATAAGCACTACCTTCTAGAAAAGAGGTCTGATCCAAAGGTAGGACACCGATGTTTCCTGCGGCAGTGAGGCCCCTGGAGAATCACTCAGTCACACTCCTGGGAAGTAACTTGTCACTCACATCCCCTCCACGCCTGGGGCCCAACTCCCCCCCCCCCCGACGCTGTCACTGCTCCAAGCTTGGAAAGAGGGCTGAGTCCTGGGGCTGCCTGCTAATTAGTCCTGGTTACTAAGTCAGTCCTGCTAACTAATTCAGCCAGACATGAGGTTGATCTTAGAAACAGGAGGCAAGTAAATGACAGATGCATGGATGGATGGACAAATGGGCAGACAGACAGACAGATGCCTGATGAGACTACTCAAGGAGAGCAGCCTCGTGCTATGAATGCCCCATCAGCCAGACTGGCCATGGAACAGACTCAGAGGGTCATACTTACAACTGCGCCTGCTTGCACAAGAGCTTGGGTGGCTTTTCATTAACATGGTACAGAGGAAATGGATCAAATCCACCAATGAAATCAACTGAAAGAAATCAAGACCCAAATAAAAGAAAACCCAAACAATGGAAGAGATGGCAGAGCAGAAAGTGAGCCCAATGGGAGACCCCCACCCACCCACCAGGGCAACAGGCAGCCCGAAGGTGGGGGGACAAGCCAGGCCCAGGTCTGCTCTCAGACCCTGGGAGGAACCTCGATGGGGCAATGATTGGGTATGGTCTCCTGGCTGGAAAATCTGAAAGCCTCAGTTCCAGCAGGGGGACTGGCCGAGAGGAAAGCCCAGGACGGGGCTGCTCCGCCCCCACCAGGCTCCTCCATTCATCCCCCCCTCATGTCCACATCACCCCCTTTGTGGCCACCTGTCCCACACAGTGGCAGGGACTCGCTGGGCAAAGTGAGTGCACGTCTGAGCTCAGGCCACTCCTGCCTTACGGCGCTCCTCACGCGTCACATGCAGCCAGAAATTCTTGCTCCCACGGCCCGCGGTAGTCCAGCCAGCACGGGGGCTGACGGCTGCTGGGGCAGAGTCACCACCAACTCCCAACGTGGGGTGCTCTGAACTTTCAGTCAGACCCTGGCAAAGGCTCCGCCCTCAGCAGTGCTCAGCCCTGGCCTGACCTGCCCTTTCTCTTCAGGGTCCTCCTGAGGGGCAGGAGTCTTACCACGTCTTGTGGCAAACGGGAAGTTAAAAAGGGTTCACAAGTGGAGGGAAAAGAACAATGCCTCCAATGGGCCTCCTCCTACCAGTGGCCTGATAGGAACATCTGTGGCCAGCAGAGCAGGTGGCTTGTGCCCCTGAGGGCTCAGACCTTCCTCCTGGGGCCGCTGCAGTGATGAGGACAGGTCTGGCACCAGTGGACAGCAGCCCGTGAGTTAAGCCCTGGAGCCCTCGGTGCAGAGCCTGTCCTCTCGCCCGGGCTCTGGACTGTCCCTGCTCTGCTCCTGCCTGTGGCAGGGAGCAAAGGTCACTGCTGGCATGGGCACACTGCTGAAAGGGGCCTCGGGCCCCACAGTATGGAACCCCAGAGCTGTCCCCTGACTGGCTGATCCTCCCACCCCCACAGATGTGGCCCACACTGATGTCGGCTGGAGGCCACGGCTGCACTTACAGCTGTCCTCTTCCTCCGTAAGCATGCTGACCACATAGCAGCTGTAGACGAAGCCCAGGAGCTGGAAGACACCGAGAGCCAGCAGTGAGGCTGTGGGGCATGCTCAGTGGGCCGCCATCATGGGTGTATGTGGGAGCACCAAGGCCCTGCTTCTCCTGGGCCTCAGTTTCTTTCTCTGTGAAATGGAACTGCAGATGGAGTTGCATGGCCTCCTGAGCTCCCTGCTCCAGGCAGCAACTGTTTTTCCCTCCAACCCATTCAGTGAGGACAATGGGATGCTGGGAAGGGGCCCGAGGAGGAGGCACCTGCGGTGTAGATGAGCCCCAGGTGTGCGGGGTCAGGCCAGCATTACACCCCCTTACAGTGCAGGGTGCCCTGAGCCACCGTGGATGTGGGGCTTCAGCAGGATGGGGCAGGCTGTGACCCACACATGCACACAGCTCAGGAGACCCCAAGCACTGTCTCAGGTGACAGGGACTCACAGTCAGGCTGATGGACAGGGCAGGGGGCAGCCAGAGCCCAGTGTCATAACAGGACAGCAAATTGCATGGCACCACTGCAGCTGACCAGGTCACCCTGGTGGGACCTCAGAGGCTGCTTCGGCCCAGCTCATCATGAGAGAAGCAGACAGCCTTTTCCATAGAATGTGGAAGCGTTGAGAGGTCCCCAGAGCAGACAAGGTCTGGCCTGGAGGCCCTGAGCTCAGGAGGTCAGGCCTATGACCTCCAGACAACACCCTGCACCCTGCCCTTGGCCCATAGGAGCCTGGCTGGCAGTGTGGACAGATGCAGTTTCTGACTGGGTTGGCCAATGGGGAGCAAGCAGGCAACTGGAGGGAGAGAGACACAAGCCACGTGTCCTGGCCACTTCCCTGCAGGCCTGCCCCTGCCCAGCCCTGCTCCTAGGGTTGGTGACTCTTGGTTCCCACATCCTGCAAGGCCCAAGGTGCTGTGATAGGCCCCAAGAATGTGACAATAGGCCAGCCTCTGCTTCATGACCATCCTCTCCACTCCCCCACCCCAGCCCACAGGCTCCGTCTGTCTCACTGCCTTCCCAAGGATTCGGGACACACAGCAGAGATATAGCAAGGGGTGCTGGCTGGGGACAGGATATGGCGGGTCTTGGAAAGAGTAGAGGTGTCGTCCAGGGCCCCCACAGCCAGGAGGACACCTGCTCGGCAGGAACACAGAGGAAGGTGGCCACATTGGGGACTGCACAACTGAGGGCTGTCAGAAGGAAGCAGGACTTCCTGGGTGCCGATCTGGTCCCTCCACTAAGCAGCACTAGGCCTCGGGGGATTCTCTTGCAGGCCTGGGGGCTGCAGCGCCAGGAGCACCGGGTCTGACCACCATGGTTGCTGGCCAGGTCTTGCAAGGTCTGGTCTCAGCCAGGCTGCAGCACCAGCACCAATCCCACTGAGCTCTGGAAGGCGCAGCCCCACCCTGCCTTCTCCCCAAGAGATGAGAGTTTCTGAGCTGGTGCCCCCAAGGCCCCTGCAGCTCTGAGAGTAGGAAGCTCCGCGCCCACTAGGGCAGCCCAAGTCCACCACGCCGCCTTAGGAACAGATGTGTTACAGCAGTGCTCACTCTGCAGCCAGACTAGCCGGGCTGGGGTCTCTGCCCCTCTCCCAGCCTGGCTGACATCTGCCTCGCAGGTGGCTAGGCTTCTTCCTGCCTGCACTGCCCCTGGAGCTGGGGATACAGGAGCCTCCATGAGGACCCCCAGCCTGCTTCCCCCATGCCCTTGGTGCTGCTGTTTTAGGCCTGCCTCCCACCCACAGCAGCATCAGGAGGTTGGAGTGAAGCCTGAGGCTTGCACCCAGCTGGGAACCACAACTCCCTAACCTGCAGGGAGAAGCAGGACGGGGTCCTACCCCAGCCAGGAGGAAGGCTGATTCCTCCAGGCGGGGGCAGCTAAGGCCCCGGTGCCTTGTACCCTCTCTGTCCCCTCATAGCCCATCCTGGCTCTCCCCACTCACCGCCACCAGGATCTGCAGGCTGCTGTGCAGGGCTTCCATGTGGCCTGGCTCCAGGGCACAGCCAGCACCCGACACCAGGGCCTGGCCACGCAGGGTCCTGAGTCCAGCTGGGGACGCTCCCTCATGCAGACAGCCCGGCCCATGTTCCTGCCACCAGGAGCAGTGTTTGGAGAGGTTGAAGGTCAGGAGCTCACTGTTCTGGGGGCAGGAGGACAGGACTGGTCAGTGCAGATTTGGGCAAGGGTGGCTCCCAGCAGCACAGGTTCCAGCCCTCAGCCCTCATACCCCGTGTTCTGGGAGGCTTCCCGTGCCTGCAGACCTAGGATTGCTTTCACGGTGACCCAGCCCCCAAGTCTCCAGCCAGAGCTGGACTTGTACATGCTTAGCCTCTTTAGCCGCCCCCACTGCAGCTCCTGTGTGGCCCCACAAACCAGGGCTGCTCTGTCCTGCTGGGCATCAGTGCTGGCAGCAGTCAGAGCAGACGGCAGCAGGAACCCCAGGCCACCCTGGGCCCCAGGGCCATGCGCAAGGTGCCTGGAGCAGCTGGCTCATCCTGAGGTTCGCCCAAGCAGGCTACCACAGATGGCCAGGGGAGGAGATGTGCTTGGTTATGGAAGGCGGATCCTGCTCTGCCTGCACCTGGCCCTGCCCAGCCCTGCCAGTGTTTTTCCCGCACGCCTCTACCAGGTTGGCCTCTCCCTCTACACTGTGTGGCCTGGGCTCCACAGTCCCCTCCTCCAGGAAGCCTTCGAAGCCTTCGTGGTGCGCTTTGCAGCCAGAGGCTCCAGCCTGCTGACTCCCACAGCAGCTAGTCAACACCGTTCACTGACCATAAATCATTTTCCCACTTTACTGGGCACCAACTTGGCCAGGGTGGTCCCAGTGCTGGGGACAGAGCTGTGCACTGACCAAGTCCCTCCACCATGAGGAGATACACAGTGAGCAAACACACACACACACACACACACACACACACACACACACCTAGTGCTACAGGGCAACCAGCTCAGGGGTCCCCACTGACAGGTCTATTTGCAGCCCTCTCCTGTCCATACTCACCCTTGAGAGGCCCCCCACTTCCAGGTAGAAGCAGATGATGAAGACATTCCAGGTGACCCAGACGGCTGCCCACACAGCGTACTAAGGAGATGAGACAGGAATGGGGAAGAAGGTGAGCCCGGCGGTTGGGTACCTGCTTTTGCACAGCCCCTCGGAGACCCACAGCAGGGTCTGGGGCTCCTGGAGTCTGACAGCCCGGGACACTCAGTTCAGAGACTTCCTTGAGCCTTGCAGGGCCCTCAGAAGCACCATCTCGTCCAAGTCAGAATTCTAGGCATCCAGGCTGGAGAAAGTCTGAGCCTGGGGTCTGGATCAACATGTGTTCTGGTGGCTTTGAGGGGAGCAGACCAGGACAGTGACAGGGGACACCCAATCCTGGTCATCACCCACAGTGGACCTACCACCATGATGTAGCGTGGCCGGTACTGGATGGTGCCAAAGAGCCCCAGGATGACCATGACACTGTGGACCAAGTTGGCCAGGATGGGTGCCTCTCCAGGATGGTGACCTAGAAGCAGGAGGGGAGTGAAGGCCAGCAGACCCTAAATGAGGCCCCAAACCTACCAGCCAGGCCCTGAGGTCTAGGACCCCTGAGGTCCAGGTCTCTCTCCTAACTGCTCTCTCTGGCTGTATTAGAGGAGCTTTGCCAGCCACACCACAAACTCCTGCTTAATTCTCACAGGCACTGAGGACCTGCTTCTTGTCCCTTCTAATGAAAATCTCCAGGTAAAGTCAGGTATAGAGACATATATGTATAACTCCAGCACTTAGGAGGCTGAGGCAAGAGGATCCCACAAGCCAAGGCCAGCCCAGACTACATAAGGAGACCCTGTCTCAAAAAACAAAGAAAAAACAAACAACCCCCCCAAACAACCAAAAAATACTCCAAATACATTTGTTAGGCCCTGAGTGTCACCACTGGGTGTTCCTCCTTGAGCAACCTTCCCCTGTCTGCTGCTCTAACTTACAGGTGGCAGGGGCAAATAAACAGGAAGCACCATCCCACACGTGGTGCTCAGGTGCTCCGGGGCAGTGGAGACCCTGAATCCACACAGGGTGCTGGGCCTACTGTCTCCAGGCGAGTGATCTCTGCCACTTGGCAGCTCTGTAGCTGCCTGGGGGACAGTGAGCCTGGGTGAGGTGTCTGTGCATGGACAGGCTGGTTGTACCTCCACTTCTGGGACACTCAGGAGACCTCTGAGGGCTCTGCAGACACTACCCTTGGGGGAGGCAGACAGAGGGATCAAGAGGAGGGAAGGAGGAGTCCAAGGGGTTCAGGATTTTATACCTGGAGGCGATGAATTGATTCAGCAAAGCAGGACACTGAAGCATCATCCAGCCATCCACCCACCCATCCATCCATCCATTCACCCATCCATCCACCTATCCATCTATCTATCCACCCATTCCTCCATCCACCCATCCATCCATCCATCCATTCACCCATCCATCCATCCATCCACCCACTCATCCATCCATCCATCCATCCATCCATCCATCCATCCATGCATCCATCCATCCACCCATCCATTCATCTATCCATTCATCCATCCATTCACCCATCCATTCATCTATCCATTCATCCATCCATTCACCCATCCAAGCATCCATTCACCCATCCATCCATCCATCTATTCACCCACCCACTCATCCATCCATCCATCCATCCATCCATCCATCCATCTGTTCATTCGTTCATGGGCCCTGGGTCCCAGCCACTGGGGAAGCACTGCTGAGGCCTCCCTGGGCAGCAGCTGGCTCCAATGCTGATGGGCCCTCCAGACTGGCCCCCTGGGCAGCCTCAGCCTGGTCTGGCCTCGATCCAGGGTCTTTGCACAATGAGCTTTCAGGGAGCAGGTGTCACTAAGGCTCACAGCCCCAGGGCACAGGCCCACACCCCACATATACAGCTCTGTCACCCCCAGATCCACTTCCCTGCTGCCTCTGCTTGCCTCAGCCAAGCAGACCGTCAGATGCCTCCCTCTCAAGCCCAGTGCTCCTTCCCCAGGGCCCCTTGCAGCCATCCTCCTCCCGGGCCACTGCCTGGGAAAGTGGGAAAGCCCAGCAGCTCTGGCTCCCCAGCAGACTCAGCCAAGTAGCTCTGGTCTCTAGCCAGGGGCCCCGTTCTTGGCAGGCAAAACCCCTTCTCTCTCACAGACCTGGCACCTCAGTTGGCTCCCAGCTTGCCTTCCAGGTCCTCCCCAGCTCCCTGCACCAAGAGCTCCTGTGAAGGACAAGCCGAGCCCCAGGCGTGATGGACCTGTGGAAGGACTGGTGTCTACTCTGGCTGTCCCACCCCACCAAGGCCGGCACACTAGGTCCTGCCCTACGCTGTCCAGCATCTGCACCAGGGAGGAGACCACTAGCTGCTGTGACAAGCTCCCCAAGACCTGCCCCTCAGGAGGTGGCAGCTCCACAGCTCTAACGTCCTGACCCACAGCCACCTCGATCAAAGCCCAGAGTGGTGGGGTGTGTCAGGTTCTTGCTGGTTCAAGGGGGCTGGGGGACAGTAAGGTCAGCCCAGGACACCCACACAGGCAAGGCTGGGGCCTGGGACTCCAGGCCCTGGCTTCCTCGGAGGAGGCCACAGAGGCAGTGAGCATCACGGCAAGCCACAGCTCAGAGGCCAGTGGGTCCTGACAGCTGTTGACTGTCACTGCCAACAGGAAACAGGAAGTGGAACACTGCCAGTGGGTCCAAGCTGGCAGCTCTCTAGTGCGGATGGAAGCACCATGGCTGGGAGGGACACTTGGGACCTGCAGCATCGGCAATACATGGCAGCACCAAGGATCCTCCATGCCTGCCCTGGGCAGTCACACGGTGACATGCGCACTCCTGGGCAGCGCTAACCGAGCCCAGAGAACATCTGGGACCGCCTCGTTGCTCCTTGGCCCAGAATGAGCCTCCCACATCTGGAGCATCCTCCCCGAGGGCCCCTTCCCCACAGGGCCCCACAGCAGAGGACACTTCGCACAGAAGTTTCTCCATTGCACTCATTTTGGGCAAAGAAAACAGCATCTGAAAGTGGAGGCCCAGCCTCTCCTGCCTCTCTGTGCCCTGAGCCTGTGAAGCAGCCATGAGAAGGACGGACTTGGCCCTGGCCTGGGGGCTGCATGTGCTGCTAAGGGTCGGAACCCAGGGGTCCGGTATGTGGGGAGGTTCTCCAGGCCCAGATGGGTGTGGCTTGGAGACTCCAGGACGCAGGTGTGATGGGGAGGGGTGTGGGACCCTAGGGCAGGGATGAGTGCGAGCGAAAAACTAGAGGGGGTGGACAGGACCTATGGGACCTGCACACAAGTGGGACTCACTCACACACAGCTAGCCAATCCTGAGTCCCAGGGCTCCCCTCTCTGCCAGAGGACGTTACTCATAGCAGGAGTGTCCACCCTGCCTGTGCCCCACCATGAGGACCAGAGGATGAGAGGATGGAGATGGCCCCAGCCCCTCCTGGGGCACCTGAGGCCCACTTGGCTTCCCCTGGCACTGTCAAAGGGGGCCCCAGACAGGCACCTGGACCAGCTGCCATAACCTCAGGGTGGCCTCAGGAATGGAGACCCTGAAGCCTAGGGATGTCCTAGTGGTGGGGTTCCATGCTGGGTCCTTCCTGTCACTCTGTGGCCTTAGGCCGAGTCAGGCAGGCGATGGAGAACCCCAAACCCCTTCATGGGCTCCAACTCCCTGGCCACTCAGAGGAAGGCCTGGGAAAGGCTAAGCAGCCTGGATGGCTCAGAATGGGTGAAATTCACACTATTCTTTCAGGAGAGATGCTTGGGCCTTTTGTCCTGTAACTTAGTAACAAGAAAACTCTCTTGTTCCTCAGGACACACCCCCTCAGCTTTCCCCTGCCCCCTGAAAGCAGACAGCATACAGAGTGGTAGGTGGCAGTGGCCAGCTTCCTCCAAAGGCAGGAATGGATGGTCCCAACTGCCAGCTGGGCCAGGACAAAAAGCCTTTGACAGCTCCCCACTGCACTGGTCCTATGCTCACTCACAGCAAGGGCACAGATCTGCCCCGACTCTGGCTTGCCTGGCTGGGAATGAGCTGAGGAGCAGAGAGCAGCCCCCCCACTCCCACCCCACCCCACCTGCCAGCAAAGCCCTGTGCCCTCCAGCCCAGATGACCCTTCCCTCCTAGGGCCAACCAGATTTCCAAGTGTCTGTCCAGAACGTCCATCTGTCTTCAATCCACAGCAGACAAAACTGGCAATGTGACCAACCTGACCCCTCCACACCCCAGGGCCACATCCTTCCCCAGCTCCTGTTCTAGTTGAACACCTGTTTCTCCAACCTGTACCCCAGCCCACATCGCAACCCCCTGAGAGCACCTTCACACCAAATGCAACACAGGAAAACCAGTTAGCAGCCCAGCCAAATCTGCTGCACTTCCTCTCCCCTAGACTGAGGCAGATTCCAAGCCTCAGCATCAGCAGGGCTCATCTCTGCCCTCCCCCAGGGTACGGGGTTTGTGGCCAGACACTTGAGCCCCTCCTTTCTGAGAGACAGTGACCAGTGACCAGACTGCTCCAAAACCTGCAGGGCCCCAGGGTCCCCAAAACCAGGCAGTTCCCTTTTACCTGGAGGGGTGACTCAGCACCTGTGCTGCACCACACTGCACAGCCAGCTTGCCCAAGTTTTCTCTTTAAAACTTCTTAGAAACAGCCTGTTCCTCCTCTGCACCCTTTAGCTTTGGAAGGACAAGCAGACACTGCACCCTGTCCAGCTGAGCCCATGGCCCACACCCAGCCTTGGAGACAACAAAGCAGCATTTCCTTTTTAAGACCGGGATTCAGGGCCCATTAGCATCCAGCAGAGGCCTTCCCAGCCTAGGCATCAACCTTTGTTCAACTCCCTCCTCCCAGGGCAGCCTGAGCGCAAGTTCTAGGCTTCTAGTCCCTGCGGATCCAGACTGACTCAAGGGCCATAGAAAGTGGGCCAAGTGGCACCAAGTTCTCTGACAAAGCTCTGACTCGGGGGCCTGGGCATCTCCAGGCACGAAGATGTGGGCACAGCCCTGGGCACCCGGGCTCCCGCTCTCTCGCCGTCTCTGCATGCTGGGACGGGGCACTCCCACTCCCGAGCACACCGCCTCCTCGCGGCGGGTCGCAGGCAAGGGACTTTGCTGCCCTTTCTGAGCCTGGGGCTGCTTTGGCAAAGCTCCTGGCGCACACTCGGCCACACGCGCCTTTGGACACGTGTGGGCACTGCGCGCAACAGAGTCCCTCGCCGACCGCGCGCGCCCACGGGACTTGTGACGCGGCCCGCCGAGGGTCGCCCCTGCCTAACGGCTTTGTTCCGGGCAAGGCCCTCCAGCCACTCCCTGGCACCTGTCTCCGCGGCGGGGTCCCTCGCTTCCCACTGGTGGGGCTGGGCGCCCGCCGCCGGAGCCGGCGGGGAACCTGGCACTCACCAGCTGCAGCGCGCAGAGCGCGAGGAGCGTGCAGCGGCCAGAACACGAGCCCATGCTGTCCGTGCCGCGGCCAGTGTGCGCCCGAGCCCAGTGGGCGCGCCCACCCCCCAGTCCGCCCCGCAGACCCCGCCCCACTCCGGCTCCGCCAGGGCCGGTCAGCCGCAGCCCCCCACTCTTCCGGGTGACAGCTGCACCACGTCTCTCACCCCTCCCACTCTGCAGCCCCTGGGGCTTCAGGAAAGGGGGCTCAGAACACTCCTTAAAGCGGCGATGGAGCGGCTGTCAGGCTGCCTAGAGCAGTGGGACGCTCAGTCTCCTGGCCCAGTGGCGCCTGAGACTGCCCTGGGTCCCTCCAGCAGTACCCCCCAACCTCTCCATACCCTGCCCCTGCGCAATGGGCATCATCATCTCCAGCCGCTTCCCAGAGGAGGGCACTGACTGGGCTCCCCTGCCATTTCATGAATTTCTAAAGCAGCCCTCTCTGATTTGGTTGATGCCCACAGAGTCCACAGAGCAGGCAGGTAGGGCAAGACAGGAGGCAGGGTGAGGAAGGGTCCTCAAAACCCCCAGAAGGCCCTCTGATAGAATGCTTTGATTGGGCAGTCAGACTTGGGGTGCAGGCAGGGCCACACAGGTGCCATCAGCGTCCCGGCCTTTGGCCTTTGGGAAGGTGCTGTGGGGATGGCAGGACTTCCTGGGAAGATGTCCCAGAAAGTTGTCCAGCGAAAGGGGGAGGCAAATGTCATGTGCATGTGTCTCAGTGGCTGCACTGCAGACGTGCTGGCCCACGCTGGCCCAGGATAGTAGAGTGTCTTTGTCTTATACCAAGAAGCCAGTGGCTCTGGCCTACCACCACGGATGTCCCCTGACATGAACAGATGTCCCCTGGGATGCCCCTCACTGTGTACGAGGTTGGCTCAATGCATCAAAAGTGAGATAAGTCCCGGATTCCTGAACAAGTTCCCTTCCCTGAGAACGTCTGAAAGTCATGTTCATTTATAAATCTGACAAAGTGAATCTTATGTTCCTTGGACACATATATACAATGTAAAGCAGAAAAAAAGAAACACACAAATACTGTCAATAAACCATTTTTACTTTTATAGTTAGGGTTAGGGTTAGGGTTACTGGCAAGCACACTTGGGCAGTGGCCGTTGCTGCACAGCCATGGCGGAAGGAGGCAGCACTCTGCCACCTGCCTCTCTGCCTCTGGCTGTCACAGTGGCCAAGCTCATGTCTGAGTGTTGGGAAGCAGGGTGGTGGCAAGCGTAATGTGGTCCCATCTGAGAATTTGTGTGGCCCATGCCTGCGCCCTCCTTGTCTCTGGTCAAGGGGTGCCCAGCTTGCGTGCTTGCTGGTTCTCCTGACAGACAGCTGAAGCCTTGGGCTCTGGTGCTTTGCACTTCCATGGTCCTGGTGAGGCCTCTCCTAGGCCTCTCCCACTGGGCGAGGCAGATTCCTGCCGACAGGAGAGCAGACACACTCAGCAAACAGAGAGGGCTTGTCCTGAGACACACTAGGGCCCAGGGATGGCCAGGGCCACCTCCGTGGGCCATTTAGTTCACCCGTGGAAAACTGGCTTCTCAGAGCCAAAGCAGAGGTCTGGCATAGAAGGTTTCTGGGTTTGATGTGGAGCTCAGATCACTTGGGCATGAGGAAAGAGCAGACTGAAGCTTAGGGAACAGGCAGCGGTCCAGGGAGCGGTCCAGGGAGAAGAGGGTGTTGGAACTGGAGGCCCTCTGTGCTGTATTCCTCATCTACCCGACAGCATGACCCCACAGCCCAGCCCTGTCCAGCCCCTCCACCACACCCCACAGTCTCCTGCTCCGCGGCCAGGCAAGCCCTGTGGCCTTGTAACAGGCAATGTTGAGGATGTAAGAACGAGTGATTAATGACGCTATGATCACAGGGGCTGGACATGCAAAGACCAACCAATATACATGGGTCTACTTGTGCAGTATGCTTGTCCACTGACCACCGAGGCTGGGGATCCGATCTGATACTCAGTTTTATGGAGATCACACCACTAAAAGGAAGATGAGGAGGAGGAAGAGGAGAAAGAGACAGCAAGAATAATAGGGGCCAAAACAGGATGTGACTTCAAGCAGACATTCAAGGTGCCAGAATTCTACAAACTTAGGAGTACTAGACTGCTGATGTGGGCCTCCCAGGGTTCCACACAAGCATGGAGACCACAGACTACATGACAATGTATAGAGTGCAACCCAAGCCACCTGACACTGGCTGATGCCACAAATGAAAACAGACACTAGACAAGGGTAGCGCAAACGTGGGCAATGATAGGCATTTCTGGTGCCTCACAAGGAAGTCTAACTGCAGGACTGGCGGGCCACACATGAGACACTGAGTTGAGTCCGGAAGCCTGGAAGGACTCCCTGCAGGAAGCCTGTAGCAGCAGCAAGCCCCACTGCCTGAGGCCCTGTAGGAGGACAAACCACACACCCTCCAGGCAGGCCCACCAGTGCTCCCAGGAGCCTCTTCAGGGGCGTTGGGAGCTGGGAGCTGTCCCGGATGTTTTCAAAACTCTCTTTTGGAACTTCTTTAATATTAGCAACTCAGGGATTGAAGAGGAAAGGCAGTGTCAGGCAAGCCTGGTGTTTCTTTCTTAAGCACTTGGTTTATTAAACAAACTGGAAAAAAATCAAACAGATTAAAAGCTGGGCTGCAGGCCTGTTTATGTCTGCCCTCTCTGAGGGCCAGTGATTGGCCCTCCCTCTTCCTCTGCATATTCCTCCCTCTCCTGTGCCTCCAGGTCTGGCCTGATGGAGGCCCCAACACAATTCCCCAACATCACAGAAAGATAGTGTTTCCACCGCTGTAACAGAATGTCTGCCCCTGGGTCATTTATAAAGAACAGAACATTGTTACCATTCTGGAGGCTGGGAAGTTCACCATCAAGGCACCTGCGGGTCTGGTGTCTGGTTAGGGCTGCTCTCTTACCTCTATGGTGGTACCGTTATTGCATCCTTGCGTGGAGGAAGGCAGGAGAGCCCACTTCAGCCTGGAGCCTTTTGCTAGAGTGGACCGATCGCACTGCTAGGCTAGAGCCCCGGGACTCATCTCCCCTGTAGCCACATCGCTGAAAGCTCTCAGGTGGAGATTCCGAGTCAGCATGAACTCCGAAGGGGTCCGCCTCACTCAAACCACAGCAGGGAGCATCTGGGAACACCCAGAAGTGGCTGCTCCAGCCAGAGCCATGGCTTTGGAAGCACAGGAAATGTCTAGCACTTGACATAGTCTCGCTACCTCCATTGCTGAAGTTGTGCAGGTGAAGAAACACCAGGTCACCCTCGCTCAGTATCTGCTCTGAGTTGCTAGCATAGGGCCATTCCTAGTCTCTGCAGGAGCCACAGAAGGGTGCCTCTATCACCCCAGCCCTCTGTCATCTTCTCACCTCCTGCAGTCTTAGAAGAGCCCTTGAAAGAAGGCATTGTCTGCTCTCCTATTTTACAGATGAGCACACTGAGGCTTGGGCATAAGTGACTTTGCTGTAGCCTGTAAATGGAAGAGACAGGATTTGACTCCAGGTCTCTGGAACCTCAAAGCTGGGCTCAGGGGACTGACCTTTGGTGCTTGAAGGAATATTCCAAGGTGCCCAGGCTACAGGCATGGGAGGGCCTCAAGAGGAGGGTCCCAGGACAGTCAGTGGCCAGTTAGCAGCCTGGCCACATGTTAGAAGGAGAAGCAGCCCAGACGGTGCTGCAGCAGTCAAACCAGCATGGTGCCTGGCCTGCTGCTGTCGTGGCTGACCGGAGCTCCAGTGAACCCCTTGTTTTGATGTGCTGCACGCTGTGCAGTCCTCTTACCGCCTGACCCTCAGTGTGTCCACTGTCGGCTTTCCTGAGTCTCCTCCGACTTACCTGGGCATCCCACCACAGCCTCCTGTGGGCCCCACCCTGTACCTGCAGTTGATGCAGCCCCCAGCATTGCATCCAGCTCTCTGCTCTCTCACAGACCTTGCTCCAGCCTGGCTCCACTGTGAGCCAGCCCCAGACACCGACAGTTTGGCATCTTCCTGCTGTCCCTGAGGGGCTCCATTCTGGTCACACCCAGCTCCAAGCTCAGGGCTCCCTATGTTCCTATCTGTTTCTCTTCCTTGGTCCTCCCTGCGTCACCGTGAGCTCCACCTCAGCAGAATCTGAACCCTCTCCCTCTCTAGCTCCAGGCCAAACTCCTGCCTACCCCGACAGCGGTGCAGCTGCCTCACCTGTCACCTGCACCTGCCTGGCCTTTGTCCCCAGGCAGCGGTCCAGGGAGAAGAGGGTGTTGGAACTGGAGGCCCTCTGTGGCTTCCTGAACACTCAGCATGAGACAACTGGTGGCACCCCTGGCACGATGGCCGATGCACATGCATCAGGTGCATCCCCCAGGCCCACACCAACAGCATGCACTTGCTTGCTGCCATCTCTGGAAGAAGCAGCAGCCCAGTATGAGAGGCCTGCAGAGATGGACAGAGACCTGCCCACCCATCATCAGCTCTGCTAGCCCCAGGAGGGGCCTGCCTGCCCTCAGGAACCCCACATGGTGCCCTCGGGCACCCCACTGAGGCGAGTCCTTCACACGGCATCCAGCATCTGCTCCCCAACTCAGTCCATTCCACTGTCAAGGCTTGAACCTACCACTATCCCCGCAATGACCCAGGCCCAGGAGTGGAACCTAGGGGTTTGTGGGGGCTGCTTCTGTACAGGACCCTCACAAAAGAGAGCAGAGGGTAGGCCCAAGCCAGCCCAGGGAGGAGGGCCCAGGGGAGCTGACAGGATTCCCGCAGCTGGAGGGGAGAAGGGTGTGAGGGAGCCTTCAGGGGCTGCAGGGCCTGACAACAGGGCAACAGGGGTGGGGCCAAGACCAGGCCAGAATCCAAGTTCCCTAGAGGCCTCAAATGCCAACTATAGGACTGGCCTTCATTCTGTGGGCTGACTACATGGCCTGGGGGTGTGGTGCAGAAGACGCTCTCCACATAGGACTTGGGGAAGGAGGGTGTTGGAGCGCTAGGGGCAGAGTGATTCCACCCCAGTGAACTGGCTCCAGTCCTCATGTCACTTAGATGGGTTGTGGGACTGGGCAAGATGCCCAGCCTCTGGCTTTGGGCTCCTCTCCACAGAGCTTCCTGTCTCTGGGCTTGAAGGGAACATGAAACAGCCAGCCGGGCAGAGCAGCACTGCCTGTACACAGTGCCAACACAAAGTCACCAGCTTTCCCACCCAGAACCACTCAAGGTGGCCTCTTCCAGAAGACCCACCTGGCCCTGCAAGTTGACATTGGTGATGGTCTTGGTTTGGGACATAAAGTGGAGCCCCCTGCAGCCCCTTTCCTGCACTGAGATGCTGGCTCCTGTCCCAGGAAGGACAACTCTGTGGGCCGCTCAGAGGCGGGCAGGGCAGGGTAGGGCAGGGGAGGCTCTCTGGAGGCACAGCCTGGGTGGGGGTTCCCGTGCCGGGCTTCACCGGAGGTGCTCAGCCCACTGCATCCAGGCTGCTGCAACAGGATGCTGCAGAGCAGGCAGCTTGCAGGCCTGGAGCCTGGACGTCCAGGTCAAGGTGCTGGCGGGTTCATGGTCCGCGGAGGGCCTGCTGTCTAACACAGGGTCTGTTCTCTGTGTCCTCTGGACCGGGTGAGCTGAGGGAGCACCCCGGGGCCCTTTTAGAATGGCACTGATCGTTTCATCCTGAAGGCCCCACCTCCCACCACTGTCTCTTTGGGGGTTAGGATTCACCATAATAAATTTTGGGGGGACAGAGGGGGCTCTCAGGAGGAAGGTGGGTGTGACAAAGGTCAGGCAAGGGCAGGGGGAGGCCAAGAGGAGCTTGTGCCTCAAGGCAACAGCTCTGGAGCTTGAGACACTGGGGTCAAATCCACCTGTCAAGGAAGATCCCTTGTGTCCCCATCTGTCGTTTATTGGCTACAGTCTGGGTGGAATGTGGCCACTCTGGAAAAGGAGGTGCTGTGAGCTGTAGATGTCAGTGGACTCACATCTAGGGTGGGTGCACCGCTGGGGAAGGGGTTTGGGTGGGCAATGCAGAATCCACTGTGCCAAGAAACCCTGCCCAGGAGCCAGCACTTCCCCACAGGTATCTGCCCCCTGTCCTCCAGGATTCCTGCACTGGGATTTGCCACGTGGTGCACATGCAGCTGGGGCTACATAACAGAAGGTCAGGGGTGGGACAGAGGGTTTCCTGTATGTTTAGCTCCGGACTGTGGCTCCCAATCACTGGCCCTGCATGGGGAGGCTAGTTCTTCCCTCTGGCCCAATGTTCTCCTCAGGCCTATTCCTTACTGTTGCCCCCATGCCACCAGGCACTTCCTTTTGTCATACATGCACTTGGGAGCCTGCAAGGCCAGGGGCCCAGGCCACCTCCGTCCTGCTGGTCCTCCGCACACATGGCCCCAGGTGTGCCCTGGGATTCAGGTCCTTGGACTCTCTACCCCTCTCTCATCTGCTGCAATGTTGGCCTCCTAGCAGCTGTTAGGAGGCAGCAGGCGCTGTTTCTGATGGGGCCTCATTTGGGCCTAATCTCACCCTGGAGGCCAGCAAAAGCCACACACTTGCTGAATGCTCAAAAGAGATGCCTCTAAACAGCGGGCTGAGGCTACTGGGGTCCTGGCCCAAACCCAACAGGCAGATGTTTTCAGGGTACACTCACAGCCCAAAGGGAGGCTGAAGGCTCTGACACCTGGGCCTGGCTGACGCATCCATCGCAGCCTTCCTCCGAAAAGGGGAGGTGCCCTGACTGGGAGGGGGGCAGCCTGGCCCCGGAACCACAGCTGGGCTGGGTTAGGGACTAAGCTCCTTCCCGCCGCCTGGGAGGAAGCGGAGAGTGACTTCCCACGCCTTCAGTGTGGCTGCACATAGCTTCCGTCCAGAGCGCAAAGTGTAAAAAGGTGTGAAAAGAGCGGACAAGCCTAGTGCTCCTCAGTCAGTCTGGTAACGCTCGCCACACAGCACTCCGGCAAGGCTGACCAGAGCCTGGGGTAGGCGAGGCCAGTGGCTGCACCCCTGTGCTTCTCCATCAGCGTCAGGACCATGTACCTCGCCCACATCTAAGCCACAGCCCTGGCAGCTGTACGATGTGGGCACGGTGGGAACTGCTCACAGGGCGCCCTGGGAAGATGCCTGTCCTCAGCACACCCTGCCTGCACCTGTGTCACTGTCCTATGCTGAAGGAGACCCAGTATGACAAACCTGAGCCAACGGGCCCAAAGGCATGTAACCATACATGCAAGCCCCTCGCAATCCAAATGCCCATAAACTCACGCCCATGCTTCGCATGCTTGCATGCACAACAGGCTAGCCCCACTGGCCCTGCACAGCTCTAGTTCAGGTCCTGCCACCCCTGCTGAGAGCTGGCTGCACCCTCTGGACTGGGCTGGCCTGGCTGTGGAGCAGCATCACTGAGGGCCTGTGCCCAAGGCCATGCCCACTTCCTCTGTTACTCTTTTGGGATGAAACCTCTGGGTTCTGACCTCCAGAACCCATGCTGGGTTTCCCTGCTCAGAGGACATGCCTGCATACCCAGGCCCACATACCCTGCTACTCTGAGGACACAGCAGACTGCTGGGTGTGAACCTTGGCTTCACCATGCACCTCAGGCCAGCCTTGAACTTCCGCCTCACCCTCCAGAGTGCTGGGATTACAGGTGTGCATCACCACGCCCGACTGTACTGCCTTTTTGACTTTGAACAAATTACCAAATTTTCCTGATTACTCATCTGAGCAATGAGTTGCTACCATAAAAATGTGTACAGCTGTTGCAGGTTAAATGAGAACATCTGTCAAGTCCAAGGCCTCAACTCTAGCTGGTATGCAGGAAGTAGCCAGCACTCAGGAAGGAGAGGCTTCAGTTCATGGTGGAGAAGGTGAGTCCAAGGAGAGGCAGCACTTTTCTGTGTCCATGGTGAGTGCAATGCCATCTGGTTAATGGTGGTTTTGCTCCCACTCACCTAGCCTGACAAGGCTGCACTGAGCACCCCCTGCCCAGCACTGCATGGCCACTTACTCTGGGGACCATTCACTGTGCTATTACTCCATTCGGTGTCACAAGCAGCACTCAAGAGCCTCAGGGTGGAAATTATAGTAATGATCACATTAATATAACTGAAAACTAATGCGTTTCCCACAGCTCTGAAAGAAGACAAAATTATCTGGATGTTTTAGGAAGAGTGATAAAATGTTCAATTTGCAGCTCCACGTTCTGCACTGTGCACTACTCTGCTGATTCCTTGTCACTCGCCCTCCAGCCCTCAGACTGTACAGGCAGCCACCGCTGTGGAAGCTGAGGCTGCAGGCTTGCCCTGACTTTGAGAGGGCCACATCTCGGCCTCCACGCCAGGGACCTGTTCTCAGGAGAGTCACAGCCCCAGACCTCCCAATGCTGATGGGCTGCGTGATGTGATAGCACCATGAGTTCTCTGCTTTATGATCACAAAATTGGAAGCAGCCTCCCCAGCTGGTTACTGAATGCCAGAAGCCGGCACCACCTGTGCCCTTACTAGAAATGCCTTTTTCTCTTTCATTTTCTCATCCTTAAAAAACTTAGAAACGACCTGTGTCCAACAGGTAAATGAATAAACCAACATGGCATATTTATTCAGTGGAATTCTACTTCACAGTAAGAAGCAATAAGTCATCAATACATAACATGAATCAATCTCAAAAATATTATGTTGTATTGTCTCAGTAAAATAAATAAAGTAAACGGGCTGGAGACGCAGCTCAGTGTGGCGGCCCTGGGTTCGATCCCCAGTGACAGCGCCTTTGCAGAATAAGCTATTTTAAAACACTTTTCAGTGATTATACCTTATGAAGCTCCAGGTCAGACAGGACGTGGATAAAGAAGCGGAAACCCCGCCAGGGCGGTTTTCAGGGGCTCTAACATGGCTGTGATGAGGATCCCAGGGGCTGCGCATTTGCCAAAACTCATCGAACCGTTGATACCTAAAAGTGGTCACTCTAGGTCATTCAAAAAATTACAGACAAGTGAAGAATAACACAGAAAGGCACAAAGTGAACGCAAAACCCAACATCGCTTGCAATTAACCACCAGGCAATTATCGTCACAGCTCCCGGCAGCCCACGGTCATACCGGGGTCCCCCGCGCTCGCCCCGGCCACTGTCCGCGAGGCCTCTGGCTCCCCCGGCGGAGCTAGGCAGCAACGAGGGCCCCACGCTGAGCGAGGGCTTACTGCCACATTTTGCGGGGTGCTGCTCACATCGCGTGCCAGGTCCCGACCTGCCCTTTGCCTGGCTGTCTCTTTACGCCCCAGCGGAAGGGCGGCCGCCCAGACAGCTGGACCGGCTTCCGGGATCTGGGTCGGAGGCGGAAGTCCCGCCCAGCCGGCCTCCCGTGAGGCCATGCGAAGTGCGACGTAGCCGGAAGCTGCTGGCGGCTGGTGGGCGCCCCGCATTCCCGGTGCAGTTCGGCGGCGCTCTGGTGGAACCTGGCCTAATCGCGACCCGATCCCGACCCCAGCCCCGCCCGGCGGCCCTGTCCGCCTCCTGCCAGGTAAGCGCACGGCTCGGCGCCCCGACGCTGCCTGGCTCCCCTGCGATGCCCTGCGCCCCCCGGACCCGGCCGCGCCCCAGCCCTTCGCCGGTGTCCCCGCGAGCTCCCGGCTGTGTCGCGTAAACCTCCCAGCCTTGCTGCCCCGCGGGAACCCTCTCGGTGTGAGGCCGCCCTCGTCCCACTCGGGATCGGGAGTCGCCCACTAGTTAGCACCCTCTTCCCGAGCTCGTGCGGACCCAGTCGCGGCCTGGCACAGCCCACTCGGTCCCCAGGGATCCCACGGCTTCCACCCCTCTGGAGGAAAGGGCTGTTCCGAGTCTCACCAGGCTCAGGTTGCTTTCTCGTTTTCCTTTCGGCCTTTGACGTGGGTGATTGTTTTAGGGGAGAGAGGGAAAGACACAAAGACGAGAGTTTTAACACTTTTCTCATTTTACCAGTGTTTAGAGGAACTATGCACCTTGTCTGCCCTGCTAAACAACTCCAAGCTGCGAAATAATTCTGCTTATTTATCTTAGGTCTCTTATATTTGCCCTGCGCGATTAATGATGGCAGCAAAGGGGCCCCGCTGTTGGTCCTGGGGATAAGGTATCTCCTAGTTGTGCTTTGGCATCTGTTTCTGTGGCCTTGTCATCCCTTTCAAAGTCAAGAAATAATCTGTTCTTTAGGACGAGCAACATGTTCTTAAACATGGCTTATTTGAGTGCCTCATTAGTCAGTTCTGAGAAAGACAATTATTATTTCTCCCTATTAACCTGTTAAATAGCCCAGGACTAAGCAATGTTCTAATATGTCCCTTTAGGTCTCAGAGATTGAGAATGCTCCAAGTTAAAAAACAAGTGTTTTGTGGTCTGACAAGTGACCTAGTAAACTTAGTAAAAGTGAACTCATTTGCTTCTTTACACACTTAGAGAGAAAGGAACATTTTTACCATCTGGGTTTCAGGTGTTGAGTTCCTGGACTGTTTTTCAACATAAACAATATTTATGCCCTTTGGCTAGGATGCATTTGTTTTCATGTTATGAAACTTAGCATTTCCAATCACTGAAGGCACTTAAACACCTGACGGTAGTCACACAGGAGACTTCGTGTGGATCTAAGTCAAGTCATTTACTCTTTATGTTTTTCTTTGTCCAGTAATTCAGTGAATATTTCACACACTTAGAAATTCAGAGCAGCTTCGCAGGGTCTTGACTTGTTTTGCCTCTGTCCTGTTAACAAAGTCATGGGCCCTTTCGGGCGAGCTCAGCGCTGTGGGAGGTTGGGCTGAGAGAGCAGCGATGGTTCCTGTCCACTGTCCCCCTACACCAGAGTCACACAGGCCCTCCTGTGGCAGCTGTGAAGAGAATGTGTTCAAAGGGCTTTAGAAAACTCAGAGCTGCTCCAATGTCTCTCTGTGTGTTTATCCTGTTTTCGACCCACTAAGTAGATACTTCGTGTGATTACAGTATTCCGACTGAATGAGTCAGTGTAGGTCTGACTGCTGCAGCAGGAATAAGCATTCAGGCGTCCACCCCATCATGTGGTTTCAGGGCACTGTCCTGGCAGGGAATTATGGAACAGAAGGGAGCCTGGGGTGAACTTTTGATTTTGTTTCACACAAGTACAGAAAACAAATATTTCCTAATTTCAAGAGCTTGAAAATGAGTGAGTGTTAATAAGCAGGGACAGAAGGTTTGGTATGTAGAGAATCAGCATTCTCCTCAGTGAATACCTTATTTTTGCAGACTTAAGATTTCAAGTGACTGGACCTGGTGGCACATGGCTGTAATCCTGGTACTCTGTGAGGCTGAGATAGGAGGATCACAAATTCAAGCTTAACCTGAGCAACTTACTAAGTTAGTGAAGACTTGTCTCAGAATTAAAATAAGGATTGAGGATGTAGTTTGGTGCAAAGGCCTTGGGCTCAATCCCCATTACTGTATGACGATGACGGTGATGGTGATGGTGATGGTATAGTACACAGGGTTTTCTGATTTTTTTCTAAGTTGTGCCTCACACAAGGCTCCACCTAACTGAATGGAAAGGCCAATCTAGGCAGTCGTCTTTAGCACAGCAGCAGAGTAGCAGGGAGAGAACACTGAAAGTGTCAGCAGTGCAGCTGAGTGTAGCTTGCATCACCTGCCGGGTGCTCCTGTGCTGTCCATGTTTGGCTGCTCTGAGAATTGGGTGGGGCCGCACATGGGTCTGCCTGAGAGGTGTATGAGCTCTGTAGAGGTGACACACCCAGCTGGGGGCTGGCAGGGCAGCAGTGGCCCTGAGGTCCGGGCCCAGCCTGCAGCCCAGGCCCATCAGTGTGGACCTTGCAGAACTCATGAAGTTAATTTATGTCGGATACTGTTGTTGGTTCTGTCCTCTTCCTCTCGCGTTGATTTTCCTGGTTTTGAATTAAATGGGTCTCCAGTTGAAGTTGACTTTGCTACAGCTACTAGTTCTATAAAGAAATGAATAACTTTGCAGCTCGAGCCTTGTTGATGCTGCCCCCATCAGTGTCCACGTGAGTCTAGTGGTCTGAAGGCCACCGTCCCTGTCCTGCAGTGGTCTCACCATCTATTATTTCTGTCCCTCAGGATGACCCCACTGAGGACCTGCATGCAGATCCTTCTGCAGGCTGGGGCCCAGCCCCTGGCATGGTTTCCTTTCAGATAGAGTCATGTTTAACAGGGCATTTGTGTGTATTTTGTAAAGACCACCTCTTGCGGTGAGAGAGGCCTTTTTGTGAACCATGGAGTCTTGGAGGTACTCAGTACTTAAGGAGTGTGGCTGTCACCAGCTATTTCTTGGCATCCCTAAGCTCTGCCCTGGCTTGGCCTGGGGGCACTGCAGAAGGCAGAGAGGAGGAGCCTCAGTCAGTGGGCCGCATGCAGTGTTAACACTGTGCCTCCCAAGGGACTCTTCCAGGGTCCTCAGAGTTACCACTCTGTAGTGTATTTGAGCAGCTGTGTATTTACTTATAATCGATCTGTGAGCTTAAGGTTTATTTTCCTCCTTTGCAGCAGCATGGCCAGCCCAAGGACCAGGAAAGTTCTCAAAGAAGTCAGAGTGCAAGATGAGAACAATGTGAGTCTGCACCGTGGTGGCTTGGGTAGGCCTGCAGGCGCTGGGCCGCTCCTCAGAGTGGCTGGCCGATGGCGCTGCCCGGTGTCCTGGCCTGCAGGCGCTGGGCCGCTCCTCAGAGTGGCTGGCCGATGGCGCTGCCCGGTGTCCTGGCCTGCAGGCGCTGGGCCGCTCCTCAGAGTGGCTGGCCGATGGCGCTGCCCGGTGTCCTGGGTCTCACTGATGTGGGTGCAGGGAGCATGGTTCCTGCTGTGGTTTCTCAAGCTGCTCATGGTCTGCATCATCTTCCTTGTGAAGGTTTATGACGTGGGGCTGTCCCTCTTCACCTCTTGGTTTCCAGGAGTCAACTGACCCCAGCTCCTTCGGCCACCTAGGCAGCCCCGCTGTGCGTGTTGGTGCTGGTTCTCTCCTCAGGCCTTGCATGTGCTGCCTGCCCTTCCTCTGCACTCTTGGGGATACCACTTGGGTCTTTGGGGTCTAGCTCTGGCCTGATCCCCTGGTGAGTCGCATGTGGCCCCTTGCAGGTTTGTTTTGAGTGCGGTGCCTTCAGCCCTCAGTGGGTCAGCGTGACCTACGGCATCTGGATCTGTCTGGAGTGCTCTGGGAAGCACCGCGGGCTCGGGGTGCATCTCAGGTCAGTGTCCTGCTGCTTGGCTCCCGGGATTCTGTCTGACCGCGCGTCTGTGTCACAGTGGGCACCTATTGCCCGAAGTGCTGTCTCGCCAGGGGCTGCTTCCCACCCTACCGGGCAACTCCCCCTCCAGTGCCACTGTGGCAGGGATCGTCAGCTGTGGGCTGCCCAGCCTCCTGTAGCCTCTTTTGGCTTCTGTCTCACTGCAAGAAGCACTGTGTGTAGTTCACAGCGCACCCCAGCTAGGGAGACTCCTGATCTGCGGGTACTCAGTAACCAGATCTCCCTCTGCTTCCCAGCTTTGTGCGCTCTGTTACAATGGACAAGTGGAAGGACATCGAGCTCGAGAAGATGAAGGCTGGCGGTAATGCCAAGTTCCGAGAGTTCCTCGAGTCCCAGGAGGATTATGACCCCTGCTGGTCCCTGCAGGACAAGTACAACAGCAAGGCCGCAGCGCTCTTCAGGGACAAGGTAAAAAGGCCTGGCTTGCTCTTTCTGGTGTCTAGGTTGTGCCACCTGCTCATGGTGGCACTGAGGTTGAGACTGTGCATAGTTTGGGTATAAACAAAGACATGAGGCCCTTGCCTCATCCAGAGCAAACTCTTCTTCCTGCCCAAAGAGGGACCAAGTGCCCCATAATTAACTGAAGGGATGGCAGGTTCAATCCCTGGTATCAAAAAAAGAGTAACTGAAAGATGGAACTGATCATAATGGTGCGCACAATCTTGGCTGCAGTGCCTCTGAGAGTTTAGTAAGCCTGCTGGTTTGGGGCCAGATAAATGCATCCCTGAGCACTTGAAGCTTGAGCCACATTGATTCCAAGCTCACCTACACTGTCACTCATCACAGGCACCGTGAGGGTCAGGGTAGCAGCCTGCAGGGTGCTGACATGTGAGGTTGAGTGCCATGAGGGGCCAGGGTGTGCATCCTAATGGTCTTCTGTCCCCTTATCAGGTGGCCACTCTGGCTGAAGGCAGAGAATGGTTTCTGGAGTCGTCACCTGCCCAGAACTGGACCCCACCTCAGCCCAAGATACTGGCGCCCATTGCCCACCGGTAGTTATACCCCTGATGGTCTGGCTGACCCTGATCTTAGCTGGAGCTCAGGCCCCTACAGGAGCTTCATGTCCCCCACAGTTGTGGAAGTGACTCCAACAGAGCCGTTCCCAAAAATCAGCTTTTAAAACCTGCTGGAACAGTACACGTTTTTGAAGAAAATTCACCCAGTGCATTGCACTCTACTCGGGCAGGCCTGGCATTTCTCCCTCCAGTGCATCACGCGGCCATGGGAGCAGTAGCAGGCTGGAGTGCGGATAGTTGGCAATTGTCCTGTAGCCCCTCATGGCAGCTGTGTCGCAGGTCCCACTGCAGGGATTGTCCTTTGTGGGTGAACGGTGCACAGGAGGTCGCCGTGTACCTTGGGTGCCAGCATGACCTTGCTTCCCTACAGGACCTGTCGGGAGGCCCTTGCACTGCTGGTGGCCTCAGCTCGTTCCGCGGCTCGGGGCCTCCAGCTTTTTCCCGCTACCAGGTGGTGTTCTGTCTGCTGCCTTTTAGACCTTGTGGCTGGCCTTACTGGAATTTCAGCTGCTGAGCCTGGGCATCCTGTGGGGCAGAGCTAGAGCCCGGCCTGACCCCAATGCCTTCTGGGTCAATGGGAAGGGCCTTTACATTGGGCCATGTGATTCAGTTGGTGTCAATGGGCCACCTGCTAGGTTGCAGCCCACTGCCTCCCACCCCTCCTGGTGTTGGCCACGCTGACCTTTGCTCTCCATTTCAGACCCTCTAGCCAGCCACAGAATGTGACTGCCTCTGCTGACAAGGCTTTTGAAGACTGGCTGAATGATGACCTTGGCTCCTACCAAGGGTGAGGCAGCACCGCAGGTGTCTGGGGGAGGCTTGGGCAGGCCACCCCAGAGGTCAGTGGATGAGGACAGGCCTGTGTCTTTCATGGGGTAGTGCAGAGCTAAAGTGCGTGTGTGTGTGCGTGCGTGTGCGTGTGTGTGTGTGTGTGTGTGTGTGTGTGTGTGTTTATCTGTGTGTATCTGTGTGTGTGTAGGGTGCCACGGCCAGCCCCGGCCAGCTAGGTTTAAATTAGGAATCCTTGGCTGGGGATTTAGCTCAGCGGCATAAGCAACTGCGTTGTAAGCGCACAGTCCTAAGTTCGATCCCTGGTACCAGTAAATAAATAAATAAGGAATTCTGAGCATTGAGAAAACAACACTTTGAAAAATGAAACATTCCCTTCATGTAACCAGCCTGGCCCATGAATGAGTTTTTAACCCTAAAGCCTTCAGATTAAGTTATTTTGGTGCTTCCTCCAGAAACCCTGCCTATGAGGTTTTGGGTCTTTCCAGGGACCCTCTAGAAGTGTGGCAGGAGGACTTTTTACTTTTTACTGTGTGTGCCCATGACTTGTATGTAAGCTCTGCTGGAAGCAGCACGTCCCGTGTGGGGTCAGCATGGCTGGGAGGTGAGGGGCCAGGGTTGGGGCTGGGTAGGAACAGCAAAATTCAGGCATTGGCTTCTGTCTATCTGTCCTTCCCTCTCAGGGCCCAGGAGAACCGCTACGTGGGGTTTGGCAACACGGTGCCACCCCAGAAGAGAGAAGACGACTTCCTTAACAACGCCATGTCATCCCTGTACTCGGTAGGACTCCTGTAGCAGGTGCAGCTGAAGGGGCTGCCCAGGCAGGCAGACAGGCTCATGGCCTGTTCTGATGGGTTGATTACAGGCTTCTTTCTACCCTCAGTGGAATTTTCTTCTAAAAGTATGTTTTAAATTATTTAGATCCCAAATATATTATAAAATACATATTTTGAATTTAACAAGGTGCATTCCTTGAAAGAGCTGAAGGTTTCCTATGAGACATAGTGGTGCTGCCTGGCGAGAACCCGGCCTCCCTGTGTCGTGTGGGGGAGGCGGGAGGTGAGGTTCAGGTGCAGACAAGGGCTGGAGCTGGCAGGCCTGGCAGTGTGCCGCTGTGTGGTGCCTGCCTGCTTCTGGGGCCACTGCTTGTCCTGTGCCTGGAAGGTGAAGGTCAGGTGTTCCGGTTGTGACAGTCCAGGCCGGCTTTGATTACAGAAATACGTTTTATCAACCGTTCTTTTTCTCCCCCTTTTATATGACTTTTAAAAAAATTATGTCAAAATTTCCTTTTATTGCAACTCACATTTCTTTAAAATGTATTTTTATTTGTACATGTTTGTAGTACAGGATGATTACATTTATCAGGGGAGCTGGTACATGTACATAACACATCTTAATTCTTTCTCCATCCTCCCCCACCCTGTTCCTTCCAACTCTTGGTTCCTTTCCCATTCGCAGAAGGTCTATTTCCATTTTTTACTTCAGTTCTTTTTTTTCCATCCCTTTTCCTCCCCGCCCCATCACCTCTTCCTCTTCCCAGTTGAAAAAGATCTCCTTACTTTCATTATCTATATTTTGTTCCTTTATTTTGGGTTTCTTATGTAAGAGAAACCATTTTTTTAAATTGCCTTTTTTTCTCCCATGAGCTGTCATGTGCTATAACCCCAGCTGTATGGGAGGCTGAGGCAAGAGAATTGCATGCTTGAGGCCAACCTAAACAATTTAGCAAGACCTGTCTTTAAAAAAAGAGTTAAATTTTCTTTTTTTTTTAAACATGAGCCAGGTGTGGTGGCACACACCTGTAGTTCCAGCACTTGGGAGGCTGAGGCAGGAAGATTACTGTAGGTTCAAGGCCAGCCTGGACTACGTAGTAAGAATCTGTTCCAAACAAAGCTTAAAAAAGGGTTGGAGGCCTCTGGGGATGCAGCTTAGTGGAAGCACACCCCTGGGCTCAGTCCCCAGCTCCGTTTGCTCAGTGAACAAGTGAATGCATGACTTTACTGTGGAAGGCTTAGGAAAAAATCTTGGACTCCCGAGGAAGCCTGTGACCCCATTGACCCCACCAGCTGCTCCTCGGAGTGGGAGGGATGTAGAGGAGAGTGGGGCTGGCACTCAGCAGCCTGCCTGGGCCCCTGGAGGCGCTGCCTGCCACGCACCTGGGTCCTCTTGTGGCGCCTGCCCTAGCCGGGTGGGTGTGGTGAAGGTGGGGGCAGGAACTGTAGGGCTATTCGAGGTGCCCCCTGTGGAATCCTCTCTGGCTGCAGAGGTGGGTAGAGCGTGGTGCCCATGGGACCTGGGCACAGTCAGAACTGCTTCCTCCTATGTGGCCTCCTCAGGGCTGGAGCAGCTTTACCACCGGAGCGAGCAGGTTTGCCTCCGCGGCTAAGGAAGGTGTAAGTAACCGCGCCTGCACTGGCCGCACTGACTTGGGCCACGGCACACAGAGGTACTGGGGTCCTGGGGCTCTCACTTCCCCAGTAGAGTAGCCCAAGACCTTGGGAACCACAGGACAACCCAGGTGTTCTTGCTGTGGTCCTAGATGTTTCCGGGATTACCTCCCTGCAGAGGTTGACCTGCCCTTTTGTGTGGGGCTGATGTGACCCTGATGGAGTCCCAAACTTCTGCCCTCACCACCGAGTAGGCTGTGGGTACCACTGGTCTTCAGTGTAGTGTCAGGCTTTGTGGGGAAGGCCCACTGAAGTCAGCATGGAAGTGGCTGCCAGGCCTGTTGCCCAGTCCAGAGGGTGGACCTGGCTTTGATCTTGCCCAGCCTTGGTGCTTCCCCGGGTGCACCCCACTCCCCCAGCGGTGCCTGGGTGGGGCCTAGGTGTTTATGCCAAACCAGGCCTTGCTGCAGCTCTATGGGCATCTTGGAACTATTGCCAAGCTCATGCTGTCATTGCGGGTGGCCATCAGAAGGGAGTGCTGGGACCAAACCCATCCTAGCTCTGCAGAAGTGGAGCTTAGTGGTCAGCGTTAATATTATTGACTGGCCAGGCATGGTGGTGCGTGCCTATAATCCCAGCACTCGGGAGGCTGAGGCAGGAGGATCGTAGTGAGCTCAAGGCCAAGCTTAACTGCATAGCGAGACCCTGTCTCAAAAAGACAAAAAAAAAAAAAGTTTATTGGCTAAAGTGCTCTTTGTGTTTTCTTTTAGGCTACAAAGTTTGGATCCCAAGCAAGTCAAAAGGTAAAAAAGAGAAGCTATTTTCCCATCCTGGTTCCAGGCATTGGACACAGGGCCTGCACACTGAGCTGTATCCCCAGTGTGAATCTGTTGGGTTTTTTTTTTTAAGTTTAAAGGCAGTGTCTTAATTTGCCTAGACTGGATTGCACCTGTGATCCTGCTGCCTCAGCCTCCCACAGTGCTGGGGTGATAGGTGTGCAGCAACACACCCAGCAAAAGAGGAGTTTTCTCCTGGTGTTTTAAAACTTGGGCCAGGGTGTAGCTCAGCAGCACAGCGCCTGCCTGGCAAGCACAAGGTCCTAAGTTTGATTTCCGGTACCAAGAAAAATACCACTCTTGTGAGTGTGTGATGTCATGTGTAGTGTCGGAAGCTCCCCAGGTCATTTGCTAGGGACCTGAGGGTCCCTTATTCATGTTTCTATGTGTTCACCACTGTGCCTCACAGGAGGCTGCCCATGTAGGCCTCCTCATTTCCTGGCAGCCAGTGCAGCTGACCTGGCTGGGGACAGAGTTTCACACTCTGGCCACAGATGGAACTCAGCCGTTCCCCAAGGTGACATTATCTCTTGGATGCAGTAGTAGGCTGTGGTCGTGGTGTTTCTTTTTTCCTCAAAACCTGGTGTGCCCCGGCATTGCCTTGAGGTGCGTGAGACTTATCAGGGCTGTGCCATGCTGTGGGAAGGTGCTCAGGGCCACCCTTGTGCCCTGAGTGGGGAAGGGCAGCCCCTTTACCCTGCGATGCCCCATCCACTCCCATGGGCTCTTCACCCTGCACACCAGTAGCCGCCCACCCTGGGGACCCTTGCTGGCATGTCTCAGAGCCTCTGTCAGGCTGAGTCACACTCGCCGGTTGTGGAATGGGGTGAGTTTGGAGCAGGCTGGCTGGAGGTCTGGTGACGCCCATCTGCAGTGCCATTAGCCGGGGTTCAGCCAAGGGGTGCGTTCTCAGGTGCTTCCTGGTTGCTAAACGCTGCTCCTGCCACTTTGCTCTCTCTCTGCTAACCCGTGTCCGTGCCATCTGGGTCAAGTTTTGGGGTTACAAGCAGCAGCCAGAGCCGGTAAAGCCCGTGTCTGCCAGTGCATGCTGCCCTCTGCCCACGCCTGCCCCGCGTGCCTGCCGTCCATGTGAGCTGTGTCTACACCGTCTCTGCCTGCAGCTTCCAGGGCCTGTGGAATAAGGCGCACTGGTTAGACCAGGCAGAGCCCTGAGAAATGGGCTGCTTGGCAGTGTTCTTATTTTATAGCTTAATCACCTCAAATCAAATAATGCAGGATAATTTCATCTTGCTGGGGACTGTGCTTCCTATATTATGGAATTTGTCCCTTAAAATCTCTCTGTGTTTTTCCCTTCCTTGAGAACACGTGGCATCCCAGGTGCCTTGCAGCCTTGTGGCTGTCTCCCCAGCTGCATGGTGCCCCAGGAGAGGCTGTGTTCTCTCTGCCCTCTGCCCTGCCTTGGTGCCCCCTTCCCTCCTGTGGGACTCAGTGCCTGTGCCTGGAGGAGCCAGTAGGGGTCACTGTGGATGGACCCTGCTGCCCCTGTTTACTAGCCTACTGCTGGTGTGAGGCCAAGCCCAAGGGAGGGCTGGGGGGCAGCTCTCTTCTCGAGGGCCTGCCTCGTCCTGCTGTCATCTGTTGCCCTCCTGTGGCCTGTGACCTGCTTCCCTGTATGCCATGCCGTGTCCCCGCTGCCTTCCCATATGTGGTAAAGCTCATGCTGCCCTGTGCTGACTGAGTGTGGTGAGTGTGGCTGCCCCAGGCCTCACACAGCATCCCTCCCCACAGGCTTCAGAGTTGGGCCACAGCCTGAATGAGAATGTCCTCAAGCCTGCGCAGGAGAAGGTATGGGCAGCACTAGTGGCCACCTGGTCCTGGGGGAGCAGCTGTGTCCTGGGGGCATTGTGCTATTCTGCGCCCCAAGTGATGCTGAGGTCCCGCCCACGGCCTCCCAGCCTGCCCTTCCCCGCTGCACACCCGCCCAGTAGCTGACTCAGAGAGGCATGAGCAAGGCAGAGGCCGGCCTGTGGGGCCTCCACAGAGGAGGTGGCCAGCCCGGCCCGGGGGCCCAATCCAGGCAGGTGATGCTTCTGAGGAAGGGCAGGCCCGCATCGAAATGAGGTCTCAGTGCCAAGGCCGGGGTTGGGGTCACAGGTCATTTCTATCTGTGGTACTGGGGATTGAACCCAGGGTCTTCATACCGAGCTACATCCCCAGCTCTTTTACATTTTGAGACAGGGTCTTGCTAAGTTGCTGACTTGCTCAGTCTGGACTCAATAGCCTCCTGCTTCAGCCTGGCAGAGTGCTGGGATTATAGGCGTGTGCTGCTAAGCCTGGCTAATAGTCATCTTCTAGGGATTTGGTGTGACAGGCGCCTCCCTGGCAGTTGTGTTAGGGATCTCACATGTGAGGTCTCCATTCTCTGAAGCTTTAATCCCCTAATAACGCCCTTTCAATCTGCGCAGGTGAAGGAGGGAAGGATTTTTGAGGATGTGTCCACTGGGGTCTCTCATTTGGCATCCAAGGTAGGGCAGGCCGGGCCTGCCGTGCGGGTGTAGCCAGAGCCAGTCTCCATATTCCAGCTCTGTGGCTGGGCGCTGGCCTTGGAGCACGCCCAGGAGCCTGTGGCTCACGTGGGCTCGGCCAGCCGTGTTGGCGGCCGCTGCCCTCCGGTTGCCTGAGGGCATGAGGAATATGGAAACAGCTGGGCTGCGGGGACTTGGCAGCCACTAACCTATCGCGCCTCCTTTCCCTTTTCTCGCTTGCCGCCCATGGGCCATCCCGAGGTAAGTGCTGGTGCTGGTCTGCAGCAGGGCCGTCTGGGGTGTGTGGTGTCCTGTGCCCAGTGCGAGGTGGCCTGGTTGGGGCAGCACGTTGGGGACCTCCTGTCCACTGTGGTAAAGATGAGGCCTGTGCCAGCCAGGCAGCCACTGGCAGCCACTGGCAGGAGTGTGTGTTCTCTGGGCAGTGTTGCCCCACTGCAGCAGTAGCTTGCTCTGTTCAGGGGAGCTGTGGGGAAAGCGGGGTGGCTGTTGACGGGAACCCAGGAAGTGGGTGCCTCACACATTGCCCGAGCGCCACTGCCACGTCGCTCTGAGTGCACCTGTGCCTCGTGCCCCTGAGCACTGTCCAGGTCCCAGCAGGACCATGTGCGGTTGGGTTTGGGGTGAAGGCAGAGGCCCGCATGGGAGCGCCCCTGCCCAGCCTCTCTCGTCTCCGTCCAGGTCCAGGGAGCCAGCAGTAAGGGATGGCGGGACGTCACCACCTTCTTCTCTGGGAAAGTAGACGAGCCCTCAGACAGGTATAGTACCCCACCCAGGCGCTCTAGCAGCTCCCCTTGGGCCAAAAGGCCATTGTGTCCCTCGCCCAGCATCCCCAGTCCAGTGTCCTGCCTTGGTGTGGGTGTGGTCTGCAGTGGCCTTTGCCTGGGGCCACTTGCCTGCTTCCCACCCCTGGCCAGTGCAGCCCCTGCTTATAGGCAGATGGCCACATTTTCCTTCCTCGTGTCTGTCTGGTGGCTGATGGCTGAGGCAGCAGGAGACCATCTGAGCCCTCTCTGGCCAGCCCTGTGGTGCCCTGGGCCCTCTGCAGAGCCTCACAGAGGCTAGGTTTCCCCTGCTCCAAAAGAGAACCGGTTCCCACCTGGTGGGCGTGGCCCCAAGAGTGGCTGGGGGTACCAGGCAGGACCTGTCCTTTCACCTGTCTAGGTGCAAGTATGATGAAGCCATGGGAGGGCAGTGGCCATGCCTTGGGGTATGGGCTTCCAGGAGTGGGCTGGGCTCCCAGCATGCGTGGTTCTCTGTGCCCCTGAAACCCGAGCATGCTGTGTCTTGGGGACAGTGCCTGCATGAGTGTGCAGTTTGTGACATCTGTTAAGTATCTCCCTCTCTCTGGGAAAAGACCTCTCGAGGGCCAGAGCTACCAGAACAGCGGCAGGGATAACTTCCAGAGCAACACCATAGACCAGAGCTTCTGGGAGACCTTCGGGAGCGCAGGGCCTTCTAAGGCCAAGTCCCCAAGCAGCGATAGCTGGACCTGCGCAGACGCCTCGACGGGCAGAAGGAGCTCGGACAGCTGGGATGTGTGGGGCTCAGGCTCTGCTTCCAACAACAAGAACAGCAACAGTGACGGCTGGGAGAGCTGGGAGGGTGCCGGTGGGGAGGGCAGGGCCAAGGCCCTCAAGAAGGCGGCACCGTCCACAGCTGTTGACGAGGGCTGGGACAACCAGAACTGGTAGTGCCCACATCGTCCCACCCAGCCCCTTGGGGCAGCTGTGGCGCGTGCACCCTGCCCCCTCCATTGCTCCTTCCATCCAATCCCAGCGAGAGAAGTGGCTGCAGCGCCAGGAGGGTGTCCCCAGCGCCACCTGCCTACCTGCTCCAAGCACCTGGCCCCACTCCAGCCACGTGGGGTGCTGAACCCAGGACTCGGTCCCCGCGCAGCCATGAGACACGTCAGTCCTCAGGATGGGAGGCCATCCGTCGGGGCAGGAGTCTCCCTCAGCCTGGAGGTGTGCTCTCGGCCGCAAGCTGTGCTCTCAGTGGGGCCAGACGTCTGTTTCTGTAGAAACGTGTTTCTAACTTTAAAGAATTGGGCCAGCTGTTTTTTCCTTTGTGAAGAAGATGCCTGAAGTCTTAAAAGTAGAAATGCTGAAAACAGTACCAGAGCTCACGCTGCCATCAGACCCCCTCTCTCAGCCCGTGTCTATGGCTTATGCGGTGAAACTCTCCATTACCACCTGTGGCTTTCCTGGGGTCCCCGTCCCACCCAGTTTCTCTGGATGAATGTCGCAGCCCTGTGGCTCCGGCCTCCTGACACAGAGCAGTTCTCGGCACTTGAACTCCGCCCTCACAGAACCAAGGACATAGGAGCAGAGTGTGCCTGCCTGTCCTGAGCCAGTGCAGGGCCTGCCAGGGAGGGCGGACATGGGGCAGGGACTCCTAGGCCTCTGGGGGTTCAGGGTGGCCTCCGGAGTTGCTCCCTAGCTGGAGGACACCTAGCAGTTTGGGCCTGCAGTGGCCAGGCCCTAGCCCAGGCTGAGCCCCGTGAGGGTCGAACACCGGCATCTCTGTGCCTGCAGCACTGTCTTCTTGAGCCTGGTGCTTGGGTATCGATGACCATGTGGGGCCCTCCAGGCTCTGAACCCGCTGGCCCCTGTGCAGCATGGGCTCCCTGGACTGTGGGTTAGTGTCCTGTGGGTGCCACCGCCTGTGATGCCAGTGCCCTCTGACCGCCTTCCCCTAGGATCCAGTGAGCGTTCTGCTGCAGCATAGCTGGAGGGTGTGTGGGACCCCTGCCTGCAGCCACCCCGTGTGCCCTCAGTGTGACCAGCCGTGCATGCACCTGAAGTGCCTGTGTGGTTTGTGTGTGGTGAGCTCGCGCCCCTCCACTGCTGTGCCCCACTGGAGCCCTCAGCCCTGTGCTCGTCCTGCTTCGGGGCTCAGCTAACCTCAGATGGGACAGGCCTCACATTGGGCACCACCCCCGGGGCTTCATCCTCTTGGATGGGCATGCCCCCTGCAGTGTCCAGGCCTCAGGAAGAGGTGACTCCTGGGCCTCGGTCCCGGGAGGCCAGGTCAGAGCTCAGGGTGAGAAGAGCCACAGGACCCATAGAGCCCGTGGAGGTCTCAGCAAAGAGCCCAGGAGGCTCTGCTGGCATGAACACAGCCCCTTCCTTGGCGGGTCACTGGACTTGGGGGGAGGGGCGGAGCTCCCTGGATCGGGCAGGTGGTGCACAGTGCCAGCACTCAATTCCCACAGTGCTGGTGTGCGGGGCTTGGCCTGGCTGCCCTGGAGCTGCACATGTGCACACGTGAGTTTGCACGCATGCAGTGAGCTCCAGGCCTGCTCTGGTGTGTCCTTGTCCAGGACTCCTCAGCAAAGGATGTGGTCTGAGAGTTGTTGGGTCCCTGGTCCTGTGTGCGAGGGACTGCCTAGCAGCCTCCCAGTGAAATGCATGGGCACACACCGGTCGCCTAGTGACCCCGAGGGCCCCAGCAGGCACTCCTTGCCTCCTGAGGTACAGCAGCCTTGTGGCTGTCAAGGCCCTGTGGAGAGGTCTGCTCCTGCATCCCCTTCTGGGACCCTTGGGACTACATAACCTACCAAGGGCTGAGCACCTCTGGGTGGCCATGGTCAGGGGTGGTACAGGATATACAGCAGGGTGGTGGGCGTCCAGGGGCCTTTGCCCAGGTCCCAGGCCGGCAGGCAGTAGTTCCAGGCACACTAGGGATGTGGGTGACGGGGAAGCTCTCCAGAGATGGTTCTGACCCCACGTGGGGCAGTGACAGGAAGGGTGCCAAGGGCATCTTGGCCTTGTCTTGATTTCCAGGGTGACCTTAGCTTGGTAGACCCTGTGCTGTCTCTGCAGCCCCAGAAGAGTATCCTGTCTTGGGTACTTGGTAACAGATGCCAGGCCCAGGCCCAGCATGGTCCAGGCAGATGTGGTTCCCTAATCCCTTTGACTGAAGCCTGGTCTTATCCTCTGGCTGAGTGGGTAAGAGGATGGAGTGTGGGCAGTGAACCCCTCTGTAGCTCCACAGGGCCCCCAGGAAGTGTCCACTCTCAGACTGGCCTCTTCAGTTTGCTCCAAGGCACTGGCCTGCCTGTGGACTCCTCAAGGCCAGTACTGGCCCTGCCCTTTCAGGATCTTTTCCTAAGACCAGTTCCTAGGACCCTTCTGGTAGGCCTCGTCACCCTGCAGTGGGGTGGTCAGTCCTGGCCAGTAACCCCTACAGGGACCCATCGGACTGCCTTGGACCCCAGCACCAGCCCGAGCCTGTGAGCCGCGGCTGCACACTCATCCCCAGTGACTACTTGGTCGAGGCCAGGTCTGTTTAGGTCCCTGAGAATGAGGCTGGGCTGGTGTCCATCGGGAGGGGCAGGCTGAGTGGCAGGGCTATGCTCTCCTCCCTCAGATGCCCTTGGCCTGGACGCCAGGAGCCACAGAGCCCTTTCAGGTCACTCCCAGCAAGGGAAGTACCATGGCCCCAGGGAGTCCAGCTCAAGGGAGGGCACCTCAGACACCCCAGCAGCTGCTGTTGTGCTGACGTGGCCCAGGACAAGCAGAATGGGTCTCTGTCCCCAAGGCAACCTAGTGGGGAGGTCTGGGGGGTGGGGATAATGGTCCCACTGCCTCAGCCCTGCTGGGTTCCTCAGTGAGGCTGGGGGCAAGACAAGGCCAGCACGAGGTGGGTGGCCCTTACTCGGGGCCTGGGACTGCATGGGGATGATCTGGGGTCCAGTGGGGTGCAGCCAGTTGGGGTCTAGGTGGAGTCTGTGGGAACTGCGCTGGCTGGGTTGGGACAGTCGTCACCCCACTGTCCCAGGTAGAGTGTGAAATGGGTCAGAGCCTGGGGCACAGCAGATTTGGGGTCCCAGGGGAAGTCAAGGCTGTGAGGTCAGGTGCTGCCACAGTCTGCTCCCGCTGAGTAGGCTTTGCAGCTTGGTGCCTGGGGATGTATGAGTCCTTTGTCTCCCAGCCGTGCTTCCTGTGGGCTCCTCTTCCCCCGGGGGCAGGCCCTCTGGATGTGAGGAATGAAGGTTCTTGCCCAGCTGCCTCCTGCAGGACTGGTATCCTGGTGTAGCAGAGTCCCCCCTGCTGGGACCACAGTGTCCCATCTTTAATCCTCCCAAGTACAGCAGGGGAGGGGCCAAGGCATGGGCCGGGGCAGTGACGTGGGAGGAGAAGGACCTCGAGTCCTGGCTGTCCTGTGGCCACAGCTCAAGTGGACCAGAGGTCCCCAAGTGGCAAGCAGCACTGTCCTTGGAGCAGGAGGCTGGCGACTCATCTGCAGGCTTGCCAGGTAGAAGAGGGTCCAGAGGAGCCACTCGGGCCTTTCCCTGAGGACAACCTTGACCTTTCAAAGAGGTTGATCCAGGAGCTGAGCTCAGCCCACACAGGACCAGGGAGCAGTAAAAGAGCTGGGCTACCCTGTGCTGTCTCTGACCAGGGTAGGGGGTCCCGGCACCTCACCATGGAGGTGGGAGGGTGATGTGCTTGCAGCTCTGACTTCAGGAGGGTGCTGAGTGCTACGGCACTTACCTGGTACCTCTGGTGGGACTAGTAGCTGACCCATGGTGCTCTCTGCCAGGCTGCCTGTGCCTGGGGCTCCTGGCCTTGGCTCATTGCTGGACCAGCACAAGGGACTTGACCTGAACTTCTGGCAACCTTCCCACTGGGTGGGCTCCTCTCTGGGGAAGGGCTGGACTCCTAGAAGGAAGCTGAAGCACACAGCTGGAAGGGTGGAGCCCTCTGTTGTGGGTGGGTTGAGGGGTGGGAGTCAGCACAGTGGACAAGGACCCTGGGGATCTTGCAGACTCTGGAATCCCACAAAGGGGCCACGGATTGCACTCACCTTCTGTTTGACATGGAGTCATGGGGCCAGGGGTGCGCCTGTGGGGCAGGGACCTGGCCTGTTCTGGGCACCACCTGTGTTGTGCCTGAGTCTTGAGACCCTGGAGTTGCTTCCTGCCCTGGCTGTGTCCATCTACCAGAGAAGGCAGAGGTTCCCCAGCATGACCCCAGGAACCCCCAACTGTGGGCCAGGTCCAGCCTGGACCTTGGCAGGCTGCTCTGTGTCCAGCCTGTGCTCCACTTGGCTTGGGGAGCCGCCCTCTGCCTGTCACCTGGGTTGGCCGGCCCCTGGCATTGGCATAACCTGACATGGGGAGGCAGTGAGGTTTCAGTGAGACAGAAGCCACTACTGGCAGTTTGGGGCCCTGGGTGGACAGATGAGGTGCTATGGTCCCTCCTTTCACAGGCTGCACAGCATGAAACTCCAGAGCCACCTCGACCTCTGCCTCCGCCTCTGCTTCTGGCTGGGGCTGGGCACTGTCTTGGTACATGGGCAGGGACAAGGTAAGAGGTGGGTTCTGGGGGCAGCAGCCCTGGGGTTGAATGCCCATCTGATCAAGAGCCGCCCTGGTGAAGCCACAGACAGGCAGAGTGAGGGAGACGCCTGACTTCCTAGCCATCCTCGGGCTTCCCACATGCCCTTTGGCCTTGCAGTCTTCCCTTCCGTTCTGCTCAGTTATCCACGAACACCTTTCCCACCCAGAGTGCAGAGAGGCCCCTCCCAGTCCCACTGTCTGCGGGGCAGTGGGGCTCTTTTGCAGGAAGCCTCTTGGGCAGTTGGGGCTTCACAGGTGGGACAGGGACACCTCCCTGGGGCCACCTTCTGATAGTGCTGGCCGAGGGTGCCCACGGAAGGCTGTGCTGCAGACCTTGCCCTGGTGACACCGCTCAGGTAGATCCTGAAGGGGCTTTCTGCCAAGGGGAGCCAGCTGTCCTCGCCTGCTGCAGTCTGGCTTCCCTCTCTGGTCCCTCTGTTCCCAAGGAGCAGGTTTGCTCTTGCTGGCACCTCCTCCCTGTCAGTCTGTGTGTGGGGGTCACCTCCACGGGCTGGTGCTGTCTTGGCTATGAATGCCTTTCCCACCATGCAGCCCTCAGAACGGCAGGTCCCTGGGCCAGGTCCAGCCTGGACCCTGGCAGGTTACTCCGTCTCCAGCCTGTGCTCTGCTTGGCTTGGGGAGCCGCCCCCTACCTGTCACCTGGGTTGGCCCTGGCATTGGCATAACCAGACATGGGTAGGCAGTGAGGTTTCAGTGAGACGAAAGCCACCATTGGCAGTCTGGGCTGAGCTCCAAGGGGTTCTACCACGGGCAGAGCCAAATGCACCCCTCCTGGGCCAGGGTGCAGCGTGCCAAGGGCCACTGGGCCACAGGTGCTCGCTGGGTCTGTGAAACCCAAGAAGGGCTGGAGTGGCCGATGGCCCTGTGAGGTGAGGTGCAGCTGCAGCAGGGGCCGGGGAGTGGGCAGCACAAGGGCCTTCCCAAATCCCCCACCCCAGCATATTAGGGCAGAGTGGAGAAACAGAGGGCTCTTCATGGGTAGGAGTAGGGCCCTTGCCCACGTCCGGCTCTGCAGAGCCCCGGCTTGTCCCCACACATTCCTGCCTTTAAGTGGGTCCCTCTCAGCAGCTGCTTCCGCCTCTGAATGGGTTGTCTGTTATGGGTGCCCCAGCCCCGCTCTCTCCCTGTGCCCCAGCTCGCAGTGGGGTGGCCAGAAGAGACCCATCTCTGTCCCCATTCCCAAAATAACTACCCCTGTTATAGAGCCCAGAAGTCTCCAGAGGTCAGGCTCGGGCCCCACTGCCCTGCTCCTCCCAGCTTGCTGAGGGCAGCACCTCACCTTTCAGCACCGCAGTCCCCCCATACAGGGGCTAAGGCTGCACACACGAGTGCGCACACACACACACACACACACACAGCGATGCACAGTGCTTTCTGCCAGGACCTTGTCATTCTGGTGGCCCAGAGAAGGCAGCCTAGTGTGGTGGGGGCAGCAGTGAGGGGTCTGCAGTGGTCCCATAGCATTTCTGCTTCCAGCTGGGAGAGCTGAGGCCGAGGGCCTGGCAGGTCAGCAGCCCTGTGCCCACACCTCCTGCCCCGCGGGTGCTGGCTGCCCTTGGCCCCAGGCTGACTGCCAGGGCACAAGGCAGCCCCTGGGCTGGAACAAGGTGACCTCTCATGGACACTGCCCCGTGGTGCTGTCACCAAGGACCCTGAGGAGAGCCACGTTCCTCATCCACACAGGCTCACCCTTCCCGGGGCCAGGGCCTACCCTGGCACCACACCGGGCCCCAACTGTGCTTCTCAGCCTCTTGGGGCAGGTCCTGGGGCTCTGGCCGGCTGGGATGGGGGCAGGTGTCACAGCTGGGCGGGTGGGGTCCGTCCTGACAGCTTGTCCTGGCTGTGCAGGAGGCGGTCGCCTGAGGCTGGCAGTGCTGCCCGAGGACCGGCTGCAGATGAAGTGGAGGGAACCTCGGGGCGGTGGCCTGGGCTACCTGGTGCAGGTGACGCCCATGGCAGGTAAGGCGCCTGGGCCGTCTGCTCCCCGGCTGATCTTGTGGAGTCCCGGCTTCCACCGCAGCCTGCAGCCCTGTGTCCCCGCAGGTTGCGGCTCTGTTACTCGTTTTCCTTCCTCTCATCTTTGTTTGCACTGCATAACGGCTGCACTCATTTGGGGGTAGGGAGTGAACACAGCAGACCTCAGTTCCTTCTTCATCCCTTTTCCCTCTGCTTCCTGTCTCTTTCCATTCATACAGGGTCTGTTTCTCTGTTTCCTGTTATCTAGCTTTTATTTTCCTTTTTTTTTTTTTTTTTTGAGACAGGGGTCTGGCTGTGTTCAAACTGACCTCGGGGTCTCAATCTCATGGTGACCCTCCTGCCTCAGCCTCCTGAGTGCTGGGATTACAGGCATGCACCAGCACCCCTGGCCTATTTTGCTCTCTAATTACTTGTGCTTTAGGTTTCTCATATAAGAGAAAGCATGCAATATTTAAGCTTCTGGACCTGAAATTTTCTCACTTAACGTGGTCCTAAGGTGCATCCACTTTCCTACAGAGGATTCAGATTTGTCCTCCTTTTAGCACTGTGCTACGCCATGTGCACTCATGCCGTGGAGGACGCGCAGGTGGCTTTTGTGCTTGTCAGTGGGACTCTGTGCTGTGAACGCAGGCGGCCGTGTGACTCCTAAGCCTGGTGTGTACAGCCTTGGGTGAGCCAAGGGCTTTACAGCATCATATTTGGATTTTGATAGTTTGTGTCGGGTTCGGAGAGTTGATTTCTCCTAGGAATTTGTATTTCAGGTGACTTGGCATAAACCATCCATATTGCTTTGATCTTCTGAACATCTGTGAGGCCAGTGGTTATAACCCCCTTTCGTTCCTGTTTCTGGTTATTTGCATCGTGTCCGCTTTTATTGTCCACAATTTAGAGCTTTATCTATCTTATTAGTCTTTTAATAAAGCTCCTTTTAGCTTTGTTAGGACGTTCATTGTCTGGTTTGATTTCATTAATTTCATCTTTTTATTTCCTTTTACTCTCTTTGGATTTAGCTTCTATCCTCAGAGTTGATTATTTTTTATTCTTCTTCAGGCAGGCTCACACTCGCGCTCTCTCTCTCTCTCTCTAAATCCCTGGCCTTTTGTTTGTTTGTTTGGCTCAGTCTCGCCACAGGGCCCAGGCTGGCCTTGAATTTGTGGCTACCCACTCTCCCAGAGGTGTCTTCCTGGCAGGGGGGGAGCCCTGCTCTCACTTCTCTCATGTCTTCCCTTGTCTGCCTGCTGTGATGCAGTGGTGTCTGCAGTAAGTGGCTTTCCCTGTCCTTACTTACACCCTTAACCTTTCTCTGTTCTCAGCAACACAACTGGGCATTATGTTTTTCCATTGGCAAAGTCTTTTTCTTTTAACGGAAATGTTTCATCCATTTATATTAGCAAAATTATTGACCTGAGTTCGATCTACAATCTTCCTACTTGTTTTCTTTTTGTGCTACTTGTTATAAATTTTTGTTTTCTTCTTTCTTGCCTTCTCCTGAGCTGACTTTCATGGAAAAATTTAAACACACGCAGAGGAGACAGCTCCATGTAATGAAGCCCTATGTTAACGACATTTAGCGTCAATGGCTACCAGCATGTGGCCGAGATGGCTTCGTGTCTCTTTGCTCAACCCTGTCCATGTGTTGTATTGTTTTAAAGCAAATCCCAGACATGTCTAATCCTGTCTGTAACCATTTCAGTATGTTTCTCTAAAAGAAAAGACTAAAAAGTAACCTCACTGCCCCCATTAAACATTTACTTGTTTCCCCTTTCCGGCTTGTGTGGTAAATATCTTTTGTAATTGACCGGTGTGAATTGGGATCCTGAGAGTGTTTGCACTTTTTCTTTGGTTCCTGTGTCTCAAGTAATTTTTCAGTGGCAAACATTTTTCCTCTGTCCCTTTCTGTTGAGTTTTATTTACAGAAGAAACGAGATGCCCACATTCTCATCTGAAGGGGACCTTCCACTAGAGGCCAGCCAGATGCCGGCCTTGTCGGTGGTACTGGGTTGTGTCTGCCGTGTCTTTTGTGTGAAGTTAGGAGTGGTCAAGACGTGCAGGGTGGGGGGTCTGCGTCCCCCAGCTTGATGGTTGTGTGTTCACCGGCCCTTCCTTACTGACCACACTGGTGGATTTAATTGCATGTGACACACGTTTTGTGCGCTCTCATTTTACATCAGATTTCACAGAGCACTTTTATCATTGTAGTTGGTTGTCAGAAACAGATCTGTGCAGGGTGTGTGTCCTGCTCCATTTGCTTTACTGTTATGCAGCCCACAGACGGGTGGTGGTAAACGTGGACACCTGAGCTTCCGGAAGTCCCAGAGCACGGTGTCAGCCCTGGAGGCACCGCGCTGTGTCTGAACTCAGTGGGCAGGAATAAGAGAAGGAAAAGCGGGGCAAAGCTCCTGTTACCAGGACCCCATATCCCCAGTGACAGTGTTAACCCGTTCCCAAGGGCAGCGCCCTCGTGCCCTGGCCACCCCTTTGTGCTCAGTGTGACTCACACGTGTCTGGTCTGGAGTGGGGACACACGGGTCTAAATCTGGTCCCGTCACTGCTTAGCAGTGTGGCCAGTCATTAGTACTCCTGGCTCCACACCTACAGAGTGGCGCCATTGAGGCTGTGAACCTCGTGACACACATGTGTGCAGCCTGGGGCGGGTGCTAGGCATAAACCCATCTCTCCGGCTGTGTGTCTCTGGAGAGCAGGGGCCTTCCTGCCGTGTCTCCCCGACCCAAGCTGGTGCAGGGTGGAGGCCTGCTTCCCTGCAGGATGCAGGGTGCGCGCCTCCTTCCCCACTCTAGGATGCGGTCCCAGAGGAGGAACCTCTCAGGTCTGACGCCGTCGCCCTGGCTCCATCCTCTGAGACAGGACAGGGTCCTCTTGGGAATCACTGCTGAGCCCGTCTCCATCTTTAGATGGCGGAGCTGCACAGCCGCTGCCGAGGCCCTGGGGAGGATGAGAAAGGACACTTCCTGCCAGGGACTCCTCTCATCAGCTCCTCGCCCTCTTTCTTTCCTCTGGCCTCAAGGGGAGGAAATGGGGGAGACCCGACACACTTGTCCTGCACATGCGTGTGCACACGCACATGGACATGTGTGTGTGACCATTCTGGCAGCCCCAACAGCTCTCTCACCCACCCCAGGAGACTCAGAGCAGGAAGTGATGCTGACCACCAAGACCCCCAAGGCCACCGTCGGGGGCCTGAACCCCTCCAAGGGCTACACCTTGCAGATATTTGAGCTCACCGGCTCTGAACCCATCCTGCTGGTGCGGAGAGATTTCGTGAGTAAGTCCTCCGTTCTCCCCACCCCAGCCAGGGTGGGTGTGAGTGGCCAATCTGGGTGGGGCCAGGCACTGGGTTCAGGTCCCAGCTCGCACACAAGGTGTCCTGGGGTCTCGTTTCCTGCCTACTCCCTGGAACCCGCAGCTGTGCGCCTGGGCAGGGATGGAGCCAGGGCCCTTCGTCCCTTCCCTGACCACCCTGCCTTCTCTTTGCAGTTGAGGATCTGAAGAGCAGGAGCGGCCAGAGGTCACCAGGGACAGCCCTGAAGCCCACCCAGTCCCATGCCGGGGGGCCAGACCCCAAGCAGACCCTTGAGCCTAGAGGCACTTTTGTCCCGAGCCAAGAGCCGCCTACCCTCGGTGGAGCAGAGTGGAGTGAGAATGAGCTGCCGGGAGGGGAGGGAAAGGAACCCTGAGCCTCTCAGACCTCCTGCCCTGTAGCCAGGAAGTCCTTGCTCACAGCTGACCTCACGCTCTACAGCTTTAACTCAGGCTGGACTGTCAGCCCCCCAGGTCCCTCCATCCAGGCACTGGGGAGCCCCAGCCTGGGTGTGGGAGGTGAGAAGTGACAGCTGTGACCCTGCTCCTCTCTCCAGGAGCCCCCAGCACAGATGGGGAGCAGCGGGAAGAGCCTACTCAGCAGACCCCAGACCCAACGAGGCAGAGCCATACAGTGGCCCCCGCTGGAGGGAGAGAGGAGCCAGGTAAGGGGCTGTTCTGTCCTCTGTGACTTTACCTCCCCATCAGATTGGGGTCCCCAAGGAGGGCCCTGCCTTCTCCACCAGACCTGGAGCCAAAAGAGCGGCTGCTGTCCCCAGGCGTGGGCACTGGCCCTCTCAGGAGGGGGCCTCAAGGACAGGATGGAGCCTCTTTCTTGGGAGTCAGGAGGTTGCTGAATCCAGGTTGCTGTTGCTACTCTGGCCAGGCTCGGGAGTCACTCTGGGGCTAAGGAGCACTGTGTGTACAGATCGGGTCGGGGATATTGGGGTGTGGTCTCCAAACAGCTCCAGGACATCAGGACACAGAGGCTGCAGCCAGGACCTGCTAGGCAGCCCCAGCCCCTCCCTACCTCTGTCTGGAGTGGTCTTGGAAATGACCCCTGCCCTGGGGCTGCTGGGCCTGGGGTGGAGACTGCTTGGCCAGGAAGCGCTGTGCTGCTGGTGGCCTGCACACCTGACAGGCGGCTGCCAAGGGTACATGCAGCCCCCGAAGCCAGGCTGGCATCACCCTGCTTTTGGGAACACCCAGAGAGGCTGAGGCCATTGATGAGAGTCCATATGGGATTTTCTAAGCCCGGGAGACCCAATGTCCTCAGGGTCCCTGTCCCCCAAAGAGCAGACTCCACCTACCAAGCCCCAGGAGATGGTCCTTTGGGGGCTGCATCCAGGCCCAGAGTGGCCCAGAGGACTGTGGAGGCCGTGGCCCTCACTTGCCCCACTTCTTGCCTGCCCAGCTGGCACCCAGTTCCGCTGCACACCACCTGTGCCCGCTGACATGGTCTTCCTTGTGGACGGGTCCTGGAGCATCGGCTACAGCCACTTCCAGCTAGTCAAGGACTTCTTGGCCAGCATCATCTCCCCCTTTGAAATTGGGCCAGATCAGGTCCAAGTAGGTGGGTACCGCGCCCAGCAGCTCCTCCGGAGAAAGGGTAGAGAGTACGGCAACCTCTTGGGCTCATCACGCAGCCGGACTGGAATCCCTGCTGACCTGACCGTGCTTTCTGCATGGGTCCTGCAGCTGTCCCTGCCCCAACCAGGGCTGCTAGCCTGGTCTGCAGGAACATGGGCCCCTGTGGGCTCCCAGGGACCAGGCTGCTGCAGGCAGCTGTATGCAGTGTGGTCCTGGCCCTGGGCAGTCTCAAGGGAGACACAACCCTGGAACTGAGCCCAGCACCCGGCCCTCCCCCAGGCCTGACTCAGTACAGTGGAGAGCCCCAGACTGAGTGGGACCTGAACTCCTTCCACACCAGGGAGGAGGTGCTGGCCGCCGTGCGCAGCCTTCGCTACAAGGGAGGAAACACATTCACAGGTTCATGTCTTTCCTGCCCTCAATCGTCTGGCTGTGCAGAAGCCCCACCGCTTCCTACTGCCCAACCTCCCATGCCCCTGTGGGCCCTGAGAGTCTGCATTAGGCTGCGGGACTGAGCCCAAGCTGCAGCCCCACAGAGGCCAAACCACCCCGTGTGTCTTGAACAAAAGCATAGGCCTCTGCTGGGATCCTGCTGACAGCAAGCAGCTCCTTGACTTGGTGCCTCACCCTCCCCAGGGGGCTGCCAGCCTCAGAGGTGTGGGGGGGGCTGGGTGTGGCCTTGCTTGGTCATAGGTTCCTCCAAGGATGGAGGAGCCATTCCTGACCCCCAGCCTGGCAGGCCAGCTCTGTTGGGGGTAAACAGAGACCCCAGCCCAGAGCTGAGCAGAAGGCTCCGAGGCAGAGGTGCGGGTCACTGCCTGTCACTTGGTTCCCTGCTCCCAAGGCCTGGCCCTGCACCATGCGCTGGGGCAGAACCTGCAGCCTGCAGCGGGGCTCCGGCTGGAGGCAACCCACCTGCTCATCCTGGTGACGGACGGCAAGTCCCAGGATGATGTGCTCGCGGCCGCAAGCATCCTCAAGGGCCTGGACGTCGAGGTCTTCACTGTGGGTGAGCCCCGCCCAGGCCTGGGCTCTGTGCGGGTCCTCATAGCCCATGGGCTCCGGACCACAGAGGAGCATTCCGGGCAGCAGGTGGTGCTTGGCCTCGGAGCCTCAGCCTCTACGTCTGCAGCGCCTGGGCGGCAGCTCCTGCCCAGGACAGCTGCACGTGGGGCCAGCCACCCGCCTGGCACCAGCGTGCCTGCTCCTTGTCACATGTGTCAGTTTTTGGCATCATCTGCAGAATCCCCCAGCTCAGCTGCTCCTGTGCCCCTAGGGCTGGTGCCTGCCTGGCCACTGTCCCTTTGCCTCCTGTGTTTGGCAACTCTCTCGCCTCCAGGCCGTGGTCACACTTGATGCACCAGTCACTCGTCAGTTCTGTCCCACGGGAGGAAATCTGGATTTCGGGTTGCCCCGGGGTCTCCCAGATGCCCTCACTCACAAGCACTCCACCCAGCACCCACATGGCTGCCCCGCCTAGGCTGGCTCTTGCACTTGGGCCTCCCTTGGCCCTGGCCCCCCTCTCACAGGCTCTTGGACACTCAGCAGCCCCTCCACCCAGTCCTGTGTGTGAGCAGGATGAGGGTACACACAGGGTTGGCTGGACACCTGCTGCTCCCCACCCAAGCAGGTGTGAAGAACGCCGACGAGGCTGAGCTGAAGCTCCTGGCATCCCAGCCGCAGGACATCACCGTCCACAATGTGCTGGACTTCCCCCAGCTGGCCACTCTTGCTGGCCTGCTCAGCCGCCTCATCTGCCAGAAGGTCCAAGGCTGGAGCCTGAGCAGGGTGCCCGGTAAGGGAGCAGGGACACTGCCAGGCCTGCTCAGTGCTTGAGACAGAGGGACAGGGAGGCTGTCCCTTGGTGTACATGGCACACTGAGAGGGTCTGCCTGGTCCCCACTGGTCTACAAGCTGAGCCAAGAGGGCAAAAGGGAGTGGCTCCCTGTCCCTCTCTCAAGTGGCCACCAAGGGGAGCAGGCAAAGATGTCTGCCAGGGCCCCAACCACCATTTTCCACCCACAGCCACCCCGGCCCCAGTTGCTCTGGCCCTGGATGCCCTCCCCGTGCCCACCAGCCTGGTGCTGGGCCAGGTCACCCCCTCGAGCATCCATGTGTCCTGGACCCCAGCTCCTCAGCCACCCCTCGAGTATCTCATTGTGTGGCAGCCTTCCAGGGGTGGTGCCCGCCAGGAAGTGAGTGACATCAGCTTCTCTGGCTTGGGGGTCCCTGCTGGGGTCACCCACCCAGATCCAGGGCAGCTGCCAGGGACCCGGCCAGCCACACCTTGGGAGGGGCTCTGTGAGCTGTAGCTGTGTTGCGATTACAGGCCCACGTGGCCAGGTCACCCTGAGAAAGGACAGCTGGGGCAGAGACAGGGCAGGGGTGCATGTGGGCACCATGAAGCAGAGCAGGCCAGAGTGGGGAGCATCCTGGAGGTGGCCTCGATGGGACCAGTAACCACGTGGCTGGCTGTGTTGATTGTCTCGCCTGCCTGCACCTCAGCAGGGGCCACTGTGCCTGAGGTAGAGACCCAGCTGCACGGGTGCAGAGATGCCCAAGGCCCCCAACCCCCCAGGGAACAGTGCCCTGCGCCATGCCCTGCCCAGTCTGGGGTGCTGTTTCAGGTGGTGGTGGAGGGGTCCGCTGTATCTGTAGAGCTTCAGAACCTGACCACCAGCACCGAGTACCTGGTGTCAGTGCTGCCTGTCTACGAGGGCCAGGTCTGCAAGGGCCTTTGGGGCCTGGCGACCACAGGTGGGTGGGTGTTGTGGCCCCTGCCCTGCCCTCCCCTCAGGGCCTGGGACTAGCCATCTCTGACTGCCCTTTATGCCTCTCTGACCCTGGGTGTCCTGACCACAGTGCCCATCCCTGCCTGGCCCATGATGAGAGTGAGGTCACTGCCGCAAGCCCCCCAATAACTCTGTGGCTCTGTCCAGTGCCACCTGGCTCACCCATTCATAGTGGCCATGCAGAAGCTGGCCACCATGCGTTCCAAGCTGTGTGACCATCTGCTTGGTCCACTGTGGATCTCACTGGTCCTGAAGGATGCTCTGTTCTCCTTCATCCCCAGGAGGGCGCTGTACACCCCTTTGCTCCCAGAAAAGCACTCTGCACCCCTTCATTGTCCCAAGCCCCTTGCCCAGCCCAGCCCCCTCTCTGGGTCTGCCACGTCATCACAGCAACATCATCATGTGGTCTTTGTGGGGCTTTTTCCACCCACTGTGGCTGTGCCCTCCCACCTGTGGGCAGATCCCTGTGGGCTCTGACTCCCCAGAACTGTGGGCTAGGACAACGCCCCCATGGAGCTGGGGAAAGCGACTCAGGACCTGCCCTCCTCTGGGCGAGTGCCACCCTCTGCTGGTCCTTCCTCAGGGAACACCACGCATGTGGTCAGGTGCTGGGAAGTCCTTGCAAAGCGTGAACAAGGGCCACCTTGCTCACGGTGTGACTTCTGCGTGTGCCACACGCTCAAGGTGGCCCTGACGGTTGCTCCTCACCAGCGCCCCTCCTTCCACCCCGTGCACTGACCCTGGCCGCAGCCACGCCCAGGACCCTCTACCTCACCTGGCAGCCCTCAGCTGGGGCCACCCAGTACTTGGTGCAGTGCTCGCCAGCCTCCCTCAAGGTTGAGGAGGAGGGGAGAGAGGTACGTGGCTTGGGGAGGGAGACGGGCTGAGGACAGACGGGGTGGGGCAGAGCCGGCCCTGACCTGTCCCTCCAGGTGAGGGTGGGGCGGCCTGAGGTACTGCTGGACGGCCTGGAGCCAGACAGGGACTACGAGGTCTTGGTACAAAGCCTGAGAGGGCCAGAGGCCAGCGAGGCCCGGGGCATCCATGCCAGAACGTGTGAGTACCCACCCAGACTCTGCCCCACGGCACCTTCTCGAGCCTCCCACGGGTGGGGGTCCTCAGCCTTCTGCCCTAGCACTGCTTGGCCGCTCCCCAGCACCAGGCAGGGCAGGAGGAAGCGCCAGCCCCAAGGCCTTGCTGTGCTCCACAGCCGCCCTGGCCCCGCCAAGACCCCTGGGTTTCTCGGATGTGAGCCACAACTCAGCCCAGGTGACCTGGGAGGACACCTCACGGCCTGCACGCCTTGTCAGGGTCAGCTATGTCTCCAGCGACGGTGGCCACTCGGGACAGGTGAGGGTGGGGCTGCCTGGGCCCATGGGTCCCAAGGGACTTTCACAGTGTCCCAGAGACCTAGGGGAGCCCGGGGGCCTCAGTGCCCCAAATACCCCCCCACCCTGGCCTCTTCCTGTCTGTCCAGTCTCTCTGGGCTGGTGGGGCACAGGGTCAGCATCACCCCAGCCTTTAAGGTGCTTGGTGGGGGGACGGGGCGAGACAGAGGCACAGGACAGCAGCACCTTCCGGCTTCTGGGTGGAGCCCAGACCAGCATGAGGGCTGGTGGGGCGTGGGGAGGGAGCTGTCCTGGACTCCCCTGGTCAACCCTGCTTCCTCTGTTTGGGGATCCTGGGGTCCTGCCTGTTGGTCCTGGGCTTGGGTCTATTCCCAGCAGGGGCTCCGGTGCCCAATATGTCTGCCTGTGCCCCTGCCCCACAGAAAGAGGCCCCTGGGAATGCCACCTCAGCCACTCTGGGCCCCCTCTATTCCTCCACCACATACACCGTCCGAGTCACCTCCCTCTACCCTGGAGGCAGGTCCTCCACGCTGACCGGCCTGGTGACCACAAGTGAGTGGGAGGCGGGCAGGGCTGGCCTGGGGTGGGCTGTACCCTCTGCCCCACCACACAGATTGGATCCACTTGCATGTGGCGGCTCTGCCCTGAGCTGGGGCTGAGCCAGGTGGACAGGAGGGAGCAGCTAGGCTTTTTCAGGGCTGGCACCCCTGGCTCTGCTTCCTGCCTCCATCTTCCAGGGAAAGCACCCAGCCCGAGCCAGCTGTCTGTGACAGAGCTGCCCGGGGACTCGGTCAGGCTGACGTGGGCAGCCTCTGCCCCATCCGGTGTGCTTGTCTACCAGATCAAGTGGATACCCCTGGGAGAGGGGAAGGCCCATGAGGTGACGGTGGGCAAAGGGATGGCTAAGCCTCAGGGGACACCCTCCAGACCCTGGCCCCTGGCTGAGCCAGGGCTCAGGCCCCACTTGTGCCCACCCAGACCTGTGTCTTGGGGACATCTGCCTGCCCGCGGCCTGGGAGCAGGTCTCCGTCAAGGCTGTGTGAGCCAGGCAGACCCAGACCCTCCCCTTCCAGATCTCTGTCCCAGGTGCTCTCAGCACTGCTGTCCTGTCCGGCCTGGGGCGGCACACAGAGTACGAGATCACCATCCTGGCCTACTACAGGGACGGAGCCCGCAGCAACCCTGTCTCCCTGCACTACACCCCCTGTAGGTATCGCTTCCTCCGCCTTCCTGAGCGTGGGCAGGCACAGCCCAGGGGGAACCCCAGATTCACCCAGCTCCGTAGGCCTAGAAACTCAGACTCCCAGGACAGGTGGCAAACAGACCCCTCAAGTCTCAAGGTCTACTGGGCCTTGGTAGTACATGCAGGTTTCCTGGGTCCAGATGACATGGCATGAGTGACACAGGCTCTAGGCAGGGGCAGCTCGGGCGGAAGGGCCCGCAGGGGCACAGTACAGCGGGGGGGGGGGGCACGACACAGCGTGTGGCGCAGGGCTGTTTGCCTTGTCCTCGGGCCCCTGGGGTGGCCCTTTATGCCAGCCCAGAGCCCCAAACTGTTTGTACTGTTGTCCAGCTGCAGTGAGCAGGAGCCCCCCAACAGGCCTGGCCCTGTCCTCAGAGACCCCCAGCAGCCTGCATGTCAGCTGGACACCCCCAAGCGGCCCTGTTCTCCGCTACCAGCTCACCTATGCACCAGCCTCGGGCTCAGGTCCTGAGAAATCGGTGAGTCTGAGGAGATGGAAGCTGCTGGCTTCGCAGACCAGCAGGGGAGATGTGGCCCGCCCGGTCTGCCGAGGCTACTGCCCTTCTGTGGGGAGACAGAAAGGTGGGGGGAGGCCAGCTTCAGTGAATGGACACCCCAGCAGAGGACACTCAGGCAACCCCTGCCCTCCAGATCTCTGTGCCAGGTCCCAGGAGCCATGTCACACTGCCTGACCTGCTGGCTGCCACCAAGTACAGGGTGCTGGTCTCAGCTGTCTACGGGGCAGGGCTGAGTGAGGCAGTGTCTGCCACGGGCCGAACAGGTAAGCAGACACCAGGGCCTGGAGCCAGCCCTGTGCCAGGCCCAGCCAGGCCCCGGCAGCCTGACTCAGGTGCCTCTAGCAGGGTTTAGGGGGACACTGGGGAGGAGGCAGGGGCCTTCTATACCCTCAGTCACTGCTTGGCCACCACATGCAGGTTTCCCCATGGAACCTTCCCAGTCTGGGGTGCCAGCTAAGCTCAGGCGGGACCACGGCACCTGCACCCCTGAGGTGCCCTAGCCCTGCCCATGTGCCCCTCACTGTCGAGCTGGGGTGGAGGCCGGGTCACTTTGGTTGGGGATGATGGGGCCAGGCTGCCTGCCTTCGGTGCTGCCGGCGCTTGATGCATCTCCCCTGGCCCGGAGCACCCCTCTGGGCTGGGGCCCAGCTGTCAGCTCTTCTCTGGTGTTCTTCGCCAGCCACAGCCTCCTGCCCCTCAGAGCAGATTCACAGAAAGCTGAGTCCTGCGCCCGCCCCGCCCCCCCCCCCCACATCGCCTGGTGTCGCCTGGCTGGGATGGTGCTCGCCAAGTGGACAGCCACCTAGGGGCGGCCATTCCTGCCACTGCCTGTCCATGGGCCTGGCCTGGAGCAAGCCACGTGCCCAGCCCCAGGCTGTATGCACTTGCCCCCTCTCCCTGCACCCAGGCGGCTCCCTGCCCTGCTGTCAAGGCCAATGCCTCACCTATAGCTCTCACAGACCCCTTGGTGCTGGCCCTGGACTTGGGAGAGGTGGGCCATTCCTGTCTCCTTCGCAGAGTGCAGGGAGCATAGACCTAGCCATGCCCGCACAGGAAGACAGACATTTTCCATGACGTGACCCTCCTCTGGTGGCCAGCGAGCTTGAGGTGGCTCACGTGGCCTCTGTTTCCTCACAGCAGCCTGCCCGTCCCTGCCCCAGAATGGCTCCCTTCCAGGTAGGTCTGGGCACCTGGGGCAGCTGTGTCCTGTCCTCTGCTGCCCTGTCTCTCTCGGGATCTTCCTGGGATGCAGGAGCCCAGGGGGCTGTGACCAGGGCCTGATGCAGTATGCCAGGGTGAGGCCTGTAGCTTCTTGGCTGGCCCCACAAGACTGGCAGAGTGACTGGGGCACTGAGGCTTATCCGAGGCAGAGCAGGGCCCTGTCCTTCCAGCCCTGGCAGGCTTGCTGCTGACCAGGCACTGAGGTATGAGGTGCTGAGGCTGGAGGTCTCCGTCATGCTTTGTGAGAGCTCAGCCCTCCTCAGGGAGGCCAGAGGGTGGGTCCCTGGCTTGACTGGGACAGTGTCCAAGGGTTCAGGGCACGGTCTAGGCCAGGGAGGGTCCATAGGCCACGTGGGCTGCCTGTGGGAGTAGCAAGGTCTTGTGGGGGGGATGCAGGCTTGGAGGCAGGCCGGGCAGAGCGAGGTGCTGAGGGTCTGCTCCCTTGGGGCCGGGAGCAGCAGCTGGGGCTGACTCCCAGGGGCCCCCTCCTGGGGCCTCCCCTGCTGGGCCATTTGGTAAAGCCCTTTCCCCAGTGTCAGGACTGGGGCTGAGGGACAGGGCTCATCATGGCCAGAGGGAAGGACAGGCCTGGCCAGCGCAGGGCTGGGTTCTGCCTCGTAGGGGACAAGGTAGTGCTGAGCCCGGGACTAGAAGCAGAGTCCCCATTCTCCACCCCTCCCAGCCCAGGCTGCCCTTTCGCTAGCCCCTTCTACCCACTTTCCACAGCCCCCCAAATCTGAGTCTGCACCCTCGTTCCTTGGCCCCCCCATCTGATTATCCCTGGTCACCCTTCCCTGTCCTGCCAGGGTTTGACCTGATGGTGGCCTTCGGCCTGGTGTGGAAGGAGTATGCCTCCATTCGAGGTGTGGCCATGGAGCCCCCTGCTTGGGGCCCGACCCCCACCTTCACAGTCTTCAAGGACGCTCAGCTGACACGACGGGCCAGGTGTGGGGGGGCGTGGGGCTGAGGTAGGCTGAGTGGGGCCTGGGGGCAGAGGGGGAGGGGGAGGGGGAGGGTCCCGGCACAGGCCTTGTGGCTCCTCAGGCCCAGGAGCCCTGGACATCTCTCAACAAATCTCAGACTGGCCGCTGCCTCATTTTACAGACACCTGAAACCTCAGGCGCAGGACGCAGCCACCCCATGGGGCACTTCTACAGTCGTCCACGGCTCTTTCTCCCTTGTGTCCCAGGATGATCATGCTGCCAGTGTGCTGTGTGGGTGCAGGTCTGCTGACTGGCTGTGTGTTTGCTCTCTGTGCTCCCAGAGCAACTCAGCCCCTGTCCTCGGCTCACAGTGACAGCTCTGGAGTGGCCATGAAAGTGCCTGGGAACACAGGTGTCTGGCAGCCTCTGTCCCGCTTACCCAAATGTCAGGTCATAAAGCTGACCTGCAGTGCACACAGCACGGACTCATGGCAAGCACAGCGCAGGGGCTCACCTTCCAGACCCCAAAGGACCAAGATGAGGCCACGGAGTGAAAATGCGGCCTCACAGGGCCGTGGGGCGTGTGCAGATGGGCCGAGAACTGGCTCTCCCCGTGCAGTGGAAGGGGAGGCACCTAGAGGCCTCACGCAGTGTCCATCCCTCTTCTGTGCCTCCAGAACTGGGCAACCAGGGATGCTGCAGGAGAGGCTGCTGGCTGGGCAGGGACATGACAGGGCCCGGAGAACCATCCACAGCTCCGGGCAGCGGAGCTGGAGCAGAGGCCGCGCGGGGCCTTCCTGCCACAGGGTTTATGCAAGGCTGTTAGGGTTGATCTGTTCTTTTTTAAATTAATTTCTAATTAATTTTTTCTAAATTTAAATTTACATTTAAACTGGCACATAGAAGCATGCATCCTACTGGCAAGTGTCACTGACCCCTCACTACAGCACGTACTAGGAAGTGTGTAAATCAGTGTAAACATGCCTGTCTCCTCCAGCACTTAGCATTTTTTATGGTGAAAATAAAATCCCTTCTTGGTGTGTGACATGGGTGGCGGGTAGTCCTAACCTGTGTCACCTACCCTGCAGGAGCACCCGGAGCCTGGTGCTCCTACCTCTCTGGCCTTAGGCCCCGACCAGCCTGTCCCCTCCCTCCCTGCCCTCTGTTCCCAGCGCTGGTCTGGTCGCCACCACTCCTGGTCGCCACCAATCCGTACTCTCCTCCCAGGAAACCGACCTTTGGACTCCGTAGTGTGTGCTCACAGGGCACCTGTCTCTCTGACCTCGGGGAATGCCCCCCAGGTCCCAGTGCTTTCCTGATGGCAGGGACCCCTTCTTCTCCGTGGCCCTGTCGTGTTCTGCTGTGGGCATGTGCCGCATTTTCCCTCCCCGTTCCTCAGCTGGCAGCTCTTGGGCTCAGGTCTTGGTCTTGTGCTGTGCAGCCAGAGTCTGCTGCACCTGCCAGCATCACATCCGGGTGCTGAGTCTGAGGGTCGTCCCCTCTAAGTCTTTGAGGCCCCTCCATCCTGTTTCCACGGTGACCAAACCACTTACCTTTCCACCAGCCAAATAGAGATGCCTTTCTCCACCTACTTTTTGCTAACAGCTCCTCCCATGGGTGCATGGCCTCCCTCCCCACCTCCCTGTGGCTCTGCTATGCATTTGCCGGAGGCTCAGTGAGGCCAAGCTCTGCTCCCTGCCCTTGGCCATGTGCGAGTCCTGAGAAAGGTCTGTGCGGGCTGGGTGGTCTCGCCATGGAGCATGTCCACTACCCACATCAGGCGTGGCATTTTCCTGCTGAACCCATGATCCCCCTCGATTTCCTTCTGCCCCTCAGCATCTGTCTCCACTGTCCTGCGGCAGTCCTGCCGTCCTGTGGCCTGGTAGATGCACCAGAGCCCAGGCCACGCAGGGTATCATCTCTGTGCCTGGCGCCCTACTCCTATCCATGGCTTTGCTGTGAGGACGTGCAGTGCTCTTTCCCTCAATTGTCTTGGACGGCTGTTATGGATTAAAAATTGGCGGTCAGTTTATCACGCGCTGATTAGATCAGCATGGTGCTGAGCGTAGATGTTCCACCTGAGGGAAGTTGCCAGCATAAATAGAGGTGTAAAGAAGAGGAGAGAGGCGTTGCGGGTTTCTCTAAGCATTGCTGTTTGAGCCTTTGGTTCTCCTGGAGGAGCTCGTCATGACTAGCTCCAAACTGAGGAGCTGCTGACCGTTGTCATCGGAGGAGCTCAGGGCCTCTGTGTTGCTGAGGATGGCTGTGGTGCTTTCCAGGACAGCCCTGGTCTTTGTTGTGAGTGTGATTTCTCTGCTGCAGTGTAGAACCCTCAACCTACCAGCACGGCTCCTTCACCTGCTGGCATAGACTTTCTCACTTCCACCACTGGCCTTTGGGCCTTCTCAGAACGGATCCGTTAAACAGACCGGTGTGAGTCCTTCTCGTGGGCTCTAGACCTCCAGCTGGACTCATGGGAGGCACTGTCATGGGTTCTCGGTCTTCATCTGGACTCATGCAGGACATTGCTGTGGGATCCAGGCCCTTGGCTGGATATTCTGGGTCTTTAGTGCTGTGGACAGATTTCCTGCACTTTCTTGTGTTTTAACTCTGGGTGACCGTCATAATATTGTAAATTCTTTGTCCTGATTCTAATTGTTCTCCTCATACCCCCTGACTATATAACAGTGACTGACCCCTCCTAGGGCCCGCAGTGTGAGTGGTGCTTCACATTTGTCTGCTGGCTGGCATACGGTGACCCTGCTCTGTGATGGTCACTGTGAATGGGACCCTAGCTAAGAGTAGTGGGGTCCAGAATGCTCCCTGAGGAAGCAGAGAGTTAGAGCCATGGGGAAAGGGGGATCAGGAGGCAGGAAGAGCATGTGCCAAGGCCCTGGGGTCAGTGTGCTTAAAGAATTGTAGGCATGTACCTGAGCTGGGTTTTCCTGGATCTTTGTTTTTATCCTTAAAGCAAATGTAGGCCAAGGAGGAAGCTGCAGGCCAAGGGGAACAACTTGACTGGGTGGCCCAAGGTGCCAATACCTGCCCATCCCCTGCCCCTCAGTGAACCTAGGTCAGCAGGGCAAGGATCCCCACACCCCCTCTGGCACTCAGACATGCATGGATGGTGAAGCAGCTCCTCAGGGCAGAGCTGTGTGTGCTTGGGCTTCTGACCCCAGGGTGACCAGGGTCCCCCGGGGGTGTCCTCATCCAGCACCTCCCCACCCACACGGGGACCCTTGTCATCCTGCCCTCAGGTTAGAGGTCCCCCAGCACTTCTTGTTGAAGCCAGTGCTGGGGGAGTAGCTGTGCTTTACATCTGATGTTACTCATGGAGGAACTGAGGCACGGAGACCATGGCTTGGCCTCAAAATCCTCTGCTCTATAGCACCCAGCCCATGCCCAGGAGAGGACAGCCTGCACCCACGGGCAAGGCTGTGGCTGGCCTGTATGCAGAGTACAGGGCTCACCCCACCCAGCTGGCCCGTTGCTCACACCCTCACCTGGCCCACAGCGACATCCACCCGGCTGCACTGCCGCCGGAACACACCGTCGTCTTCCTTCTGCGCCTGCTCCCCGAGACACCCCGCGAGGCCTTCACGCTGTGGCAGATGACGGCCGAGGACTTCCAGCCTGTCCTTGGGGTTCTTCTGGATGGTACGTAGCCCACTGTCACCCTCAGGGGCAGGGAGGGAGGGGCCCGGGGTCACCCTCTCCCAATGTGCGGCATGGGAGTCAGGCTCCGATGGTGCAGGGTCTCCGCTGCAGGCACCCTGCTGTGCAGGCGTCCAGCAGAGACCTCCGAGCTAGCAGGCGAGAGGCGCTGTGCCCTCAGGGAGGCTCCTGGACCTGGTGGGGAGCCTTGGCCGGGCCTGCAACGTCCACACTCTATCCCTTTTCTGGGGCTCTGGGACCGCTCTCACCTGCTCCTCATCCCTCCCGGCAGCCGGCAGGAAGTCACTGACCTACTTCTACCACGACCCCAGGGCAGCCTTGCAGGAGGTCACCTTTGACCTGCAGGAGATGAAGAAGATTTTCTTTGGGAGCTTCCACAAGGTCAGCCGTCTGCCTGAGCCTGTGGGCTATGTGCTGTGCTGCCCCTCTTCTGTCGCACCAGACCCTGGCCCTGAGCCCCCTTTGCCCCAGCTGTTCCAATTTACGTGGGCCAAACAGCAGTCCAGCCTTTCTCTGGGGGAGGCACCTGTGGCAGGCATCACTGAGAAGCCGAGGCCAGCGCTGTGTCCCCAGGACCCAGGACCCAGGGATCAGGAGCAGAACAGACCGCAGCCCCGGCCTGGGTGTGGGCCTACGGCCAGCGCGTTTGGGTCTGGACCCAGCAGCCAGGACAGTGCCGACCATGGCCGGGGTGGCACGGGACCCCTGTGGTATCCTGGCAGGTACACGTGGCGGTGGGCCGGTCCAAGGTCCGGCTCTACGTGGACTGCCGGAAGGTGGCCGAAAGGCCCATGGGAGAGGCTGGCAGCTCACCTGTCTCTGGCTTTGTCACACTGGGGCGGCTGGCCAAGGCCCAGGGGCCCCGGAGCAGCTCGGCCGCAGTGAGTCCAGGTCTCGTCCTGCAGGGTGCATGGGTCTGTCCCTGCCGCCTGCGCCGGGCTGACCTGCTCCCCTGTGTCAGTTCCAGCTCCAGGTGCTGCAGATCATGTGCAGCGACACCTGGGCAGATGAGGACAAGTGCTGCGAGCTCCCTGCCTCAGTAAGTGCCACAAGGCCCAGTTGCTGTGCCTCAGCCCCATGCAAGTGCCTCAGAGCCAGGTGGACGGGCTGGTTGGATTGTCTGTGCTGTGACCAGGGCAGGCTTCTTGGAGAGGGGAGAGTTCCAGAGGCCCAAGGGCAGGCCAGAAGCCCCTGCCCTGGTCAGTCTGTGTGCACATGGGCCAGGAAGGGGCGCAGCCAACAGAGCTGGAGCTCTCCAGGGCTGCTGGTACTCAGCGGCCAGTGCTGGGGTCCTTGCCGGGTCCTCGAGTGCCATCACTGGTTCTGGCCATGGGTGCCTGGCAGGGAGTGGGGGGCGCTCTCATCCTGCTTGGGGATCCTGGGGCTGCTTGTGCACACAGAGCGTAACACCCGTGCCGAGTGTGGGTCGGTTTCCCTGGAGCCAGCATCCTCTCTGTGCTGAGCCCTGGTCAGAAGAACCAGGGGATGGTCCCCACAACACACAGTCTCCTTTCTCATAGAGAGACAAAGACACGTGCCCGGCCTTCTCTTCTGCCTGTCCCTGTTCCTCTGACACCCCTGGGCCTCCAGGGCCCCAAGGCCCTCCGGTGAGTCCCATGGCTTTCCCTGGTGGTGTCCAGCTGGCCTATGGCTACCATGGCAACATGGGGCAGCCGCCCTCCAGCAGGAACCTGGGCCCACCCTCCCTGGGCCCCGCTGCATGGAAGGCACCTGTGTGTCTGCTCCCCTGTGTCCCTGCCAGCATTCGAGCCAGGCCCATCCTTCTCTCTGCCAGACCTCCCTCTCCCAGCCAGGGTCCTGCCCACAGGGCAGGCACCCCTGCCCCTGCCTGGTGTGGAACCCGCATTTCCCATGAGTCCCTGGCGGGATGGGGCCTCCAGGACTGTGTGACACAGTCAGGCCGGAGAAACGACCCTGCCCATGGCTCTGTGCTGGGTGCTCCCAGTGGCTGTGTAGCCACCTGCAGCAGGTGCCACAGGCCCTTCCTGCCAGGCTTTCAAGGCCCTGGGCCCTGGTGAGGGGTGGGACCCAAGATGCTCAGATTGTCCTGCCATAGCTACCTCTGCCACCCAGCCAGGCTCCCTGTGGGCATCTCTGTCAGGGTGCTCCCCAAGTGGGTGGCCCCAGGCCTCCCCATACAGCATGCCAGGGACTAAACCAGATCTGCCTGAGTCTAGAGTATGCCAGCTGGAGGGGGAAGGAGCCTGAGTGTCCCCACCCTTGGAAGTCCCTTTCCCAGTCCCAGGGACAGAGGCCAGGGCTGGGCAAGGCTAGAGGCCAGGGCTGGGGAGCCTCAGGGGAGCTGAAGGTTAGGGCAGATTTGGGGCTCAGCCCTACATGTGCCTTCCCAGGGCCTCCCGGGGAGCAGTGGTACCCCAGGACGGCAGGGCCTCCCAGGGCCCAAGGTGAGTGGGCTGCCAGTGAGGGTGGAAGGGCTCCCTGGACTCCAGGGAAATTGGGGATTTTCGGGGCTCTCCCTCATCACAGGACACTGGCCCTGTGCCTGGTGTTCAGGGGATGCCCCCTCCCATCACCCGCCCTGTGCAGGGTCTTCCCCATGGGCTGAGTGGGACAGGGCCTGGGCAGCTGAGTAACTGCCCAACCGTGGCCCCACTGTCTGTTCTGAAGCCACGGTTTCCTCCAGTCTGAACGCGTGCTGAGGAGGCCAAGCTCACAGAGCAGCTTCGAATAGGCTGAACATCCACACATGGGCCAGGTGCACCTGGGGCCCGGGCCTGGCTCTGCAGAGAGGGAAGTTGGTGTCCTCAGCAAGGACAGCAGCACCCCCCTGACTGACGGTGCTGCCCAGGCCATGTGTCCTGGAGGGGCCGAGGGGCTGCAGAGCCACTGGTCATCAGGTGCAGCCACTGGCCAGTCTGCTTCCAGGCGGGGTGGGCATGCGGTTCCCCCACTGCAGGTGGCCTCTGCGCATGGTGCTGAGCTGGCCCTTCAGAGGGGCCCCTGGGCATCCCTCACTGATGCCGGCCAGGCTGTCGGCCACCGCCACCCTTGCACTGTGTGAGCTCTGGGTCCTCCGACCCCACACGGTGGTGGCTCCTGCTGCGGGGGGTAGCTGTTCTCTGGGAAGGGTGCCCCGCACTTGCCATCTGGTGTGCTGAGCCCCGCCCGGGTTTCCATGCAGACCTCTTGGTAGCCTCAGCCTCACTGCACTGTCCTCTGGGGCTCTCGAGTGTGTAGCAGCTTTGAGAGGCCTTCCCTATTCTGGGGCAGGAGGCGCCTCAAGTCTCTCCCAGGCCTCCCAGGCCCTCGCCCGCGTACCTGAAGTAAGGGAGGGCAGACAGCAGCTCTTCCCAGATGCCCCACTTGGCTGCTGAGGAGCCGGCTGTCTTCACCGTATCCCCTTCCCCTTGTGTGATCTGTCCTATTGCTGATCTGTCCATCTTACATGCGAGGGCCTCACCCCACACCAGGCCTTCGGTACCTGCAGCATTCATGTGGTTGGGTGAAAAATATTTGGAAAAAAGTGTACAGACATTTTCTTCCTGACTGCTGTTGAGCAGTAATCACTGTGGACTTAGCACGTGCACTGCGCCAGGTATACGTCATCCAGAGATGATTTAAGGCCCTTGGGGGGTACCTGGCAGGCTGGGCAACACTGCGCCCCCTTACACATAACTACTGCACCTTCTCCTGTCTCCTCTTTCTCTTGCCCCACACCAATGCTTTGGAACTCACCAAACAGCAGTGACACAGACTCGTTCGGTCCTGTGCTGGCTGAGCAGAGAGCAGACTTGAAGTGGAAACAGATACATTTTGTCACATGATAGTAAAACCCATTTAGTCTTAATTTATTATGAGATTTAAAAATCAGGAATGGACATTAAGTAAGATTTAGTGCTCACTCAACAGTTGTGGACACGGTGAAATGATTTCCTCTCCGTTTGCTATTAATTTGGCCTGTCCCTGGATGCCCGCTATTCTCGCATCCGATAAAAAGCCAGTTCTGTCGCTGGTCCCTTACCCGCTCGCCACTCAGCGCGCTGCAGGCTGTGCCGGCTGGCGTCTTATTTGCAGTTTGTGCGTTGATTCTCATAGCTACGGAGTTGTCTTGCGGAGTTGGGAACGGTGACTGGCTTAATTCAAAAGCCAATCGGAAGTGTGTCTCGCCCCAGCTTCACACAGTCTAAACAGTGTCGGTGTCTTCAGTCCTTCAGAATTCGGATTTCCAGTGAAATCTGAGCATGGTGGTTTTTGGGGTTCAGCATTTAAGGGAAACCTTCATATTTCTGTGTAATTGGCCTGCAGAGCTCCTCCCCCTCTGCAGGAACCCAGCTGGGGCCCTGGGGGCGGTGGGGGGCCCTGGCCTAGATCCTCAGGGGCTCCGGAGGGACAGCCTCACTGGCTGTGCTCTGTGGATGCAGTCATACCCTGCCCCCCAGGGCAGGCCTGGGTCCGAGAGCCAGGCAGTGATAGCCAGAGGGCTGGAGGGCTGGCAGTGAATAGGAAGGGGCACGGGGCCAGAGGGGTTTCTTAGTCCCCCACTTGTGTCTCCAGGGAGAGCCAGGGCCACCGGGACAGACAGGACCTGAGGGCCCCGGAGGACAGCAGGGGTCACCAGGGACCCAGGGCCGTACAATCCAGGGTCCTGTGGTAGGTGCTGCCCCACCCCCACCCCACCCCTCCTGTCTGCCCTCCCTCCCCTACTCTGCCAAGCCCACCTTCCCCTCCAGGGTCCACCGGGGGTCAAAGGTGAGAAGGGAGATCACGGACTCCCAGGCTTACAGGTAGTGTGGGCCGGGCCACATAAGGGCAGTGCTGTGAGTGGTGCCCCCTCCTCCTGGTATGACTGTGGGCCTGCCTGGCCCTCCTGGCCTCTCTTCCCTTTCAGGGCCACCCGGGCCAGCAAGGCGCTCCTGGGAGAGTTGGCCTCCAGGGACCAAAGGTACTGGCTCTGACCCCAAAGGTGCCCATGGGTGGGCGAAGGGGGTGTGGCTCCTGCTGCTCTGTTTGCCCTAAGCATCTGCATCCTGGCAGGAGGGAGGGAGCCCCAGCGACACCAGGGCAGGAGGGAGGGAGCCCCAGCGGCACCAGGGCCGGGGCCATTACTGCTTGGGGTTGCGTGAGGGCAGCAGCAGCTCAGGGCCTGCAGCTTGCAGAGCCCCGGGCGGGTATGTGCTCGCCTTCTCGGTGTGGGTGCTTAGCACATCCTTCTCCCACCAGGGAATGAGAGGGCTGGAGGGGCCCGCGGGCCTGCCTGGACCCCCTGGCCCCAGGGTAGGCACTGATTCTCCTGTGCCCTCACCGGCATCCCTGAGGCTCCTTGGGGCCGGGCACAGCCATCCAGGGAAGAAGGGGCTGCACCACCTGCCGTGTCCAGCCATCCCGGAAAGTGACCTGGTGGAGGCCTTGCCCCTGCTGGAAGCGTCTCCAGGGCTGTGTCTGTGGAGACGTAGCACACACACGGCCCATCACTCCTGTACCCCAACTTTGTGGGGCAGCAGTGCAGGGCTCCTGCCTGGGCCTGCAGGGGTGGGGCCAGGCCAGCTGTGGGGACAGCTCCCTGCCCCTCCCACCCCCACCCTCCACTCTGAGATGAGCCCAAGTCTGGCCAGCTGTGCTGGAGGCGGAGGGCTGTGCCCGTGGAAAGGCCTTCCCTCCCCAGCTCGGCACTTCTCAGGAGTCATTGCTGGGACCTGAGCCCCTCACAGACCCCTGAGGGGTCTCAGGACCGCAGCCAAGGCCCAGCAGCATCTGCAGGGTGGCCTTGGGGGTGGTTATGCCCCCAGGAGCCAGCAACTTGGGTACCCAAAAGCTCCAACAGCAGTTGACTGGGGGTGGGAGGTTCTCCCTGGGCACTGAGCGGGGTTGGTGAGGGTCTGCCCAGGTGAGGGTGTGTAGGGTCTGCCCTTGGCTCTGGGCAGTGTTGCAGAACCTGGACTGGGCCAGGGATGTTGAGAGCAGCTGAAGTTGAGCTCAGGGCTCTGGCCTCTGTTGAGCAGCAGGACCCAGGCTGCTCAGGAACCAGAACCAAAGGGGCAGACTTGCCAAGGCCCCAGCTGAGCCCCGACTACCACTTCCTGCAGGGGTTCCAGGGCTTGGCGGGAGCCAGGGGCACCAATGGGGAGCGAGGGCCGCCTGGAGCTGTGGGGCCCACGGTAAGTCCCTCTCTACCCAGCCAGCTGAGAGTACAGCAACTTGTTGTGTCCAGGCTGAGACTTCCTGCTCCCACCAGCTGGGGCTGTGGGCGGTGGGGAGCCCCTAGGAAAGGGACAGCACACCTTCTTGGGGAGCCAGCACCACTGGGAGGCTGTCTTGGCTGCATGCAAGTTGGGGGTCTCCAGCAGCTTTGGGTGTCCCAAGGTCCAGTCCCTGCTGCAGGTCAGCAAGCCTGGTTTGCCTGCTCTGGGGTGTGGCGAGGGCTCATGCTGCTAGGATGTGGGAATCCAGACTGGGACTTGGCTTCGCTGCTGGCTGGGTCCTGCTCGCCTGCCATGCACAGGGGCCCAGACTGCTAGTGGGTCCAATGCCCTGGACTCGGGCCCTGTTGCATCTGCCACAGCCTCTGGGTCACTGGATTTCCTCCTCTGCCTCCTGCTGCAGGGGCTGCCGGGACCCAAAGGAGAGCGAGGCGAGAAGGTGGGTGAGGCCGAGCGTCTGGGGCGGTGGCCCAGCTCTGGTGGTTGGGCCTCCCCAGGTGATGCCAGCTGCAGCTCCCAAAGCCTTGTCCTCCTTCCAGGGTGAACCTCAGTCCCTCGCCACCATCTTCCAGCTGGTGAGCCAGGCCTGCGAGTCAGCCATCCAGAGTGAGTGGAGCCCTGCCCAGCAGCCCACCGCCCTCTTCCGCAAGCAGGGTCCTGCTCAGGCTGGACTATTCTCCTGCAGTGCACATGCGCAAGCTGGACTCCTTCCTCCACGAGAAAGCCAGGCCCCCAGTGCCCATCCTGGCAGAGACAGTGGAGCCAGGCAGGCCTGGGCCCCCAGGGACCCCCAGCCTGCGAAGCACAGCCTCACTTCCTGGAGACCAGGGGTCAGGGTACCATCACCTTGAGCATCAAGGTACCAGGCTTCCTGCTCTGGGGCCTCCAGTGTGGGGATGGGCGTGCGCATGTGTGTGTGACTTTCCTGACTTTTCTCAGGAATTGGGTGAATCCCACAGTAGCCTGTCTCAGGGGACCAGGGACAGGTGCAGGGAGCCACAGGGGCCCCAGCTCACCAGAGGACCCTGCTCTGCCTGTCCCCTGGGCCAGCGATTAGTGCCCAGCTGGGGCCTGGGGGCCTGGCATGCTGCTGTCGTGAACTCTCAGCCCTGTTGAGGTCCAGGCCTGCTGCCTCTCTGGTCAGAACAGGGCCCTGAGAAAGCAAGGCTGTGGGTGCTGCACCTCTGAGTCCTGGCACATTCCCTCTCCTCTCAGGCAAGCCTGTAGCCATTGGCCAGCCAGGAAGCCCTGGGCTGCGGGGAAGCCGGGCCCCAGGATCCCTGGAGGTGACAGGTGAGTCTGTCACAGCACCCACCGAGCATCACACATATTAAGAAAGGAGGGGTGACTGGGTCGGGATACACAGAGGGTGCAGTGATCACCCCACAGCAGGAAGCACCAGGGGGGGCCCCAAGAGAGAGGCCAGCGGCAGGATAGAAGTGGAGCCGACTTGTGAGCCACAGAGTGCGAGGTCAAGGAGCAGAGGTGGTAAGGGACCGTGGGTCCTTGGAAGCTGGTGATGGGAGGGGAGGCCTTGACCAGGCTTAGCCCTGAGGGAGGGTACAGCCCAGGGTCACCCCACAGGGACACCTAGCCCAGGTGTGAGGCAGCATGCTGAGGCCCCAGGGGGCCTTCTGGGAGCCTGCGGTGTCCCGAGGCTAGGGAGGTGGGCCCGTGGCACCAGGGGACCCTGTACTGCCTCCACAAGGGCTGCCATGTGCACAGTCTCCAGGGCCATTTCCTGGACAGCAGAGAAACAGGACAGAAGAGGGTGCAGGTGGGGGCAGCAGATCCTCATCCTGTCCAGTTCTGAGCCAGAGGGGGCTGAGGAGAGGACGTGGCCAGCATAGCCACAGAGAGGGCCGAGGAGGGAGAGGGTGTGGATGAGGGCGGGTGGCCCACGGAGGTGGGGGATGCTGTCCGCAGGAGCCCAGGGCAGGGCAGCAGGCCAAAGAGATGAGCAGGCCGTGCTGTACCCGTGCGGGACCGCAGCTCTCAGAAAGCCTGGGACCACGGTGCAGGCGGCACCCTCAGCTGGCATCCAGCCCCTCAGACCTGCCCCTCCCTCCCACCAGGATGCCCCCCATGCTGCCCCAAGTGACCCTGTGCCTTCCGCCTGCACCTCCCCCGGCTCTGTCTGGACTCAGAAGGAGCTCATTCTGCAGAACCAAGAACAAGGCCCCAGGAGGAGTGGCGGTGGGCGGGGAGGGAACAAGGGGGTACAGTGCAGCCCGAGCAGCATTTCTGAGTTAGATAAACCGTGATGGCTCATCAGGCAGTGCCAGTGCTGCTCACTGCGGGCGGCCTCTCCACGCCTGCTCAGTGTCCCTTTTGGCTCACACAGAACGTGGTCCAGGTTTTTAGTTCCTTCCTCAGAGCCCAGCCTGAATTCTATGCCGCCCTCACCAGAGGCAGCTGGTGGCTCACCTGCTTACCCTCTATCACCAGCACACTGGCCAGCACACCAGCCAACGTCCTCCACCCGCCAGGGGTACAGTCCAGGCATCCTTCTCATCAAGCCCAGAATGTAACAGCTTCCTGCTAGGCCCAGCCCAGGGCCTTTGCACTCACAGTATCTTCTCCCAGGCTCCTCCCAGGGCTCCTGGTACCGATAGTATCCCTGGTACCGATAGTATCCCTACCTCACAGCAGTGCACCCACCTGCCCCCGTGTCCCTGTTGCACCTGGGTGTGTGCAGGGCTTTACTCCCACTCTGTCCCTACCCAGGTCTAGATTCCTGTGTGAGAGACCCAGTCACTCACGGGCTCAGCCTCTGCACTGGGCTCCTTGTCCTCAGGCTCTCAGAAAGCAGTGCCTGTGCCTACTGTGCCCCATGGCATGTCTGCCCGGGTCCCTGCCCAACACTTGCAGACCCCACGAGGGTCAAGAGCCAGGACAGAGAACCCTGCAACTCCGCCAGCCTCAGCTACAAGTACTCCCAACACAGCATGGCCCAGGGTGACACGGCCCAGTGTGGCATGGCCCACTCGCTGCCAACAGCTCTCTCAGGTCTGCAGGCCACACCAGCGAGTTGCAGACCAGAGGAAATGCATGGTGTTCAGATGGGTTTGGCCCAAGGGACTATGAAGCATCACAGCTCTCACATCTGGAGGCTGTCGTAGCCTCGTGTGCAGTGTCACACATGGTCACTGAGAGCAGTGGCCCATGCAGGCTGCATCCCTTGGCCGCTGGCTGGTATCTGGGACCTGCACAGCAGGGTTCAGGGTCCAGCCAGTAACGTGGCTTGGTTGGGCGACTCTGTCCCTCTAAAACATTTTATGGCTTCTCCAGCTGCAGAACGGGTGCACCACACCGAGCCCCAAGACACTCAGAGCCCTGGGAGTCCCCCGACCATGGGACTGGGGTGTGACGGAGGGGGCGGCCCAGGTCAGCTCAGCGGACTGAGCTGATAGCCAGGCAAGGTTTCCTGCAAGTGCTGGAGGTGGGTCACCTCACAAGGCCCTGATGGCTGGGGCTGTCACCGCCACCTTCAAGAGCCTAGGACAGCCACCAAGGACCATCCAGAGCTGAGTGTAGAAGGCGCTGCTACAGTGCCAAGAGCTGGCCACTGGCAGGCCGCAGGCTCAGAAAAAATTCAAGGGCCAGTGCCTGAGACTGGAGGGGAAGGGGACGATGTTGGGGTCCACCAGAGCTCCGGTCACGCGAGGAGGCTGCCAGCCACACCTGGCCAGCATGCGGGAACAGATACCACGCTGCGGGTGGGGTTAGGGTGAAAAGAGGACAGAACCACTGACAGGAGTGGGGAAGATCACAGAGCGTTCGGAACCACCCTGGGCCAGCAGATCTACAGAACAAGTTCAGGTGTTGTCAGCTGGACAGGTTTTAGAAAACTCCCAAAAGACTCCTGGCAATAAGAAAGCCACCTTGCAAAGGGCCAGCACTTCCCACTGGCCTCCAAAAGGCAAGAAGTGGGGTTTGGCACATCCAGGAACCTTCCATAGCCAGGTAGGGTGCACACATGCCTGCAATCCAAGGACCTAGGAGGTCAAGGTAGGGGCTTTGCAAGTTCAAGCCCAGCCATGGCAATTTAGTGACCGAGTGAGACCCTTTCTCAAAAAATTTACAAAAAGAAAAGAAAAGAGACCTGGGGGTGCTGCTCAGTGCAAGGCCCTAGGTTCAATCCCTTGTACTGAGAAAAAAAACCTCCCATAAAACAGGGAGTACTCGGGGTGGGCACACATGTATGCATGTCTCTGAGTGTACACATGTGTGCCTGCATGTGTGCATCCCTGTGACATTAATCCTCAAGAAGCTGTTACAATAAGACAGCTGCTTCCTCTTGAAATCTCCACACACACGTGCATGTGCACATTTGCAAACACATGCACACACACATGCACTTACACAAACACCTGTGCATGTATGGCAGTGTCACCCAAGTTTAGGGGAGGGGTCGACAAGGGGAAAGTGAGGTACCTGAGAGGAAAAACACAGATGGAGACACACTGAGCAGCCTACACCACACACAGATGTACCCACGTTCTCCTCAGCCCATCCACCTTAAAATCATAAAGTGCCTAAGAAGAGGGATATTAATAACACAAAGCCAGAGTGGGTATAAATAAAGGAAAACCAACCAGAAGGGCAAAGCTAAGTCAGTAAGGAAGTCCAAGCGAGAAATGGGCACAGCTAAAATCAGCGAGCTGCAGGGTCAGGCCTACGAAGTCTCCAGAGGCTTTGAGGGTTTAAAGAGTAGAAAATGGGCGCCCTGATCCACAGGACAAGCGAGCAAAGGGATGGGATGTGAGTGTTTTAGAAGATTTGAGCATTAGAGATTTACAACTGCAGATTAAAAGGCCTCTGGGTGCCAAACAGGACAGATTCTCAAATGTGCTTGTGCACTGAGGGTCAGGGGCAAAATCCTCCCAGGGAAACCTCGGCCAGGCCACAGACTGGGAACGGGGCTGGCGCCAGTAGAGCAAGGGCAATGAGAAGCACTCGGGTTTCATACCCAGCAGAATTACCACTTAAACAACCAGGAAACACAGTGCGAGGGTTACAGAGTGGCACGTGGGAGACCCGTCTCAGGTGAGGAGAGTCCCTGTGCTGAGGCCAGCATGGCCAGAGTAGCCAGGCCCTCTCCTTCTGCAGGGAGCCAGTAATGAGATGCTAGGTTGTCCCAACAAGGCTGACGCGGGGGCAGTGGGGAGAGCTTTCCTGGACCAATTCAGTGAGCCCTTGAGAAACGTAAATATTTAAGTCAGGAGCAGCCAAAGGAGTAGAAAAACAGATGAGCACAGCTGACTAGGTCAAATGTTCTTCAGAGGGGGCAGAACAGAGAGAGACAGAGACAGAGAGACAGCCCAGGGCTGGGGATCTAGCTCAGTGATACAGGGCCTGCCTGGCAAGTACAAGGTCCTAAGTATGAGTCCCAGAACCAAAAGAGAAAAGAGAGAGAGAGCACGCTCAAATATTTCCCAGTGTAGCAGAATCTGTAGTAAATGTGAGTTTTGCTTACTGAGACAGCCTCCAGCTTCTAGCCATAATGGAGCAATTAATCCTGGACCCAGAACCACCCAAACCATAAAATAAATCCAGTGGGCACTCACTGTTTCACATTTCACAGGAAAAGACAGTGTTTTCAAGCAATGGACACAAAACATGTCTGAACAGCAAAGCATGAGGTACCTATAGCCTATCCCATACCCGGAGCTAACACCACAGAGAAAATGACACTGTCTAGAGGAAATACAGGCACACACTGCCTTGGAAGGGGCAGTGATTTCTTAATCAGCATACATAACAAGAATAAAAGGGAAAGAAACATACCTCATTGAAATGAAAGGCTTTTCTCTGAAAGACATCATTAAGAAAACAAAGGGGGCTGGGGAATTAGCTCAGTGGCTTAAGCGCCTGCCTAGCAAGCATGAGGTCGTGAGTTCAATCGCGAGTAAAGAAGGACTCCTGCTGCCTACCTCTGCCGACAGCCTCCTGCCCAGATGGACAAAACTGGGAAAATACTCAGGGGGCTGCTTTGCCCTAGGACAGTGCTGGGGGGCCCACAGGCCATGAGGGAAGTCAGTCACCCCCTCTCTGGAAGGGCTTAATATTAAAAAGACCAACACCACCAAGTGGGGGTCAGGTGTATGATGGCACAGCCGTGCTGGAGAACAGCTTGGCAGGGCTTGGGAAAAATCAGAATGGAACCGCTGTGACACCTGGCAATTCTACTGGGGATTCACCTAAAAGAAATGAAACTGGGTGTCCACAGAGTCTCACACTGAGTATCCGTGGCAGCTGCCTCCGTGGGGCTCATGGCGAAAGCCATTTGAGTGCCCATCAGCGAGTGACCACTCGCACATGTGCCTTCTGCATGGGTCTGAAACACACTGAGTGACAGCAGCCGGGGAAGAGGCCTCTAAAACGCCCACAAACAGACTCTGCTATCAAAACTGGGCAGAGAGACAGGAAAGACCTCTGGGGTGTTGAAAGGCTCCGAACTGACTCAGCTGCTGTCTGCAGGAAGCCTGCGTGCTACGCAGGACATGGGGAGGGAAAGGTGAGGAGGAAAAGGCGGGCCATGCAGACACCACCGGAAGAAAGCCGGCCATGTCACTGCCAGAAAAGGTGGGCTATGAAACACAGGAAGGTCCCCAGGCACAGAGGGAGCAGCCCATCAAGGGGATGCAGCTGAATGGCAAGTGTGAGAAGCAAAGCTGTCATAACTGGGATAAAGGCAGATCCACGGTCATCCTTGGGGACATGGGCTCCCCCTCAGGAATCAGTAGAAAGGACAGAAAGTCAGCAAGGGAAGAGAAGACCTGATACTGTTGTCACCCGACGGGCCTGGCCAGCATTTCCAAAACAAAACAAGTTCTTTTCCAGTGTATTTGGGACATTGACCAAGACGGAGCATTTGCAGGGACCAAAGACACGTGCCGCAAATTCAAAGGGATTGGATCAAACAGGCTTCTTCTCTGACTATCGAGGAACCAAATTAGAAATCAATTGTGAAGACGGGCAAACCTACAAAATGAGAAGAGGCATTTTATAGAAAAGAACACAGCCCAACAAACACGTGCCAGAGTGCCCGTCAGCAGTTAAAATCTTACCGAGGTCCAGGGCATAGCAGTTAAGCACAGTGCAAGCCACAGTGCAGAAAAGTGCATTCCCACCAAGGGCGCTGATCAGAGCCCTGGCATGGAGGGTGCGGGCAAGGCAGGGTAGAGGGGGCTTCCTGGATGCCACCACTCTGGAAGTCTGTTTGACGGCAGCTGATCGAGCTGATGCCATGCGCCTCCTGCAGCCGAGCCACCTGCCCCTAGGTCTGAAGCAGGCAAAGCAACACCTCTCACAGCAGCCCCGACTTGGGCCTCCAGAATGGAGGAGTAACAGGTGACACACAGAGAGCCCAGCTACACACAGCAGCCCAGACAGGCTGATGGAAAGAAGCTGGCACAAGTGCACACCCTGAGGGATCCACGCCTGCATCCCAAGGCAGAGCTCACTGGATGCTGGGGAGAGGCCCCGGGCATCAGTAACAGGAGCGGTCCACTTTGAAAGCTGGCATGCCACTGTGCCATGGAGGAGTCACACATGCTGCATGCACGTCACCCCAAGACAGGCAAATACCAAGAAATGTCAGCGGGGATCAGGGAACGGAAGAGCCCTCTACAGATGGTGAGAGTGCAAACCATGATGTAATCACATGGAAACATTTTTGCATTATCTCCTAAAACCCAGTGCAAACCCCCCAGCTGAACAACTCTGTGCAGGTACTGTATGTATCCCAGGCAAGACACTTCCACCTGTGAGTCAAGAAATCGACTTGGTAGATTGCAGCCAGTATTTTCCTACAGATTGAAATGAAAGAGACTAGAATAAATTGCCAGAGCACAGTGTGCCCACGCAGATTGTAAGCGTGTGTCTGTGTGTATCAGCTGGCGTATTTCAGGGACTGGCAACCTGGTGCAAGGAAAGGCCAGACAGCAAGAGGCTCACCTGTGTGACTGTCACTTGCTCCTCTGGGAGACCAGCTGGCCAGACGAAGGAGGCATGGACACACAAAGTGGCCTAGCACCAGCACAACTCGCTCCATGTGAGCTGCATCCAGCCTACTCCACCCAGAACTGTCCCAGATGCAGAGTAACTGGACTTTCACACGTTTCCGGTAGGGAAGCACAGGCATTTGGCCACTGCCTCTGCCTGGGGGATGAGCCATCCACACAGGACCCAGGACAGCTCCAGCTGTGTGCAGGGTCTTCCTTCCTAAGGGAGAGTGGCAGACTATTGGAAAGGCCAGTTTCCTGAGAGGAGTGGCCGGGCCTGTTGGGCAAGGGGAGGGGGTGGGGCACCAGGTTGGTCAGGAGGTGCAAGGGGGCCCGGAGGCTGGGCAGGACAGAGGACTGAGTGTGGGTGGCAGTGTGGACACTACAGCAGGTTCTGAAGCAGGGAGGCAGCCTCCAGGGGCTGGCAGGGCCCTGGGTGGCCAAGGGCAGGGAAACACTGCCCGCTGTGGGTCTGGAGCAAGGCAGAGGCAAGGCCTTGTGGCACCTGCCTGTGCCCCTAGGAATCAGCCAGCTCATGGATCTGAAAAGCCCCCCAAGATGTCAGCATGTTAAAATGTACAGAAAACAAAGAGATGTGATTAGACACAAGAGCAACAGGGACGTGCGTGCAAAGAGACGGACACACACAGCGCCTGGATCCACAATGATGGCGACAGGAAGCAAAGCCCACGGGTAAACATGCTGCAACTCGCTTTATTCAGACAACACTGCTGGGCGACAAAGAACCAAAACGCAGCACGGCAGAAAACTACAATGCACACAACACACATGGACGTCAACATGGTCACACTGAATGAAAAAGCCACACACCCAAGGTTCTGACGCGCCATCCGTGTCCACGGCGTGCAGGGCCCAGTGCTGCCCAGCCCAAGTGGTCACGTCAGAGCTGCTGCTGGCCGGGACAGAGGCCTGGAAGCACTGGGGGTGCACTGGAAGGCCGGGGGTAGGGCCGTCCTCTTTCTTAACACTCACCGGCCCAAAGGTCTCCAATCATGCATTTTGCCACAAGTAAACTTTTCTCAATTACAGATCAACACTGGGGGACAATATGGAAACCTGGGGGTGGTGGACACAGCTGCTTTCTCCTCTTTCCTGGAGTCTCTGGTAGCAGCAGAGCTGCTGGCAGGAGTGCCCTGGCTACTCACTTCTTCTGACCCAGAAAAGAACATCTGCAGCTGCCCTGCGCAGGGGCATCACAGCTGCCACACATCTGTTAGTCGGATCTGCTTATGCAACTCAGATCTGGGAGCTCACGTCTGAAATCCGCAGCCTCTTTCCTCCTCTCAGCCTGCACCCCAGCCCCCCGCGGTGTGAACTCACCTACCCAGGGTCTCTGGTAACACCCTGGGGACCCTGCTGGGGGCAGGCTGGGGTTATGTGGCACCAGCGCAGACCTTGGTTAGCAGGTGGGGCCCTCAGTGCCCTGGGACAGTGAAGAGCCCTGAGGATGCCCAGGACTTGGGATTTAGGGCTCTGCACCCGTCTGTTGCCGTGAGACTCGGGATGCCCTTTCCACAGGGATCATGGGGGTGTCCACAGGTGGTGGGTATTGGTGGCACTAGTCCCAGGTGGCTCCCCCATCCTGACATCACTGTCCAGCAGAGACCAGCAACCTTGGGTGGCAGCTGCCACACAGACTGGTGCATGGTGTGTGCCAACTCCAGGTTAGGTTCTTCCCTTGGTTCTCCCAAGCACCTCCTTCCCAAGGCGAGACTTCAGCTCAGGCACAGGGAGCAGGGGCACTCCTGGCTAGTGGGGGTCCATGCAGGGGCAGGGCTGGGGCACAGGAAGACACTTCCCAACCTGGCCCCTGGGCACTTGGGATAGCTGTCTGGTGGGGATACCACCTCAGCCTCCACACTTCTGGACAAGCCAGACAGCTGGGTAAGGGCACTCCTTGGTCTCAGCCCTGGCCTGTCTGGAAGCCCAAGGGGGCCCCATCCCAAACAGAAGCTCTGGCTCCTTCTGCCCAAGGTCCCAGGCTGTGCTGAGGGAGACCATGGCCTGACCATAGTGTCTGTGACAGGAAACCCCCCAGAAGTCCCAAGGGGCAGCTGGGGAGGTAAACAGTGGGGGTGTCAGAGGAGAGCCCCAAGGGCTGACTGCTCAGGGTCCTCCCCCACAGGGAAAGCCCACAGCATAGGTACCCATGGGGTGCTGGGCCCACTGGGTCTCTGGGATGTGCTCGCCACGGGTCCTTGCAAATTGGACACTCAGGGCTGACATGGCTCCTGCATGGGGCTCCTCAGCATGGTGCTTGGTTCTCAGTAACAGCCCCGAGGTGAAATGAATGCACCAGGCCTCCCCGGCAGGCTGGGTGGGGTGCTGTCAGCACAGCATGGGGAGCTGCCTGTGTGCTGGATCCCATGGTGACAAGGGAGAGGGCACAGAGAGGGGACTAAGCCTCATGGCCTGAGGCAGGATGATCCCTGGCACCTGGAAGCCTCAGGCAAGCATGTGCTGTCTGAAGTTCAGGAGGGACATGTTGTCTGCTCTGGAGAAACTTTAATAGGCTTAGCCTGACACTGCCCTGTGGACAGAGGGTCATGCACCAGCCCACTGCAACTTCCTCCCTGGCCATTGCGTGACCAGAACCAGCCCCGAACTCCAGCTCCCTCGGGAGGCAGTGTCTCTTTCCAAGGTTGTCTCACAGCATGTACGGAAGATGGGGACAAACGGCAAATGGTGTGGCCCACAGAGTTGGGGGCTCAGGGATAAGCAGGCCCAGCCATGCTGCGTCCTGTAGGTGCCTGGGCCACACAGGCTCCAGCCCTAGATCATGCCGGCCAGCCAGGGTGGCAAGAACAGGCCCACGGTGCCCAGCAGGCAGACAATGATGAACATCCAGAGGAAGATGCGGTCGATGACCATGGCCACGTACTTCCAGTCCTCCTTCACCTGCAGACACAGACTCTGAGTCACCCCCTGCCCCTGGCCTTCCAGGCAACCAGATAACATTCTAGAAGCTGGGGCTTCAAGGGGCAGATTCTCACCTCCGCCAGGTGTACACCTGCATGCTCACCTACACAGCCACCTGCACATGCCTGAGCATACACCCGTGCACACCCCGGCGCCAAGGGGATGAGTGGGGCGGCAGTGTGTCAGAATGAGCGTCCAGCTAACCCTGGAGAGGCTCGTTCCTTGGCTCAGCATGTCTGCTGCAGGCAGGGCCCACACAGAGAAGCACTGCGAGGAGCAGCCAGGGCATGCGGGCTGCACACAAGGCACTCGTGTGGGGTCCCTGGATTCAGATGGAGCAGCGCTCCCTGGCACCCTGCAGACTGGGGCCCACACTGTGCCCAGCTGACTTTACCAACCTGGCAGGCTGCCTGAGGACAAAGGAGGCAGAGACCAGCTGCTTGGGAGGGCTGTGTAGCTGCCCGATGACATCTGTCCTCAGCTGGCTAAAGTGGGGGAGACGCCATGGAGGCCAAATCTACCTCCCCACTGCACAGATGGCAAGAGTGCAGCCCAGGGAGCTGATGCCCACCAGCCCAGGCTATGAGGGAGTGGGTCAGGGGCTACTGGGTAACATGCCAATTCCCAAGGGTGAGCCCCCATGGCAAGGGAAGTCCCAAGAGCCTGGGCTGCGACCTGACTCCTGCTCTGGTGCGCGCTCACAGCACAGCATATGCAGGACCTGGAGCAGCTGGGCAGGCCAGGCTGCTGAGAGACAACTCCACAGCAATAGTGGTGCAGTCAGGACAGAGGGTGGGCTACGGCAGGGCTCATGCATGAAGCCCCATCTGCCTCGCCCTGTCCCCACCGGGACTGTCCTGTGACACATGGAACACGAAGACACGAGCAATGAAAGGAGGGGCCCCCAGCTGCACCTCTATGAGAGCAGACCCCAGCCCAGGCACCTGCCTCTGCTAGGGGCTAATGCAGGGTAGCCCTTTCCCCCAGGGGAACCCCAGAGCAAAGATCCAGGGGAGACTGATGCATTGTTCTGGCCAGGCCCGGGGCTAGTAAGTCCCTGGCAGACACCACTGCACATGGCCCTGGCCCTGCCCCACTCTGCAGCCCGAGACTGCTGCAGCCCCCTGCTCAGCTGCCCATCCTGTGTGGTAGTCAGCTGTCATAAAGAGGCTGGGGTAGCACCCAGGCTTGACTGGAGTGGCCTTTGGGATGGACCCTGGGGGCTAGCAGGCTGATGGACAGGAGTGGCTGGGACAGGAGGCAGCAGGCCCCAGCTCTAACCAACAGGGGTATGAGCAGGGCTGGCAGGCCTGGGACAGGGACAGAGGTTAGCGTTCCAGTGTGGGGCACCTGCCCTGATTTTTCAAAGCAAGCTCAGGCATCCTGATGGTTCTAAACCAAACCTATGTGGCTGTGTTGCTTTCAGAATGCCTCAGTGCAAACACAGTCACTTCTAAATAAAAACCCCTCTGGGACCCAGTTCTGGGAGAGGCATGGCAGCAGGCCTGCCGGGCTCCTTCTGATGGCCTTGAACTCTTGCCCTGTGCCCAGCGCTCAGCCCACCCTAAGACAAACCAGGTAGCAGACTAGAGCCTCCCTGCTGTCCAGGGCCCTGCTGCCAGTGTTGCCTCCCAGAATCAGAATCAGGTCAGCATTAGCGGGTCAGCATGGAGGGGCCCTCAAGCTGCAGCTCCCCTGCTCCAAGCTGGCAACAAGCCAGGCTCATGAAGATTTTGATTAAACTTCTGACGGCATCAGTGGTGCTCACCGGCTGTTACAGTTTATGTCTGAGTGTCCCCCAAAGCCTCATGCAGTCGTGGCGGGGGCGGATTTTCCGAAGTGGCTGAGTCTAGAGTTAGCGATCAGGGTCCAATGCTGGGATTATGAGTGTAGACACTTGCAGCCTGCATATGCTATAAGGGACAGAGAGAGGGTTGTCCCTTCTCTCTCCTCCTCTCTCTCACTGCTTTTGCTGTCTTCCACCACCATGAACTGCTGCCTTCTGCCATGTGCCACCCTGCCTTGGAGTCAGCTAGTTAGGGACTGAACCCTCCACAAGGGGTTTTGTCTTGGAAACAAGAGAAAAGTAACTGAGCCAGAAACCCACACACATGTGTCTCAGGAACTGCAGCAAGGCAGGTCCCAAGGCTGGCACCTCCCAGGCAGATCTGTGCAACCCAGAACTTTCTGGAAAACTCCATATAGGTTCACAGCTTCTCAAGAGTCAGCAGGCTAATTCTGAGGGGCCACAATTTACACCCTGGGGTGTGGGCACAGCTCCCCTTCAGCTCCAGGAAGCAAGCGCTGACCACTGGGGGCCCTCAGGTTGGGGAGGGGAGCTGGCAAGAAGCCAAGGGTCCCTAGGAGGGACTGCAGCAGCAGGGACGGTGGCAGGCACCAGGCTAGGGCAAGGTCACTGTGAAGGACAGTCACTAGTTCTGTGTAGATGGTACAGCTGACATGGCAGAGGCCCCTGAGTGGGACATGAACTCCCTACTCCTAACCCGGCCTCCAGGTCTCCCCTCGCCCCACCTGGACCCCCAGCAGGCAGATGCTGCAATGACACAGCCAGCATCCCTACCAGCCCCAAGTAGCCTTGAGCCCCAGCCTTATCTGAGCCTAGGCCCCAGCCCTGGAGGTCCCCTGTGGGAAAGGTTGGCAAATATCACAGAAGGAAAGAGAAGCAATGCTGGTGACAGGGGCTGAGGCAGTGCCAGGCCTGGGGCTGGGCCCACTGCCTGCAGGAGCCTAAGCTGCATGCCTGCCTCACATCAGGCGGCCAGGTTCTCAGAGGGACACAGCCAGGCCTTGGCCACTAATAGGCTCATACTGAGCATAAAGAGCAGGTAGGCTGGGGTCCCCAACCTGGGACCTGCTCTCTGGAGTCCCCAGGTCCCTGTGACTCTGTAGCTCCTCCCCTGGTGCAGCCATGTGTGTTCGTGTTTTTCCTCTGGGAAGCCTTGGAGATTGTCCAGCCATGGCCTTGGCCTCCGTCAGCCCCATTCTTGTCCTAGGCCCCAACGCTTTGCCCACCCAGACAGGAGCTCACTCCCACAGGTACACAAGCCAGAAACACCTGCGTTCAAGGGAAGGCACAAGTGGAGCCAGCCCTGTCACCGGGAAAGGGAAAGCCTGGCAGTCAACAATGGCCTGAGCACTGCAGGGAGACCTATGCTGAATGCTGCTGCTGGGAGCCACCCTCACACTGCCACCCAACACCCAGAGGCATAGCATCTTGGTCTTCTGCTGTCTACCAGCTACTCTGGACACCTGTCCTGTCTATCCCCAGCTGGGCTCAGTGACCCACGGGGCTGCCAGGCAGAAGCCACCCTGTGTACCCAGAGCTGAGCAGCCAGGATCCGTCTCAGCCAGAGACAGAAGGCATCTGCTCATCCCTCTGAGCCGGGGCACCTCCCAGGCACAGCCAGGGCCAGGACTCACCGAGAAATCTGAGTCTTCTGCCTTCAGGTGATCGGCGATGTACTGGACACCCTCGACCGCCCGAGTCAGGGCTGGGGACAGGGGCAGGTGCCGGGGTGGCACTTTGGTGCTGCGGGCCTTGAGCACAGTGATCGGGGACACCACAGGCGGCTCTTTCTTGCACATACACTTGCACGGAGAGGGCTGCTCTGGGGGCAGCTCGGCCGAGTGGGCCTTCGGAGAGGTTGGGGAGGCAGCCATTGGGCTGCCGGCCTGGGAGGCAGCACCATCCCGGGGACCACAGTACTGGATGCTCTGAGACCGGCACCGGATGCCACTTTCTGCCGCTTCATGGGGACTGGACATGTGCTGGACGCTCAGGGACCTGGCTTTGGTGAGCCCCAGGCCCCCAGTGCTGCTGGATGGGGGACAGGCACTAGGCGAGGGGCAGGGGCTGCCCTTCTTGGCCCCTGAGGGCTGCAGCACAGGCACCTGGCTGGAGGGTGACTTGGCAGGAGGTTGGGGTTCTGCCGGTGTCTCCGCAGGGATGCCAGCCGACGGGGCAGGAGATGGGCCTGGACTTCGGGAGCCGCTCAGGATGCTGGGCTCCCCCTCGGGCTCGGGCCAGAAGCGCGGGGTGCTGGCCATCTTGTGCATGGACTCGATGAGCCGCCGGCAGTTGTCCTTGACCACAGACGGCCGCTGCATGAAGAGCAGGCGGGGCACGATATCCAGGAAAACCCTGCGCACCCAGGCGGGCATGGTGTGTGTGCGCGGCGAGCGGTGATGCACGTTGAGCACGAAGACCGTGATGACGATGGACAGCGTGACGAAGATCATGGTGAAGAGCAGGTACTCGCCGATGAGCGGGATGACCAGCGAGGTGGACGGGATGATCTCGGTGATGAGCAGCAGGAAGACGGTGAGCGACAGCAGCACGGAGATGCACAGCGTGACCTTCTCGCCGCAGTCGGAGGGCAGGTAGAAGACGAGCACCGTGAGGCAGGAGATGAGCAGGCAGGGGATGATGAGGTTGATGGTGTAGAAGAGCGGCAGGCGCCGGATGACGAAGGCGTACGTGATGTCGGGGTAGATCTCGGCGCAACACTCGTATTTCCGTGTGTTATAGGTGCCCACAGCGTCCACGATGACCCACTCCCCACTCTCCCAAAAGTCCAGCTGATCCACGCGGCTGTGCATGCTCACCAGGTCAATCTTGGCCTTGTCGTAGGTCCAGGACCCAAACTTCATGGTGCAGTTCTGCTGGTCAAAGGGGAAGAAGGTGACGTCGATGCTGCAGGAGCTCTTGTAGATGGCGGGGGGCGTCCACTGCACCCGCCCGTCATGGAACAGGTGGGCCTTGGTCAGGTGGGTGACCGCAAAGTCCCCATCCGCACTGCACAGGAAGGAGAGGAGCAGGTGAGGCCCATGCACACCGGCCCCTGACATCCCCCACACACCTGCACACTAACATTCCACCAAGAAAGGCCTGAGCATGGGGCTCCGAGGAGTGGGGTGCATGGCCGTGGGTGCCTTGGGTGGTTCAGAGAGCACAAAAGGGACAGCTGTGCCAACCACACCACATTGTGTCTCTCCTGCTGGTAATGACTGTCAACTCCAGGGTGGGGCCCCAGTCTCTCGCTTTTGCTTCCAGGGCTCCTGGCATCCCATCACCACACACGCCTCTGAAGGTGCCTAGATGCGGCAGTGCCTTTGCCTCTGAGGCACCCGGACACCACAGGGACCCCACTTGGCAACCCCTTCTGCTGGCTGACACTTGAGAGTCACAAGCACCGGGTGCTGGGTCCTCCGTGGCACCAGGTGCAGCCTGGAGGTCACAGGATGGGGCTGTGTTCTGTACACTGGATGCAGGTGTCTACTGGGAAGGGATGGGAACACCCCTTGGGCCCATGACCCCCCGCCCATGCACACTGCTGCCTTGGGAGGCAGGTAGCAGGCCACCTGTGACAGATGCATAAAACGCCATGCAGCAAAGCTTCACCAGGCCGTCAGGCTCTGCCATGTGTTCTGCAGGTGCCATCAGCCCATCAAGGGCCTCAGCAGGGACCAGGGGGTGGACAGGCCCACTGCCCTTAGCAGGGCTGTCTATCCCATCCGTGGGAGCCCAGACTCAGCACGGCAACCAGCTCCACTGGGACATGTGCTTGTTCCCCTGCAGGCCCCAAGGACTGAGGTCACCTCCCTGCAGCACAGGGTGAGGGTGCTGAGCCCCAGAGGCAGGCAAGGTGCTGGGTGGCACAAACAGGAGCTGCCTGCTTTGAGGGTCTCTGGCCTCTCTCTGTGCTTTGAGGGTGTTAGCGTCCTGTCCCCAGGCCAAGATCCTGTCCTTTGAGCCCCTCTTCCTGGAGGGAAGAGCCCCAACTCTGGCCCCTGGGCTTCACAGTGATGTGTGTGCCTCCTGTGCCCATTGTGGGAACTCGGGATGCCAGCTCAGCCCCAGGAAGCCCAGCCTGCGCCCCTCCACACTGTTGTCCCCTCCCAGGCTCTGCCCCTCCACACTGTTGTCCCCTGAAGGGGAAGGACATGATGCCACTGTGCCCTCTGCAACCTGGGCTCCAGTGTCCCACTCTACAGGTCTCCATTTCCCCATAAGGCCTGGTTTGGCAGGGGAAGCAGCAGAAGCCTGAGCCCCGCAGGACAGGCCCTGCCAGCCTCAGCCCACCTTCCGAAGAAGTGTTAACGAGCGAGAGCTTGAGGCGGTTAACTTCCCCATTAACCAGCCAGCGCCAGGGTGCTGCGCTGGTCCCAGCACCACAGTGCAGGACAGCCCTGAGCCACACACACCTCCTGCGCTGTGTCTCCAGGACCTTCTGTGCATCCCTTCTCCCACTCTGTCCCCAGGACTCAGCCCAAAGGCCAGGGCCTTCTAGGGTTCCCAGGCAGAAGAGGCCCATCTGGCCCCCACCCCAGCCCACACCGTCAGTCCCAAGGTCTCCCTGGCCGGCCCTGCCCAGGCCCAAGGCCGTCCTGGGCTCGCCTGGCTCTGCACACGCAACCCAATGGGGCTCCTAGGCCACAGGCAGGCTCGCTCTGCTCCAAGCTGAGGTCCCCTCGGCAGTGTGTAGCAGAGGCGGATCCTGCCACACATCTGGCCAGTGCGGGTTGGGTCCCACTGTGCTCCTCTCTCCCAGCCCCATCTTGCCAAAACTCAAAGCCTCAGCCCTCAGGCAAAAGCTCAGTGCTCTCACGGTAGCGAGTGCATGAATCCTGCGCTCAGCAAACATTCTGCAGTTACCAGAGTGGCACTCAGCTCACTCAGAGCAGTGCCCAGCGGGGGGCGTGGGGCCTCAACTCAGAGCCTCACCCACCACACTGCGTGCCCTGACAGCCAAGCCGGCGGCCAGCAAGTCTGTGAAAGGGACTCTGCCTTCTGCCCAGGGCTCTGCCTCTGGCTCGCGGGGCTGCACCTGAGACTTTCCCATGTGCACTGCCTCAGGAAAGAGAGGAACTCAGGGGACACAGGGCGGCCGGCTCCTGCCCCTCCTGCTCTGAGCACTACTGAGGCCCCACAGCTGTGCAGAGAGGCTGGAGGGGCCCCCAGAGCGCCCAGGGCCCTGCGCAGCAGTTCTTGATGCCTCATTCTTCCACAGGTGCCCAGAGCACGGCCCCTGCAGAGCTAAGGGACAACCCTGCCCTTAGACCAGCAGCTTCCAGGGAGCAGCAGGCAGCCGGCCTGAGGAGCCCCTAGATGAGCTCAGAGGTTTCCAGGCCCGCATGGCTCCAGGCGCTTCCGAGGCCCAGAAGCCCGTGGGTCCAGCTGCCTGACTCAGACCATGAGCCTGTTCTGGACCGGCTTGGTCCTGCTGCAGCACCAAGGCGCAGGAGACCTTCTGCCCACCCACTCCCACCAGACCAGTCTGTCCTGCCCTGGGTAAACTGTGTGCCGTGCTGGGGGAGGGGGCTGGGGCTGGGGCTGTGCAGGCATCTAGAGCTCATGGTTTGGACTGGACAGTTGCCAAGGGCAGAGTGCCGGCCCCACAGGAAGAGCAGTGGCCACAATTCTCCCCACTCACTGCTGGCTGCCTTCCCTTAATGCATCCCAGAGAACCTTCCCAAGCCCTTTCACATGCCAAGGCTGCAGCCATTACTGGACTCCATTAAGTAGGAGAGGAGCCCAATCATTCCTAATCAAATAGGGATGTTTGTAGGTCAGATGGATACCCTGGGGCCTGGAGGGGGCTGTGGGCAGATGGCCAGGGCCAGGAGGACAAGGGGCCCCTGTTTCCTTTATCTGTAAGTGCTGCAAGAGCCGCCACCAGCCAGGCTCTGCATTGGAGAGCTGTCCCTGGGCAGATTCACTTTGAAAAGAGTTGGCCACTGTGCCTCAAGGACCAGTGGCACAAATGTCTGCTGAGGGCCCATAGGACAAGCAGGAGAAGCCACACCCTGCTACGGCCAATCTCTGGAAATGCCAATCCAGGTGCAACAAACTGTCTCCGGGACAGATCTCAGCACAGTTCTCAGGAACTGACAACAGGCTGCTTCACCTGACAGCATGGTGCACCCGGATTGCCAGTAGGCATGGTGCCAGCCACCCTGGAGCACTCTGTGGCTTCATGCTTTCTCCAGAAGGTGGATTTTGGCAGGAAGTTGGGCACAAAAATCACTCCAGTGGAAGGGAAGCAGCCTGTGAGTGTGAGAGCCCGTAGCTCACACAAGTGTGGACAGGGCAGGGGTGTGACGCCCTTTCCTGCCCACAGGAAGAAAGCTGGCAGGGACCAAGAGGAGAGCCCTTGGCATCAGGCTGGTGTGGGCAGGCAGGACGCAGGCCTCTCTGGCTCTGACCATTCAGACCTCAGTCCCCCAATATTCTCGAACTCTGTGCTGCCTGGGGTCCCTACCACAGACACTGGACTTCTCCCTGCGGGGCCCAGGCCCAGGCCTAGCCCACCAGGGCCCCACGGGCTCACTTATTATAGAGGACGATGTCCGGTCGCCAGATGAGCTCGGAGGGGATGCGAATGGAGGTGACGTTCTCGTAGTCACTGGGGTCCCAGCGCAGCTTGTAGTCATGCCACTCCTGGCAGGACAGACAGCCACGGGTGAGAGGGGCTCAGAGAGAGGGCAGGGGCAGGGCAGGCCCTCCACTCACCTGCTTCACCCACACATTCGTGGTCATCATCTGATTCTTCTCATCCTAGGACACAGAGAGAAGGCAGCTTGGATCTCAGAGAGTGACCACCTTGGTCCAGAGGCAAGCAAGCCCGGAGTGGCCCAAAAGGATTTGGGGGTAGGGGATGGAGCTGCACAATGTCACCAGAAAGAAACTGGGGACAAGTTCTGCTGACTCCAGTGGCCTCCCCAGCCGCTGTTGGTTGAGCTCCCTCTGGCTCCTGGGAGCCCCATGCTGCTCCCTCCCAGCCTCGGGAGAGGTCGCTGGAGCCAGCCCTCCCCGCAGGGCAGGACACAGAGCACCGCCTCAGGGCCTCAGCACAGCTGCCGCCTTGTGCTGCCTGTGCAGCCTCCACGCTGCATGACAAGGTCCCCTGCACAGCCACATTTCCAAGTGACCTGGTCCTACATCGGGAAGCTGGAAGTGGGGAGAGCCTTTCCCAGCCCCACTGGGGCTTCAGGGTCCTCAGAATACATCACACAGTGGCTGTGCCAGGCCCTATGGAGGCATCTCTCTCCTGTGGTCAGCTGTCACTCCTCAGTGTCCTTGGAGCCAGGACTCATGTCACTGAGACTCCACATCAGGTCAGGAAATCACTGGGGATTCCATAGCCATCTCTGCAGCTGGCACCAAGGTGTGAACTCGCACATGCATCACACAGGCCCCCCTCCCAGACAGACACCCAGGAGGCCCAGGAGCAGGTACCAGGGCTGGCACAGGCAGGGTGGGCCAGATGCAGTGAGGCCTCTTCCACCCACAGATTCAGCCTTTAGCTCCAGGCAGGGCCCACGGTGATAAGCACTCATGTGCGACCTCTTGTGCTGGGAGCCACAGCCCTCACTGGGGTCTTGCTCTGCTCTGGGCCTTGAGGTCTCCTGGCAAACCCTGATGCTGTGGCCTAGGGGAGCATCAGGGATCCCAGATAGGCTCAGCTGGGAACCCAGGTGGGGGTAGTAGACCTGAAGTCTGGAGCAGCAGCCAACAGCAGCCTCTTCCAGCCACCACTTTGCAACCATGTCTGCAAACCTCAGCAGGGTGGATGGAGCACACACATCTCGCGTTGTCCTCTGGCTGGGCCCCAGCTAGGGATACTGCAGGAATATTCAAGGGCCAGCTCCAGGACACCACACAGGCAGGAGTCTGAGTGGTCAGCCCAGAACTGGGCTCCTAGTTGGGGTCACTGCACAGTTGGGGCCTGTGCAGGCCGGAAACTCACTTTTCAAAGCCCGGGATGCTGCCCACTGGACCCATCCAGCAAGAACACTAGCACAGCAGAGGTCACCCAGCTTGCAATCAGGCTGGAACCAGAACCTCCTCCACACTGGCAGCCCCTCCTTAGGAATACTGCAGCACCTGCAGTGGCTGGCTACCCCGGCCCACATCCAGGCTCTGTCCCTGGGCCTAACCAGCTGGACTTCACGGTGGGGCTGGAGCTCCCTGGATTTCCATAGGAAAACTCAAGCCCTTCTAACCAGATGGCCTTGGCCCCCTACTGGCAAGGCCATGGCCTGTCCCTTCCTCCCTCCAGCTGCCAGAGCCCAACTCCAAGGCCTAGTATGACAGGCAGGGTGCCAGGTGCTGCTGAAATGCAGCAGGACCCCCAGGCTGTGCAATGGTACCCAGCCATTGACCCCAACAGTCGGTCCCACTCCCAGCAGAGCAGCTGAGCTCTCTGGGAAATGCTGGTGCATAACCGAGCTTCCCTGCCATGTACAAGGCCATGGGTCTCCTGCAGCACATTCTAAGGGCTGTGCTGTGATCTCCAATTGCTCCCTGACCATGCGCTCCTCACACTCCGACCCATGCTGCAGAAGGCCCTAGCTAGATCCTACCTGCCCTCTGGGCAGCCTTCTCGGACCTTCACAGGAAGGTCCACAGAGCCTGAGGCTCGCCCAGACCCCACAACCAGAGCAGAAGATACTCAAGTACCTTTGGGACCCGCCCCAGGTCAAGGGTAAGCGAGGGCACAACAGTGCTTGTCCCAGCCACCCAGTGCCACAAGAAAAGCCCCTGCAGCCCGACTGCAAGGCCCGTCCCTGCCCATGGAAGCGTCTTCCATTCTTGGTTCTGAAGATGCCACAGCCAAATGCCTGGTCACCTGGTTTTCCTCTATGGAGCAGGAAAGGCAGGGCTGGGAGCAGGGCTGCCGGGAAGGTCCACCTGCTGGGCTCATTCTGGCCAGCTTGTCATGGCTGGACACAGCTACGAACTTCAAGGTGCCCTCTGCCCACCCAGCTGCCCTCTTACAGGGTCCTTCCCTGTAGGGTCACTCAGTTGCCATGTTCACACCTACCACGTCAATGAGCTGGGCGATGGACAGGCCGAATCGGACAAGGACCACATCTGAGATGTTGGCCACAGGCCGGGACCACTTGTTGTAGCCAGAGAAGAGGGTCTTCAGGAGCCGTTCCTCTGCGTGTACCCGGGTTTCCATGTGACTGCTCACTGTGACAGAGACCAGCAAGTGGCTCCGATACAGACAGGCTGGGGCTGGTCCATGCTGCCACCTCACCTCCAGTGCCCACTGGCACCCCCAGCCCCTTCCTTCCAGCTCCTCACACACCCCCACCCAGTGAAGACCTTTCCACTCGCTGCAAGTTCTTCCTCCGGGCAAGTTCTGCCCCACTCTTGGCCTTAGCTTCCCCTGCTTCCAGAACGGTAACTCCCTCAGGGAAACCTTTTCCAGACCCCTGGATGGCAGGGAAAGCCTTCCTAGCACCCTGCACCTCACCACAAAACCAGACAATGGATCCAGCATGGACACAGTAAAGGTTGCCTCTCCCCGGCAGATGGTGACTGCTGAGTGAAGGACTGTATCACAGTGACCGGTGGAGACAAAGGACAAGAGGTGCCAGCAGCCTGGGGACAGCAGGAGCAGGGAGATGGGAGGTGGGGAGCAAGGATCCTGCCCCAGGAGCTCTTGCTTCCTGCAGCTGTGGGGACCCAGAGTTACTTCATAGTGCCGGCTGTGCCTGGCGCCTGGGGGAAGGGTCAGTGCTGAACCTGAAGGGGACCCCTGAGCCTTACAGCCACAGGCAACCTGTATTCCTGGGCGGACACACAGGGTACCTTCCCTGAGCCCCCATGAGCTTTCAGGAGCGGCCCCCCTTCTCTGCCCAGCCTCACCAGCCCCTCTGTGTAGGGGCCCCTCCATGGACTCCTCTTGCCACCCGGGGCTCCCTGCATCCTCTGGGCGCCTGTACACGGAAGGGGAGAACCCTGCTCCCCGCTGGGTCGGCTCACCTGAGAGCTGCCTACCCACTGGCTCTCCCAGGAGCCAGTCTTAGACAGCGGGCTCCAGCCTGGACCTCCCCCTCCCGGGCGCCGCTGGCGTTTCCCCAGTGCCTTGGAGCAGGAAGGCACGGCTTCCTCCTCACTAAGGAGCCGGAGTTAAATTCCTGCCGGAAGCCCCAGGTAGTGGATGCTGCAGGGTGCCTACCCAGGGAATGGGAAGAAGGGGAGGTGGAGGGAACCTGGGGGGAGCAGTGAAGGTGGGGTGCGGGCCTCCAAGGACAGAGGTTGCACCACTCCGACCGCTAAACAGTGGCAGGGGGGGTCTGCAGGTAACCTGACGGGTGGATGCCCCGCCCGCCTCTTCGCCATCCCGGCTGGAGGTGCTGGGTCGACTGGAACAGGCAGTCGGCACCCCTCCCTCTCACCCAAACCCCTCTCCCGACGTCAGCGGAGCGAGGCTCCTTCCTGGTCCGGCTCAGCCTGCGCCGAAGGACAGCGTGCACCTATCGCGGGTGGGGACGTCTCCGTGGCCGCCCCGTTGAGCGCACCCGCGGTGTGGCACCGCAGCTAGCGCCTTCCCTCTGCTGGCTTCGGGGTCTCGGACACCAGGCTGGCGCAAAGGGCCTAGCTCGGCGCCCCGAAACTTACCCGGCAAGAGGCTGGTCCCCAAGAGGAGCAGCAGCCCGGGCAGCAGCGGGGGCGGCGCCCCGGGGCCCCCGAGCTCCATGGCGCACCGAGCTGCTCTAGACGCCTGCGGCTCCCGGCTCCGCCGCGCCCCCGCTCTGAGGCCCGCGCGCGCCCAACTTCATGCCCCGCACCCGGCCGCGTGTCCCAAGGCCCGGCTCGGCTGCGCGTCCTGCAGGGCGCGGCGGCGGCGCGGGCGGGGGCGCGAGGCTGTGGGTTCCGCGGCGCGGCCCCGCCCGGACCTGCAGCCTCCAGCCGGCGAGAGCCTGGGGAGCGGGAGAGGGGAGGGAAGGAGGGGGAGGAGGGGGAGGAGGGCAGAGGGGGAGTGGGGGAGGGTTGATCGCGCAAGGGAGGGGACTTGGAGGCCGAGCTTGGCTCAGGCCAGAGTGTGCATGCGTGTGTGTGTGTGTGTGTGTGTGTGTGTGTGTGTGTGTGTAAAGTTTCCTTGTCCTCCAGGGCCACGGGACGCGCCTGAGCCAGAGGTGGGACCCCATGGCATGGCACTGCGTGTGGGGAATCCCTGCTCCTTCCGCAGAGCGTTCCCACCCCAATCTCCAGCCCTAGATCCCAGTGCCCTGCATGCGGGGCTCAAGGGACCAGATCCAGCCCCCTCCATCAGCCCAGCCCCCGGCTCCTTGCCTTAGCAGATGTTTGCGGTTTGGAAATCACAAGTCTTCTTCCCCAGAGATGGTGGGGAAAGAATCCGCTGCCCACTGGCCTGTCAGCTCTCCAAGCAGAAATGTCCGGTGGACAGCCCAGGCCCTGCTGCCTGCCTGGGAGCGGTCCTGCTTCTCTAGCTCCACTCTGCCTCCAAGCACAGCCTTTGAACCTTGTCCCACTCTCAAGAGCAGTGGACCAGGGACAGTGAGGAGGGTCTCAGAGGACAGACCCGTGGTGGCCCCTGCAGAGATGCCCAGGACATCCCGGACATCCCCAGGGAGGTGCTCCACCTCCACCTGGGGGTCAGGGTGGCACCCAGAGAGCAGCAGGTGCTAAGGGGGCTCTTCATGGCTGAACCTCTTGGCAGGGTGAGGGCAATAGGACTTCAGACCCTCTGATGCTACCTCCCAACACAGAGGTTCTGCAGCAGCTACTGATCCACAGGATGGGGGCCAGAGAAGATGGGGTGAAGCAGCTCCTGCCCCTGCAGCGTCCACGCCTCTCCCCCAAAGCCAGGACTGCTGTGGGGCAGAGAGAACCTGGGGACTCCCTTGGGCTCCCTGAACCCAGCGCAGGCATCATCACCTCTGGCGGCCCCTCCAGGCCTCCCACCTTCCTCGACACCCCCTGCCTCCCTGGCCTGTGTCCCCTGCCCTTCTAGCCTCAGCGTGACTCCCTGGGACCCTGGGTCTGCTCCTGTCCACAGGACCCCACTACCCTGGGGGCAGGACCTGTAGTCAGAGCTGCTGAGTGCAGGACCCCTGCTTCCCTCCAGTGCTTCCCAGAATGGGGCCAAGTGCTCACCCAACTCCCATGCACTGCTGCTACTTGCACACAGCAGCACCTTGACTCCAGTCCAGGCCCCTGGCATCAGTCTGTCTCCAGACCCCCTGGCCCCTGGGGATCATGTCCTGGAGGTGCCCAGGGCCTGTCTGCCTGCATCCTTGCGGGAGCCCGGGGAAGTCCTTGCTCCTGGACCCCCACTACCCAGACTCCCAGCAGGCCTCCCTTGGAGCCAGAGCCTGGGTTCCTCAGTCCATTGTCCCTCTCCATGAGCTCTACCCTGGGCTGGACGTCAGAGTGTCCCCAGGTAGAATTGCTAAACTGCAGACGTGGGCCAAAAGCCACCTGTGGCTGGCGTGTGGGGCAGTGAGGCCAGGGGCTTGGGCTTGGTCCTGGGCAGCTGGATTGGTGACTCCTGCAGGGAGAGAACAGCAACTGAACTTCACTCCTGTCCCCTCCTCTGGTGAGATTCCCCTGCTTCCAAGGTCACTGGGTGACTCAACAGTGCTTGCTCAGCAGTTTGCAGACCCCACCCCACATTTTCCACGCATGTATGTGTGCAATTGTGTAAGTGTGGCTGGATGGACAGAACCCAGGGCCTCCCACTGCCCTGCACCCCCAGCCTTCGTTTTTACTGTGTATTTCTGAGTCAGGCTTTCCTTAAATTGCCCAGGCTGGGCTCAAACTTCCAATCACCCTGCCTGCGCCTCCCAGGGATCACAGTCGTGTACCCCAGACCTTGCCCTATTTGCTTATTCATAAGAAGGCCAGCCATGCTCCCAGAACCCTGTGAAGACAGTTGGACCCACTCTGCAGTGGGAGTTGGGGCAGGTAGGGCAGGCCAAGCTGTGAGGGCTGCTGTGTCCCTCCCGCTCTGCACTCCGGCTATGGCTTCATGCTGTGCACTTCTTTCTCAAAGCTGTGGCCTCCGAAGCTCACAGGAGTCAGAGGGGACACAGGGGTGCATGGTGGGCCAGTGAGCATGAGGCCCCTGGCGGAGGGGTACAGAGGAACACCGTGCTGGGGCTTGGGCATCCTCTCGGGTGGGCACAGGGAGCCGCCCGGGAAGTCTGTTTGAAGTCCACCATCGGGCATGTTGGAGCAGGGCACAGCCCTGGGTCTGCCATTCTCAGAACCATCTCCAAGCAGCTGGTTCCAGAGGCCTCAGATGCTCACTGAGACCTCACTGGAGGTCTGGCCAGGCTTGGTCCTGCCCAGGCAGAATTGGGACTTGTCCTAAGCTGATGCAGGGCAGAGCTGAGCTGGAGCTTCTGGGAGGCTACAGCCTGCTGCACTGCTGGTTTCCTCTTGGCCATTTCTACCAAGGAGACAAGCGTCGCACCCAGCCTTCCAGTCTTTCGTGGTGCATCCCCCAGGGATCACCCAGCACCCAGTGAGGCCTGAGGAGAGGCAAGGCTGGGATCAGCTCCACCCATGGGGCCTGGTGACATAGGCCCGTGGCTGCATGTGCTGGCTGACACACAGCTGTCCTGCCGGAGTGTCTCTCCCTGTGGATCTGCTAATGCAGTGAGATTAATCAGGTCTAACTCATTAATTTGCTCAGCCCCTCCTGCCCCACCTGGCCTCCCAAAGCACTGTTTCAGAGCCATTAATCAGGGTACCCACTTGGGTTCTAACAGTAGGTCTGGAAAAGGCTAAGCCCAGCTCAGGCATGCATGATTGCTCTCAGGGAGGGTCTGGTGTCCTGAGCAGGCACTGCTGTCCCCGGGGGCAGTGGCAGTGACCCTGTGTGGGCCTCCCCTCCCAGCCACGCCCCTTCCAGGCTGTCATTGCCCCACCAGACAGTCGTTTCTGCAGGCAGGCCAGGCCTCTGAGGGGACACGCCCCTCCCTCTCTACCCTCCACCCTGTCCCAAGGACATTTCCATGGTAACCATCTACTGGCATAAATGGGGATTCATGTAAAGGTGGGTGCTTTGGGGAGCATCTGCTGGGTGTGAGTCCAGACTGCACCGAGGATCCAAGGGGGAGACATAGCTGACCACGACAGCCGAGGCTCTGTCTGCCAGGGAGAGGCCACACCCTGGAAACACCCACCCCGCAGAGGACCCTGTGCCGGGTGCACCTCTGTTTCTCCCTGGTCACCCCCTAGACCAACACGGAGAGCCTGGCCAGTCTCCAGATGTGCTTTCTCCGGCTCCCCTGCTCCAGGAGCACACTTTCATCTCTTTGTCACCAAAATCCCCACGCAGGAGCCCATGCTTGGGGGCCAGGCACACACGCTGGATGTGAGGACGGATTAAGAACTGAGGGAAGGAGCGAGGGGTGCGTGTGCACCCTGGACAGGTGACGAGGGGAGCAGCGGCACTCATGTTTGTTCAGTCAGGGGTGAGGATATGGGCCTGGGGGTCAGTGCTGTCCACTGGCATCACATTCAGCTCCCCATGATCCTCAGGAGTGCTCGTCCACCAGCTTGGTAAGGCCTCCCACCATCTCCGAGCCGAGGGCCAGCCCACACTTGGTCGGACCCAAGAGAAGCTCTGGTTCTGCACCAGCCTCGCTGTTCTTTCTGGGCACCCCAGGGGCCAGGGCACCCCCTGTGCATGTGACAGCATAGCTTTGCTCAGAAGCCCCCCTCCAGTCCCCCAGCATTGATCCTTCAAGGCAGGAGGAGTGAAGAGGCCACGACCAAGGGCTGTGCTGTGTCCTGGCCACGCCACCTTGATGATCGCCTTCTGGTTCTGCTCAGAACCCTGAAGCACCACCCAGGCCCCCCTACCCTCACTCAACTGCCAGCCAGCACTCTGCACCAGAAGCACCTTCCTGATGAGAAGGGGACCTCAGAGCCCCAGCTCACCCCGCTTCCATCCATTTTCCAGCAAGAGTTTTAGAAACTGTTAAGTGCACCAGAAACAGAATGGGCCGTGCCTCACAGGCAATGCTTCCCCAAAGTGTCCTCTGCCTCCCCAGCTGCTGGCACTTCTACCCCAGGTCCTCATTCGAAGATGCTTGGTGATGGGAGCGGGGTGGGGGGGCATCGGCCAGAGGTGCTTGTCTTTCCAAGCACCAGTTTGGACACAGCAGATGTTTTCCCTGTAGCAGGCAGAGACAGTGTCACAGCTGAAGCGAGGCCCAGGTCTTTCCAAGACTCCAGCAGTCACCCAGGTTCTGGCAGAGTCCCCGAAGCTGACCAGGGCCTGGTGCCATGGGAGTTCTTCCTGGCCTGAGTCTTTGGTGTGCTGCAGCCTTGCCTGGAGAGACAAGCCAGCCATGCCAGGAGCCACATAGGTGTGTGCCCTGGACTCTCTCCGGTGGACCCACCTTCAGGTGCTCCTGGCCACTGGGCTCCGTGTGGGCGGAGCTGTCTGCATACAGCCATTGCCAGTTGCTGCACCACCGGCCTGGGCCTTGCTCGGGTCTCAGCCCTGGCAGTGCTCTTACCCCGCCCCCATCCTGCCGTTCTTGCTAAGTAGTTAATTATCTATAAACACTCCAGAGGAGGCCTCCAGCCTGAGTGAGCACTGTGGTGATGAATGAGAATGATTACTTCAGCTTCGGATCTGTCTCCAAGTCCTACTCTTGGCCCGGTGATAGAGCTCCTGGTGGCAGGTAGCCAGAGCTATGTTTAAATCCCGGCTCTGCCCCTGCAGCACCATGACCTCAGGCAACCATTCATCTCCCTGGCCTCAGTTTCCTCAGCTGTGCTGTGACAATCCCATGTCACCACTCATTGTGAGGATGGTGCTCATGGTGGCCAGGCTGTGGTACCTGGCACCCCGGTACTGGGCTCACTGCTGGAGCCACTTGCAATTCTGCACTCATGGGGACATCACTGTGCCAACCTGTAAGGGTCACAAGCAGAGTCCGAGTGTGGAACCCATGGGCCAGGCCAGGTTTAGAACAGGCCAGTGAGAGGGCCAGGGCACCTTGCCATACCTTCCCTGCTGTCGGCACTGTGGTGCATCAGTCAAGTGCCGGAGCCAGGGCTACACACCCCACCCAGGGCTCAGCCCAGGCAGCAGGTCTCCAGGTACCTGCCCAGCCCCCATCGGGGACAAAGCCCAGGTCCTCCCTGCAACTGGCTGTGAGGCAGGCAGTAGGAGAGGATACAGGCCTTGGGCTCCCCCTGCAGAATCACATCCTGACAGGCTACCGGCACAGAATAGCCCTTTGTCCTGGCCAGCTGGCTGCCTGCGAGTGATTTCCAGCCTGAGCCAGCTCTGCGTCAGGGAAGATCGATGCAGCTCCAGCCCCAGGGAAGAGAGGAAGCTGCACACCCGGGTGGGGAGCGTCCCGAATCAGTTTGCTTGGCAGCCACTGGGCCAGCAGGGATGCAGTGACCCCAGGGAGCAGCTCAGTCCTGATGAGCACGCTTCCCCTTCCTTCTGGCGCCCTAACCCCAGGGCTGGGTGGCACCCCTCGTGGAGCTGGGCTCCCCTGGGCAATGGAAATGCCACATCTGGGCACAAAGCCCCCCACAGGATTCTGACACCAAGCAAAGGCCATGCCCTGGCCCCCATGTCACCTGGGGCCCCACAGTCTGCATCACCTCTAGCCCTTGGAGTTCTGCCACCCTCCAGGGCCCACATTGCTGGCTCACGGGGATTTGGCTTCACTGGCACAGGGTATGGGCTGGGGTCACCCAATGACAAGTGGCAGTGTGGAAGAGACCAGGACTCACACCCATGTGCTGCTAAGACTAGGGCTTGGTCACTGCCCTTGAGGCCCAGGCCCAGGTCCTTCCAGGGAGGCTGGGCTCCTCCTGAGGGTGAAATCAAGGTCAGACCCTCAGAAACTGCCCACCTGCACAGTGTATGTGTGCAGGGAATATGTGTGGTGCATGTATGCACAACCTGTGTGTGCATGAGTGACAGTGACAGCTGTTTCCTAAAAGGTGGCCTCTCTTATTCATGTGGTCCTATCACCCGCCCTGCCCCAGGAGGACAGCCCCCTCCCTATCCCCCCAGCAGCCACATTGCTGTCCCTGGAGCTGGGCTTGGGGGTCCCCTTGGCTGCCGCCTGTAGTTTTCTCCAGGCCCAGAGCTGCTAAGCGAGTAGGTTTCAGTTCAGCATGCTCCTCAGGAAGGGTAAGGAAGGCAGGGCCCTGACAGCCCCCACCCCATCCTCAGCCTCCCCTCCCTGGCCGGCCACGGCCTGCAGCACAGCAGTGGGTGCTGCTCAGCCACGTGTGAGGCCACTGGGCTATCAGCTCCTCCGCTGGCTCTTCCTCTACGGCTCACTCTCCTAGCACCCCTCGCCCCAGCTCCACTGCCCACTCCAAGATGGGGAGCTGGTCCTCTTCCCAGAGCAATGTCCCCTGAAAGCCCCCAGCACTGACCAGGCGGTGCAGCTTAGTGGGCAGCATCAGTAACAGGGCGAGTGGCCATGTCTTCTGTGTCCCCGCAGCATGCACAGACTGTGGCAAAGATGCCCAGGCCTGAGGAGCGCAGGGCAGGGACCACTCCACTCAAGAGGCCTGCGTCTCTGCGGAAGAATCAAGCCTGTCCTCATGGGTGGAGGGACAGGAGGGAGAGCGGGTTTCTGGGTCCACATCAGGGCCCTCCCATGGGAAGGGAGTCAGGCAGCTGACCCTGAGTGTTTTGGGCACCCAGAGAGCTGACGCCAGCAGCACCCAGGACCTAGACGTGGGGAGCGGCTGAAGGGTGGGTGGAAGGGGTGCTATCACACCAGACCAGATCTGCAGATGGGCACAGAGGCCCAGTCAGACCCCTCCCTGGCAGCGAGGGGCTGCTGGACTCCCGGTCCTCACAGCAAGCCCAGGCCCAGGTGAGGGTTCCTGGGGCTGTGGTGGGAGAGGGGGAGCTCACTGGCCAGGACCTAGGGGCCGCATTCCTGGGCGACCAAGTGTGGGTCCTTGGCCCCTGAGGTGTTGAGACGCCCACAGGAAGGCTCGGCTCAGCTCACCTGCCTTGGATGTCTGAGTCCATCCCCATCTCGCTGTAGAAACAGGACCCGGGGGAGCACTTCCTCCGGTTTCTGGTATATTCTGACCTTTGTCATCCCAGCTGGGTTGTTGCAAGCTTCTGGGGTGACATTACTATTCTGTTACTGCCATGAGGTCAGTACAAAGGTCACATGGCCTATAATCCCAGCATAAAGAAGCCGAGGCAGGAAGATCACCACAAGATGGGCCACAGAGTAAATCCAAGGCCAGCATGGGCTACACAGTAAGATTCTGTCTCAAAACAAAACTAAACTAAACAGAGACACCAGGTAATCTGGCCAGGAGAAGGACCCCAGCCCCCTGAGACCAGGCTTCCTGACAATCCCCAACACTGTGGCCCCTCAGCACCCCAGGCCCTCAACCAGGGCGCTGACCCCAGGCATCGCCCCCAGCCCACACTGCCCTTTCTCCCCCAGAAAAGCTCAGGGGAGCTCTGTAACCGAGCGCTCTGTTTCCTTATTGACAAAGACGTATCTACAAATAGCTCGTCACTTCTCCAGCCCAGAAGTGCTGGTGTTTCAAACACGAGCCCAGAAGCCAGCTCAGCGGATGCCAGGCCAGCTACCTGGGCAAGGGTGCAGCTCATGAATATTCACACCATAAGGGTGCATCTCTGAGCCTCCCAAATTACCTCAAATTAATCCAATCAAGCTTCCCCCTGTGGCTGCAGTGGCTGTCATTTCCCCCTCCTCAAGTCTCTTCCCTCCAGCAGATAGAGGGGCAACAGATCCAACCTCCCTTTCTGCACTTGGGCTGCTCAGGTCCAACACCTCTGTTCCGTTCCAGCCTGCTGGCTCTCCTGGAAGTGCCGGACAGCCCCGCCCTGTTCTCTAGGAGGCCCTGGACTTCATCCCAATCCTGGTGGGGATAATTATCCTGATGTCCGTTTGCAGAGTTTCAGTATGATTTCTCGGCACTGGAAAAACAAATCTGGCTGTGGTTTCGATGGTCTGGCACGTGTCTTTTCCTCTGGCTGGGTCCCCTCAGGGACGGCCGTCCCCACTGCTGAGGACCTCGAGCTCCTCTCATTAGGCAGGTGGCACTGAGCCCAGCTGCAGATGACATGCACTGCCCATCAAACTTGTCCGTCAGGGAGAGCCGCCTGCCTGAGCACCTGACAGCCCCACAGGCCTGTGCTGGCTGGCAAGGGCAGCTCTTCCTGTCCTGTGATGGTAACGTGGGCCCAGCTGTCTGCAGGCCCATGCTGCTGAAACCTAGCTCTGTCTCAGGGAAAAGGCAGAACAGGAGCTTGGGGGTTAGGGCTGGTGGGGACAGGAAGCCACAGGGGCAGGTGGGTCCAGCAGCAGCTCTGTGCAGACAGGGCGGGGTGGGGGGAGGGGCTGTGAGATCTCTAACACAGAATCTCAGGACACAGTAGGGACCTGGGGCTCAGAGTGCTGGTTCCAAGGGGAGGAGACCTAGCAGGTCTGCAGGACCCTCGGGACAGGCTGCTCCTCTAGTCCACAGCAAGCAAGGTGAAGCCCAAGGCTGAGGACCAGAGCAAGACTGTCCAGTTCAGGGCTGCTGCCCGTGCTGATCCCAATCAACTCAGCCAAAACCTGGGCATGCTGCCAGCCCCACAGGAAACAAGCAGATCTGTTTGCTTGAGTCCCTGAGCTCAGGTCCAGGACGACATTTAGGGTAGAAAGAAGGGACCCTGGGGACCCCAGTGGTCTGCTGTGTCTTGCCCTCTCCTGCCCTAGAACAAGCCACACCGCTCCCTGCACACCTGCCCCACACTCCCTGGCCTCAGCACGGCTGGCCATCTTTCTACATGCGGCCTTGGACTTAAGTCCCCCTCCGCAGAAGAGCTCCCTGGTACCCCTCAGAGGACTGGCCCTACTGTTCCTCTCCTTGGGGAGATGCTCCACTGTCTCCAGCTACTGGGTGGGCTGCACCTGCGTCTGCATCGTCACTCCCAGGCTGCAGCCAGGACAGCACCTTGTGTATCGTGGAAGGCAGAATAGAGGAGTGGTGTCCCGCGGAGGGCAGAAGCGCGGTGTCCCCGTGCACAATGGGGAAGGATCCCTGAGCCAGTGACTCCACGGGGCCTAACAGAGGTGTCCAGCTGGACCAAGAAGGCTAAGCAGAGGAACATGGAATTGACTTTTTATATTGAAAATCCTGCCCAAGGAAATCAGTCATTCCAGCCCTGTGCTCAGTGTGAGCCACTTGTCCCCAGGTACATGACCCCAATCTTCTCCCACTGCTAAGTAGCTCTGCAAGACTTTCAGTCAGCACTAACTTCTGCTGGGTTTCGGCTCTGGTCTGGACTGCACCAAATGTCAGGGCTCAGAAACAGCTCCCCCTGTGCCTGGTGGTGTGGCCCCGGATCCCCACCCTGCTGTCACATAGGCTCCCACCTGCACAGCCCCTAGGAGTCCAGGACAGAGGTCCCAGACTCACCTGTTATTCATCGGCCCTGGAGAGGAACCCGGGTCTAGTCCAGCAAGCAGAGAAAGACATGGGACACCTGTCCCTGCTGCTGCTGGAGCATCTTAGCCCCACACAAAGACCACCTGCCACTTCCCTCTTTGTAATCCTGGGCCCAGCCCACAGTTACACCCTGGGGGAAACTGAGTCTCCAGCTGGAAGGGGTGCATTTGGTGGGCAGCAGCCCAGGGCCAGAGTTGGCCAGACAGTGACAAGGCCAGACCTGATGTCACAGTGGACCACGGAGGTGGGACCCCACCACTGTGAGCAGCATTTCCTCATTTCTAAACTGCAACCATCTGTGTCTAGCACTTGGTGTGGAGTTTAAAAAGCCTAAAATAAGGTCTCAGCACAGGATGCTCCCCGGCCCCTCCTCAGAATGAGGCTCCAGAGCAGCCCCTTCCAGGGAGCAAAGAAACCTGGGGAAGCCGCCACATGGGGCTGGCAGCTGGCCAGGCTAAGAGGCAGTGCAGGGGCCGAGCCAGGAAAGACCCCTGGGCAGAAGGTCGGGCCGCTCCAGGGCCTCGGGACGTGGCCCACCTTCTCCGCTCTCCTAAGGCACTCCTTTAGCTCCAGGTGTCTTCCTCAAGCTCACAGCTGGTCCCTGTGTGATGACCTCTTCTGAGAAAAACTGCCAACTGTGCTGGGTGGTTCCTTCTTCAAAGCAGAGTGCCGTCACATGGGCCCACAGGACATCTTCCTGGAGCCCATTCGATGGCCTTGGCTACAGATCAGGAGCCAGTAAGTCCTCAGGATGCAGCCCTGGGAGGGGAGGGGTTGATGGGTCCCTTGGAGGGCCTCAGGATGGAAGGGAAGGCCTCAGAGCCCAGCAGCACCAGCACTGATCATTGTCATCCAAATCTAGCTTCTGGCTCAAGAGCCACCCCCATGAAATTCTCGAGGCAGAGATGAGGGGTTGCTGCTAATTAAGGTTCCTCACCTTCCAGCTTAATTATCTGCAACACCCGCTGCCCCTGTGGGCTCTTTTCTATCTCCTACAGGGATGCCAGGAGGCTGAGGGTGGGGAGAATGGGGGCGGAAGTGCAGCTCTTTCATCTCCTGGCTTTGGCCAACCTGCCAACCAGGCTGCTGCAGCTGTGTGGCAGTTTCGGGAGGATTTCTGTACCCTAGATAGAGCAGCATGGAGAGGTGGGGGGGTCTCCAAGGCAGGACCGGAACCAGGACACCCACCTCCAAGGGTTCCAGGGCTACACCCAGGTGCCCTCTCAGCAGTGTGCAGAAGGGCACAGGGTCCTGGCATCCAGAAGTTGGGCAGGGCCCCCTGCAGGGGCACACAGGGCATCGCTCTATAGTGCACGTCACCAGCTGCATGGACCAGCCCAGCACCCTCCACCCACCAGGCTCTGGGGCAGATGGAGGTGGCACTGGGGCTACAGCCCCAGGTGGAGGCGACACTTTGTTCTGTTCCTAGGACTCAGCTTCAAAGAAGCCTTGCACGATGGAGTTTCTATTTATAAAGCAGAAAAGGCAGAGCTGCTCAGATGGGGGCAGGGACCTTGAGTCAGGTGGACAAGAACCATGCCGTACTGGCCTCCAGACTGCTGGCCACAAGCCCCGATGGCCCTCGCCAGCCCCTGCATGGGCTCTAAGCTTTTCCCCAGAGCCAGGGCTGCAAGTGGCAGGTCAGACACTGCTTGCTGCTTTAGGACTTGGGAGTTATGCTAGTTTTCTCAGTAATAGATGGTAATTTGGCCGCTTTTGTGGACTGAGGGCTGTCAGTTTCACTTGCTTTTCCTTTTGGACCCATGCCTTTTAACTTAGTTAATTCTGTGGGTCAGACATGAATACTGGAAAACATCTCAAACAACCTGTATGAAGGGAACCTCATGACAGCTGCTGGTGTCCCCGCCTGGATGTTGCAGGATGGCGTGGCTGCCCCCTCCTCAGGGCTCCCACCCCGGGGTGTCTGGTGTGAGTGTGCATGAGAGAGAGGGGGAAGAGGGAGAGGCTTCCACACGCCAGGCAGGAATGAGGGGTGTGAGGGCACAGGCCTCCTTGGAGGGCACACAGGGGCTCCACAGTAGGCTCTCACCTTACCAGCCCAGACCTGCAGGAAGCACAGGGGAGTGGGGCAGCTTTCCAGGATGGAAGCTCAGTTTCAGCCTCAAACCCCAAGCAGGAAGCTGAGCAGACTCAGTTGCATGTGCTGGGCAGGCTGCAGCTCTACTTCTGGTGTCTTTGCCTGAGCTCAGCTCTCCGTCAGACACATGTGCCTGCTCGGGAACATCTCCCCCAGGCCCAGCACCCCACTCACACCAGGGCTGGCAGCTGCAAGGCAGACAGTCGAAGGAGGAGCCCCTCTTCCCACCCCCACCACTGTGGGTGGCATGGGAGGGAGTTGTAGTCACCTGCCTTCAGAGCCCAAAGACCTGGGGCAAGGCATAGCCATCCACTTGGGCGTGGGTTAGGAAAGGACACAGCCACACTGCAGCCCTACGGGAGGCTCCCCACCTGCCTTTCCTCCAGTGCCCACAGGCATACACCAGTGGCACAGCCTGGGCTTGTGGGTGACCAGAGGGGATGATGTGGTGTCCTGCTGTGGTGTGGCAGAGTCAAGGCCCATGCAGGTTCCTGGGTACCCTGTCATCTGTGGATCTGGGTACAGCAGATGCTGTGCTGGACCCTGGTCACTCTGAACACAGCAGAGGACTGGGAACTTCTCTGTGGCTGTGGACCACACACCAATACCTGGCTCTGATGGGAACCCCGGAACCTCTGCCAGGCACAGATGTGTGACCAAGATAACCAGCTTCTGGAAGGGCCCAAGGGCCCCCAGTGCCCAAGGAGGAAACAGCCAAAAACAGCCTGGGGGACACAGATCTGTGGGCAGCAAGGCCCTAAGAAAATGCTGCTGCTGCTGCTGCTGTGATAATGGTGGCTCTGGTGACAGTGGTGGTAATGGTGATGACAGTGATGGTGACAATAATTTTGCTGATGATGTAGTGATGGTGATCATAGTGATGGTGACAGTGACACTGGTGATGGCGTGATGATAGCGGTGGTAGTGATGGTGATTATAGTGATGGTGGTGATGGTGATGGTGACAGTGACCTTGGTAATGGTGTGATGTTGGCGGTGGTAGTTGTGATCAGGATATTTGACCCTGGTTCCTTTTGTACCTCATCTCCAGCTGCCTGTTTCTCCCTCCTCATCTCCCCATGTCAGAACGTGAGAACACACCTCCAATCCCAGATCCCCCTCGAACCACCCCCGTCCTCATGGCAGCATACGGACCTGTTTTAGCGCCCCAGCAGCTGGCTCATGTGCTTACTCTGAGAGGGCTAAGCTCAGAAACTTCAGGCTTCTGCTTCAGTTCTGCATGTGAAGACACTACAAGCGCCGTAGTGGCTCCAGGGCCACATACCTGCTGCAGTGGCTCTGGCTTTGCCCTGCCGACTGATCAGTAGTAATCACGACCATCTATTGGCCATCACTAATTTCCAGGCCCTGTGCCAAGGGGAGCGTTCTGAGCCAGTGGATGGCACTGCTGCTTACACCTGATGAAACCAGGGCTGAGGCTGACCACTGACCTTGGTCCAGGCCTGCTGAGGAGCCGACAGGACCATGGAGCTGGTGGCCATCCCAAGGCTCTCACTAGCCAGAACCTGAAGTAAATGGAGCTGTTACAGCTTGTTTTTGATTGCCAGATGTTCACTGGTACAGATGTACTGTGGATTTTATATATGGATCATATAACTTACAACCTTAGCAAACGTCTTACGGAATCCTTGGGCTTTCCTATATGTGAATAAGGTTAATTGTATTGCTTCCTTTCTCATCTGTATGCCATTTTTTTCTCTTACCTTATTACTTTGGCTGAATTCTAGTAGTTGATGTCTTTAAGGAGTTGATTCATGTCATTTAAATTGTCAAATTTATGTACACAAAGTTGTCTGCCTTATCCCCTTTCATCTCCTCTTTTCTATGGGGAATTACCCATTCACTCAGCATAGCAGCAACAACCCTTTCATTCTTTCATTCCTTATAATGCTAATTCTTTTTCTCTTGATCAATTCAGATAGATTAATTTTATTTATCTTTTTTTAATTACCTCTGGTTTCATTACTATTCTCTATTTTTTATAATTTCACTGATTTCTGCTTTTAGATTTATTTCCTCCATCTTTCCATTTGATTTAGAGTTACTAAACTGTTTTGATTTCACAAGACAAGGTCTTATAAAAAAAACCTCAAGAATACCCAAAATCTTATATTATTTTTGAGCCCTCTCTTTTTTAAATACAAACATATTAATGCTAAAACTTTCTTCTGCTATAAACTGCTTTAATTTCATACAATGAGTTTTTGATACATTAGATTGTCAGCTTTATTAGTAAAATATATTCTAATTTCCTTCAAGATATCTTCTACAACCACAGATTACTTAGAAGTGTATTGTTTAATTCATAAGCATTTGGAATTTTCCAGATATCTTTCTTTTATTTATTTCTAGCTTTATTATATTGAAAAGAAGCAGCTTTCCCATGTTTCAGTTCTTTGGAATGAGGTAATGTTCCTCTCCTGACTTGGGATATGATTCACATTGGTGAACAGAAGGTATGGCTTGCTCAGGGCTGCAGGGTTCTCGGGCTGTGGCATCAGGGGTCATTAGATCCATGCTGCTGTCTGTATACTTTTCTCTCAGTGACACAGAGAGAAATGTTCCTGCTCATCCCCTGTCTTCTGGAGGTTTTTGTTTCTGCTGTGTGGTGCTCTGACAGCACTGTGTGGTGCACCCACACTGGATGTCCCTGAGTCTCCTCCTCAGTGACTCCATCCTGAGTTTGTGGTGTCAACTCTGCCCAGGCAGCTCTTGTTCTGAAATCTGTGCTCCCTGATGGTACCTCAGCCATCTCTGCTCAGGTTAGCTGTGTTTCCAGGACAAGGCTTTCCCATCCCCTCACTTTCAACCTGTCTACATTATTAGTTTTACAGTGGGTCTTATTTTTTTTAAATCTAATTGGACAATCTCTGTCTTTCAACTTGTATGCTTAAACCACTTACATTTAATATAATTGTTTGTATGGCCTAACTAAGTCTACCAGTTTCTTATTTGTTTTTCTCCTTTGTATTTTGTTTCTCTATTTCCCTTACCCCTCTTTTTGATTATTTAAAAACTTTTTGGTATTCAATTTTAATTTTCTTGTTGTCTTTTTTTGTCTGCATTGTTTTAAAATGACTCATCTAGAGTTTATATCCTTACCTTCCCAGTTTGCATAAAATTCATACCTTGCCTCTCGAGCAACACACAGTGTCTTGCTGTTGTGTGCGTCTCTCTTATGTTGTGGGTATTCTCGTATCTACAGTAAAGACTCCATCAGACTCCACCTGACTTTGCACTTCAGCTGCAGTGCATATTTAAGACAATTTTAAAAACAAAACAAAACAAATGCTCCATTGTATTTCCCCCAAATAGTTACTAAATAGTTGCCCTAGAACAAATTACAGGACATTATGGCGGTGGAAGGCCAAATAGGGTATGTTTACCCTGAGGTCACTTCCTCCTTCCCCTATTACAACTTCCTTTTTCTTTTCCAGGTGCATGTGAAGAAAATTCCAATCAGCTCCTCACATGTCATCAATGCCCACCCTAAGCACCACCCCGGTCAAAGGTTACATACGTCCCATACCCCATATTCCAGTGGAAAGGGGACAGCCCAGCCGCCAAGGGTTGTGTGCTCCTTTCCTCGTCCTCACCTCAATAAACCTGTTCACTTTGTACTTTTACTTCTCTATTGCACCAGAATACTCTAACGGTTACACTTCTGTTGTTTCCCTTAATTTCTGGAGTTTCCTGAACTTTCCCTCTGACCTCACCCCCTGGCTGCTGCAGACATTCAGCTGGCATTTCTCACACAGCAGATGCACTTGGAAAGAATTCGCTTTATTTTTCTTCATCCTTAGAAAGCCTTGTTTCACCCTAATTCTCGAAATATTTAATGCAGCCTGCAAATGTCTGGGTTGATGACTGTTTGCATTCAGGATTTAACAATGTTTATCTTCTGTCTTCTGCCATCACTGATTTTCTGTGAGAAACTTGAAATCACTGGGCCACTGGTCCCACACAGGGATGTGCTGTTTTTCTCTGATGGTTCTCAAGCTCTTCTTTCTTATCTTTGGGTTTTGACAATGTCATGATTTCTTAGTGAAGTTTCATTTGAATTATCTTGTATGAGGTTTTCTGAGCTTCTTGAATCTGTAAATATATACCTTTTACCAAATTTCAATTTTTTTTCTTTTTTCTACACACTCTTCTCTCCTTTTGAGACTCCAATGACACAGAAGACAGGATCCCACCAGTATTATCCCATGAGTCCCCAAGGCTCTGTTTATTTCTCATTCTTTTTCCTTGCTCAGAAGTATTGGGTAATTTTTATCAGCCTGGCGAGATAAAACAGTGAGCTCTAGCACTATTGGTGTGGTACTGTAATAGCACCATAACAATATTGTAACCCAGAAACCCTATGCAGCTCTGGGGCCCCTGAAAGCTTTCACTGTCATGAGTGTTTGTCTGTGGCTGGGACAGCATGGGAACCAGCTCAGGGCATAGTGATTGTGTAGGTCAACCTCAGCCATGTAGTGGTCAGCTTTCCTGCTACCTAACAATTTAGGAGGAAGATAGGTTTATTTGGCTCACAATTCAGAGGACTCAGTTTATGGCCATCAGGCTCCAAGGCCTGATGTCATGGTGGCAGGAATGGTAGAGCAAAGCTGCTCAGTTCATGGGAACCAGGAAGCAGAGCAGGGGAACCACGTACCATGCTGAAGACAAAAGACGAGGGACCAGTTACAGTCTCCATGACCTGCCCAGGAATTTGCTTTACTAATCGGTTATATATTTCTTAGTCCAATAAAGTTGTCAAATCAGGAATAATGGTGATAGCCAGGGACACTCGGGAAATGCCCAGGGCCACTCTGGACAGGTAGCCTGAGGTCAGTGTGCTGAGGATCCTGGTTGCACCAAAGCCAGCCATCTGACAAGGGCCAGGGGTAGCATGCACTGCCACATGCCTGGGACACAGAGATCCCTGGAGGTCAGAGGCCCAAGAGTGAGCTTCCTGTCTGCAGCGGACTTCGGGCCATGCCCCCAGCCACGCCCAACAGAGATATGAAACTGAACATGCCTTCTGGGTTCCTAGAAAACCTCTAAACAGGAACCAGCAGTCTGTTCACATAGCTTACTTAGAAAGGTCTCAGTAAGCAAGGACACACTTCCTCCTCGGCTCACCCCTCCTTGGTGTCCTCCTTTCTCCTCTTAGAGGCAGCACTTGGCATGAAATCTGGGGTAGCAACTCTGCATTATCCTTGACCTTGCCTGCTCAGGCTTCCTCTGAAGTCTGTGTCTTCAGCCCTCACCACTGTGATTTAAAAGATGATGATCTGGGACTGAGACAGCCAGAACATGGGAGAAGGTCAGGTAGACTCCGGCGGGAACGCACTGTAATGAGCTTTCATTTCCACTGTCAGCTCAGGGGGTCCTTGGTGTAAATGCATGCCTAGGAGGAGCCACCTCAGAGGAACCCCGACACCAGCCTTGAGCACCCAGTTTTCTTGGAAGGGAGAACAGAGGGCTTCCAGGCATCCCAACACGAAGGCCACACTCGGGGTCTGGGTCTGGGTGCCTTCTGCAGGTTTCAGCCCTCAGAGCCTCTCCCCTCAGACTCTGCAGCCTGGATGCTTGAAGGAGGAAACAGCTGCAGGCTGACAACTGCGCCTCAAGCCACAAAGAAGCGGCCAAAGGCAGGGAGGAGGGCAGGGTGTAAGATGCCTTCGAATGAGGTGATACCAGGCTGTTCTGAGGTCCAAGTCCCTGCTGCAGAGCCATGGGCTGAGGCCAAGGTCTTGGGAGCCTCCTCCCACATGACCCCAAGGTCCCCATGCAGGGACAGTTGGTGCCTCAGCTGGGGGGCACTGAGCTGGATGGCAGGGGTTGGGCATCTAGCCCTGAGGGCACCATGGAGCTGCGGAGGAGCAGCCCACTAACCTCCCAACTCCAAAGGAGCTTCCAGAGGCTTCGGCATGGAAGGAAACACTGCACTGACTGCAGCACGGAGAGGGAAGCTCTGTGCCCTCCACTGAGCCCATTGGTGGCTGCCGACTAGACCTAGGGACCCTGGAGGGGCTGGAGTCCCAGTCCCTCGCCCCTGGCAGGTGGGAACAGAAGGAACCCTCCTGCAGCTCATGGCCCTGGAGAACGCAGTCCTTTCTTCAGTCTCCTCTGGGCCCGGGTCTAGAGCCAAGAAGTTATTTAGGGACCACACATCAGTGCCCAGCAACCACCCCAGCTTTGTCTCCATATGCCTGGACCAGCCAGGAGATGGGCTTTCATCCCACCTTGGGCTTTGCTGAGATGCTTCTAGGTAAGCTGACGGTGTGTGCACACAGACTACTGATGGCTGGGACGAGGTCTTCCAGGATGGGTCCCTGCCCCACCTCCAGCTTGCCCTGCTCTGCTTGGCTAGGAAAACTCATTCATCTTTCAACACCTCATCTGGAGACCTCTGGACCCATCCCCCACCCCAAATAGCCTGTGCGTGTTCCCATAGCAACCTGCACATGCTCTGTCAGTCACATTTCATAAGCCTGAGAGCTTTCTGAAGGCTTGGCTTTGACTTGAATCCTTCATAGCAGCACAGAGCAGAGGGGTGAACCACGACCACAAATTAGCCTCCCCGGGCAGATGAACAGCACCTCCCTCAGACCACTCTCCCGCCCCGTACCTCCCATACACGACCTCATTCTGCGAGCCCACCTTGGAGCAGAACTACCATCACCTGGCAGTCAGCGAACCTGAGATGCAAAAAGAGGGGACCCTCTCCCCCAGCTACAGTGAGAGGAGAGGTTGCACTGGCACCACAGCCCTCTCCCCCAGTACCCCAGGGACCTAGCAGTCAAGTCTGTTGTGTCCACCGACAAGCTAGCTGCTGGGCCTGCAGTGGGCACTGGAACATAGGCCTCACAGAGGTGGCCAGTCTGTCCCCTCTGCTCTCTGTTACCCAGTGGGGCCTGGGCAGGCTGAGGATGAGTAGGGTGGGAGCGTGTCTGACTCCCTCATTCCAGCCGCAGTCCTGGAGCAGCAAGACCTTTGGGTTTTTAGCATCTACTTTGTCACTCTCCAGGGCATCTGAGCTGGCACTGGGTGAGACCTGGGGTGTGAGGGGCACGGCTCCCCCCAGCCTGCAGTTCCTGGGCTGGCATCGGGCTGTTCTCTCCCCAGAGATGTGTGAATAGCCGCTATCCTTTCAGAGACACCAGGCCCCACGTTTCAGTTTTCCCTAGTGCCATCATTATTCTGAGCAAATTGCTCAGGCCACAGACATTGCTGCACTGATGAATGACAGATGGGGCCACTGTCCCTCGAAGCCCAGGCTTGGCCCGCCTCGTCCTTCTTCTTGGCGAACGCGTGCTAGCTGACCCTCGGGGGAGAGCGAGCATAACGCCAGGCATCTCCAGGCTCTGTAGACAGCTTCTGAGCAGGCGTGAGGTTGTGGGACCCTGACTTGGGACTGTAGGCTGGGAGGAGCCTGGCAGGGGAGTGGCTGGGAGCTGTCCACGGTGCTGACCGCACCTGCCTGAGGATGCGGGGATGAGTCCCGGAGAAGGGAGGAGGCAGCTAGGGTGGGAGAGGAAGGTGCATGCAGGGCAGGGGGCACATAGGCGCACAAAACTGCCACCTCCAATCCCAAGCGCCTGCTCCCTCCCACCTCACCTAAGGGTTCAAAGCCCAAGGCCAGGCCCGTGCCACCCTCTATCCACAGCCACGACCCACACACAGTGATCAGATCCAGCATCAATGTTCAGACACAGAGAAGAGCATTTGTGCAGCTCTGCTCCAATATCCAAACTGAAGCCAGTGAGTCCCAGCATATCACTCGGCCTCCTTCCCACTTTCCCCTGCTTGTTCCCCTGGTCACGTTTGGCAGCAGCAGACTGATTTGTAAGCAGCACTGGAATTCAGGAGTGGGGAGGGAAGGCCTTGTTCAAGAAGGAAGCCAGTGGATGAGGGAGGCTCACACCTGGCAGGCCTCAGGGAGACCTAGCCCTGGTGTGCCCCCACCAGGACGTGGGCAGGCATGGAAACCCCGTTGCTGATATCATCAGCTTTTCCTCAGCCTGCTCTCTGCACCACCAGACCCCTGCGCTCTGCCCAGCCCTCTCTGAGGGTGGAGCTGAGAGGACAGGCCGTCCCCACCTCAAGGGCTCAGATGCTGCCAGACACCTTCACTGGCCCCACTTTCGCTTCCTGCATGATCCCGAGTGGCACCTGCTGCCCACACCTCCCTGCCTCTTGCCTCTCCCTCTTCCTCTCAGCCCATGCAGATGCCTTGGGCAATGCTGACACTCCTGGCCATGTAATTTTCCAAACGGGGGAAAGTGACCTCTTGGCTTTTCTCTTCAACACTGGCCTCTTCTGGACAAAGTGCAAGCCAGGCCATATGGAGCACTTCCCAGGCAGGCAGAGTCTGGAGTGGGCTCCAGAGCTCACCAGAAGCTGCTTCCTGGACCCGAGCTCTGCTCTGGGGGATAAGGAAGACCAAGACTCCTCAGCAGGGTCAGTTCTCCCAGAAGTGCTCAGAACCTTGAGGGTCAATGGGCCTTATGTTGGCTTGGCTTAGACAGGACATTTAAGAAGAAATAGATTTCAGGTTGAGGGAGACATGAGACTCCTATTGTGGGATGGATTTTCCACACTTGCAAGAAGGCACGCTGGAAGGAGACTCTGACCCAGCCAGACCCCAACTCAAAGCCCCCCGCAGGGTCAGAGAGCTGGTAGGTAGCCCTGTGAGGCAGCACTGCCTGCTGGAAATCACAGGAAGCACTGTACGGGTACCCAGCAGGGTGTGGGCTGCTGGTGCATGAGGTCCCCAGGGTCACACTGCCAGGCTGAGACTCCTAACCACCACTGGACTTGGGCCCCTTCCTCTGTAAGGTGGGGGTACCCACACCCATCTGAAAGAACATCTCTCCAGGCCCATGTGGAAGGGTGTGCATGCAGGTGGTGGGGCTACAGGAAGGAAAGTTCAAGAACCAGAGAATGAAGACCCTCTGGCCTCATCCAGACAGGAGGGCAGCCTCCTGCAGGGACCAGGTTGTCCTATGGTTTGAGTTCAGGTCTTCTCAGGGACAGAGCAGTGTTGCCCCCATGATCCAGGCCTGTTCCTGGGCTGCAGTGAGATCCTGCTGGTGACATCCAGCAGAGAGCCTGGGAAGCACCAGAAACGCCCTTTGCCCACAACCCGCCAGGCGAGGGACTGACTGACCCACTGGTGAGCCTGGTAAGCCCAGTCCTCCTGAGACCCCTGTGAGTGGGACTGTGGCAGCAAAGCTACTGCCACCCTGCCAGCCTGCTGGACCTGCCACCTCCCTCCGCACCCCCTGGAGGCTATGACAGCTGAATGTACCCCACACCTGGCCAGGCTTCACCTGCTTACGCTGGGCTGGGTGTCCACACTGCTGGCCCATCACTCCGTCAGCACCATCTCTCAGCCGAATGGTTATTTAAGGCATAAATATGGACCAGACCATTTCCCACTGCTGAAGGATACCGGAAGTAGCTACAGGACCCTTCCAAGCCGCCCTCCCAGAGGTAACTACCAGATTTCCTCTCACAGCCCAGGGCCACTGATCGCAAAACTCTGGAAACTTTTTTCCTAGAATGCTCGCTGGCACCAGGGGCATTGGCTCCCACCCTGCCTGGGTGCCTTTCATGAAATTCTGCCTCACTTCTTTTTTCTAATGACAACTTAATTGATTTGCTTAATTACAAAAGTAATGCATGGTGCTTGTAGCCATCTGAAATAGTTACACGGAGAACAGAGTGAGGAAGTCCCCCATGTCCCTGCCACCTGTAAGGCTCAAAGAAGGGAGACACCACAGGAAGTTCCTGGGACAGTGTACCAAAGCCATTTCCTGGGTATAGGGGGGCAGAGGGACTGAGGGGTGGGGTTTAGGAACAACCTGTCCCCCACTGACCAGGGCCATCTCAGCCAACCTCAGCTCCCTCTCTGCAGACTGGCTCCACCCCAGCCCCTGCAGCCCAGAACTAGAGGGGCCGGTTTCCCCAGCACAGCCAGCCTTTCTGGGCCTCAGAGTACAAACTCCCACAAAACTTGGTGGAATTACAGCCCCCATGGCCCTCCACACACAGGGACCTCAGCCGAGGGCCTGAGCAGGGTGGCCGAGAGGATGGCCAGGCTGGAACCTGGGCCTTGCACCTGAGCACCCCCTTCCCCCAGAGGCTGAACTGGTCTCTGACTCTCCCCAAGTTCTCAGAAGTGTGTCACCCAGTGCCAGCCTCTGTTCCTAGCTGGCATTGTCACTGTTGTGTGGTTCAAGATCAGGGCACTGCTGTGTCCATTGAGACCCCTGGGAGACCTGCATGTGACAAAATCAGGCAATGTCACAGGGAGGAGACCAGTGGCTGGGACACCCCTGCACCTAGGAGCTGCTGGGTGAGGGGCTCTCAAGGCCTCTGAACAGACTTAGGGGTCACGTCTCCCAGCACTATGCTTAGTGGGAAGCTGGCCCTGGTCTGCATGGCTACTGTGGGTGGAGAAAATTCTGAACACAGCAGAGGTGGCCAATGGGCAGCTGTCCACTGAGGACCTCTTGCTGCCCCTGGGTCCCACTGTGCTTGCCGCCCTCCTCTCCGGGCACCTCTAAAGCCACCACCCAGAAGGCTCAGGACAGCTCCAAGGTAACGGAGCGTGTATCCTAGAGCTCAGCTGAGTCAGCCTCAGCCTGGCCCTGCCTCCCCATGCCTGTGAGTGTCCTGATTAGAAACAGGACCTGGGTCAGGGTGGGCCTAAACCCAAGGCCCATCTGGCCCAAGAAGGATTTGAGGCCCATATGCAGGCAGGCACTGCTGGAGGGGTCGCCCAGGACACAGGCACAGCAAACAAACACTGGTACCTGCCAGGTGCAAGGTTGGGGTTGCAGCAGGGAGCACCTGGGAGGGGTTGCAGGGAGAGCACCACCCTCCCGGAGTGCCCTGGGCTCCCGTGCAGGCAGGGTAGCCTGAGGGTGGGGGGACATGGGTGACTAGCACCTGATGTTGGGGGTGGTTCCTGGTCTGAGGGAAGAGTTCACGCCCAGTCCTGTCGGATGAGTGAACTTAAGGCTGGGCTGCTCAGTAGCCAGGAGAGCCTGAGAACAGCCCCTCCTGGGCCTGCCTACCCCTCCCAGCAAAGGATCCCAAGTGCTGGGGGCCCAGGATGCCCCACGACAGGTGGGGCTCTGCCAGGAGGTCAGGAGGCTATGGGAGCGCAGACCCAGGCAGGGAAGCAGAGACGGCTACTACAGCACAAGGACATCATTGTGAGCGAGAAAGTTTTCAGGCTAGTGCAGCTGCAAGGTGAGCTTCACTCTCCTGCCTGAACAAATAGCAAAACAGGAGCAACAGACAGCAAGAACCGCAGACCACGGTGCCAAGACCCTCGGCCAGGGCCAGCTCCTGACTGGCCCACTAAGCCTGCAGGGCAGAGCCGGGCGGCTCATCACCACATCCAAGCACCACTGCCCTCAGTACCTGTTGCCCTCTTCCAAACGGGGACAGCAGTGGGCAAGGAAAGACACTCGCAAGAGGCAAAGCCACAATCAGAACTGGAAATTTGATTTCAGAATCAGAAATCAAGTGGGACATTGTGCCACACGCCTGTGATCCCTTCACTCCGGAGGCTGAGGCAGAAAGATTACTATGAGTTCAAGGCCAGCCTGTCTACATAGTGAGACCCTGTCTCAAAAGGAAAAAAAAGGTAAGAAAAATCAAAGCAGAAGAATCAGATAGACAGATGTTGAAAGCATCAGGGAGAAAACAAAATAGCCGTGAGTAACGTGCAGAGCTCTCGTGGAGACAGTAGGCCATAGACAAGGTGACGTGAGTAATTTCAGCAGAGATGTAAGAAAGAACCAGGTGGAAATACTTCAAACAAAAACACAGCAACACACTGGAAAGAGCCCGAATGAGCAGGGAAGCAACACAGCTGAGGGGGGAATCAGTGAACGTGAAGGTGGTGCAGTCTCTGGGAGCCAAGAACCAAACTGGAGCACAAAGTTCCAGGAACAGAGCTCAGCAACACAGCGCCTGTCTGCTGAGCACAAGGTCATGAGTTCAATTCCCAGTACCAAAAAACCCCCAAAACAAAACAAAGGCCCCAAACTAGAATGCAAGTGCACACACGCACACACACACGTACACACACGCATGGGGCTGGGTCAAAAAACAGAGCAGAAGAAAGGACAGGGAGGAGCTCATCAGAGAAACAGTGCTCACGTTGTTTTCAAAGTTGATGGTAAGAGCTAGGAAAACCCACGAACACCACACAGTGTGTTTGCCAAGAATAGTGCAGTGAAAGGCACAGTGCAAAGCCTTTGAAGGTGTCCTGAGGGTGCACGCTCACAGACACACATGCACACACAATCACGGTCAGGCAGGCTTCTCCCCAGCAGCCCCTGGATCAGGAAGCCCGAGCAGCAACATCTGTAAATCACTGGAAAGCAAAGCCTAGTTGTTAGCCAGAGCGCTACATCCAGCAAAGAATGGTCTTGCTCGGAAGCATGGACACCAGGATTCACCAGCCTCTACCTGCTCTTCGAGGCCTGTGGGACCCTCTCCCGGGGGTTCCACACAGAGGAGCACAGTGCTGGGACCCCCTAGGTGCACTCAACATGCAGCTCATCATTTCAGCCCTGGAAGGATACTCATTGTCCCAAAGCAAAATGAAAACGATCTCCTTGGTGTTCGAGATGGGTACGTATGTGAAACCTGCCTGGGGCACAGTAGTGAGGCAGCTCTGAGGGAGGAGCCAGGTTATTCTCAGCTAATCCAGAGACAAACAAGAGGATGAACAAGACAGAGAAAGTGGAACAAATACAGAACAGTGGGCAAGAGGTCAATTTTAACCAACCCCTCCCATCATCGGTGTAGATGAGGAAACACAGGTCTAAAAGCACAGGTGAAGAGGAAGATGTTAGAGGGATTGTGAAGAGCAAGATCTAACTATAGAATCAGAAAAACTCATTTTAAACAGAGAGAGACCGAGGTAGGTGAAAAGAGAAAAGACAAAGGAGCATGTTCTAGGCCAGCATGCGCCCAGAGAGCCCGGGAGAGCTCCAGCAACGTCAGATCTGGAGCAAAACAATTATGTCAGGGTAAGGAGGGGCCTGACACACAGTCAGCTGACAAGAAAAGAAACACAGGCTCCACACTGCAACCGACAGCCGACACCAGAGCCACCCAGACAAGCACAGGCCTGGCAGGAAGGAGAAGCTGACCAATCCCTGCCCATGTCAGAGATTCCAGCCTCCCCCAGCAGCGACCAGCAGAGGCCCTGACCAGCATCCGTGGACTTGATCCAACGGACACTTGTGGAGCAGGGATATGTGCTGGGCTTGCCAAGAGGCAGGGTGTCCTGGATCACAAGACAGACCCTGGCCACTTAAAGAAACGGAACTCACAGGAAGCATGGACTCAGAAGATAAGGGAATTAAATTAGATTAAGTAGCAGCTCCAAGATTACCCAGGAGAGGAAATCACAAAGAAAGTTGAAAATATTTTCACTGAGGTGGAAAGAATAATATATTAAAAACCACAGGAAGCAGGTAAAACAGTGCAAAGAGGAAAATGTATAGTAAGAAATGCCTATTTTAGAAAGATTTTAAATAAGTAACCTAAAGGCCCATCTGAAGAAACTGAAAATGAAGAGAAAATTTAAAAAGTAGAAGACAGGAGAATAGTTAAGACTAGAGCAGAAATCAGTGGAACTGACAACAGAAAAATAAGGGCCAGGGATTTAGCTCAGCAGTTGTAAGCACCTGCCTTTCAAGTGTAAGGTCATGAGTTCAATCTCCGGGACCAAAAGAAAAAAAAAAAAAAGACATTTCAAACAACAGAAAAATAGCAGTCAATTAAATCAAAATCTGGTTCTTTATGAACCTGTTAAACTTTTGGACAGATTGACTGGTTAAAAATAGAGACACAGGAGAACCATCAGCATCTCCTGAGTTCTGCACCATGTTGGAACTTGGGGTGCTAGGAAAACAAGCAGCCAGCTCACGGCTCTGGTAAGCAGCTGTGAGCCTTCCAGTACGCAGGCTAAGAACCAGACACACACCCCCATTAGCAAGTGGGAGCCAGAGATCTAAGCATCTCTTGCGAGTTTGACTATATGCAATATAGCAAATAAGGGGGGATTTCCTTCTACCATCTCTTTGAAGGCAAATATTTTTATCACTGTTTTGCTCTGTTCTGATTAATGGTGTTGCTCTATTCAATGTTCTATTTTTATAAGTTCAGTATTTCCTTCAATTTTGCTGTGCCTCATTGAAAGAACAACTATTGTGAAGAGAACAAGATATACTATTGTACTTATAAATGTTATCCCAGTAACCTGCTGTGAAGTTCTGTACCAATTTCAATAGACTGTCTCAATTGGCTTTGTTCCGTCCTGTTCTACTGTATTTTACTACCTTCAGAATAAAATAAATAAATAAATAAATAAATAACAAAACAGACCAGTAAGGTACTGAGCAAGCTGAAATATGATATAACTAAACATATAATGGACTTAAAAAGCAAAAGGAGGAAAAGAAAGTGCTCTAAAGGATATAACTGCATGTATGTTTAAGTGTGTAGGATTGATAACCATGTTGCTAAGTTTTTGTTGGATCATTGAACAGAACTGTTTGCAGCCTCACTGTTTGAATGTCCACTTTGTATGCTTTAATTTTGTAACTTGAACAACTATATCTAAGAAGACAATGTGTAATTTATCAACTAGTGATTTCTTATTTTTTATTTTTTTTGAAATTCTGTATTGTTTCTACCCTTTATCTGTATTGCTTTTTTTCTCTTTAAATAAAATTTTTAAAAAATAGAGACACAAATAACTGAGATCAGAAATGGAAAGGCAGATGTCACCACTGACACCAGTCCTGCAAGCACTGTCTGGGATTCCAGAGTGACTCTAGGTCCTGTCCAGCAAGGACAGGAAAGTTAGACACATTCTGCTGCTCGTTCAAGGAGAATCAGTAGCCAAAAGAGTTCCTCACCCATGAAAAAAGTGGCAATGTGGCCCCAAACCTCCCAAAAGGAAAGCTCCATGCCTATCTTGGTTTACTGATAAATTCTAGCAAGAAGAAATGAATGCCAGTGTCACACAATCACCTTCAGAAAAGAGGAGAAACACTGTCAAGTCACTACCATAATGGCCGACACTGGCCAGTGGATGCTCAACATCACCCTGATACCTGAGATCACCCCTAAATCCAGTTCTGTAACTCTCAACATTATCTGTCCCAATAGCTAATATTGTCCCCAAACTCAGTGTTACCCCTATACTAAAGCCACACATTGCAAGATGGTAAAACTTCACATTGGCAGCCCTCAGAAACAAGAGTTGGAGGCCTCCAAAGAAGTAGTAGCACATGGAAACCGGCTGTGCAAGGCAGGGATAACACTGTTCCACGCCCACTTGGGATCGCTCCAGGGATGGAGACTGGTTAGTGTCCAGAGACCACGTGACATAATTCAACCAGGGGAAAGTCAGACCTAAGTGATGCGGAAGACAGTACCTGACACAGCGCGATACCCGTCATGGTCCAAACGTTCAGCAAATCACGAAAAGACCGACTTTTCCACCAGCTCTGAGCAGCCCTGCACCAGCCGCAGGGTGACACAAATCACCCCTGCAGGACACTCCAGGCAGACACAGGGTTGGTGGAAGCCAACCAGCTGAGTCTGGATTCAGGCGCAGTCAGCCGCTTCCTAGAGACTTCAGGAGCAGCAGGGGCAGCTCTCCACCCTTGCTGGTGGGCTGGGACTCCATCCATCTGCCACTGTGTAACAAGCTACCCTAAAGCCCAGTGGCCTAGAATGACAATGGCCATTCGCCAACTCTCAGGTTCCGTCGGTCTGGAATCTGGGCTGAGGAAGTGGGAACTGGGCTCTGTACCCAGTGTCCAGGGCCTCAGCCACAGACAGGCTGGGGCTGGAGAGGGTCTGAGGCTCCTTCTCCCATGTGTCCTGCTGGTACTGGCTGCTGGCAGAGCCTTGGGCCAGAACTAGAGCACCCGTCCCATTGGCCCGGCACCCATGTGCCAGGGTGCCAGAGAGCACCAGGCGGGCCCATGCCACTGCTGCCGTCAGGAGATGGCCACCGGGAGTTAGGCAGCATCACCTCCTTGCTCAGCCACCAGCTCTCAGAGGAAGGAAGCAGAGATCCACAGGGGAGAGGCACCCAGGCTGTGCCGTGCCCTCTGTGGACCTCACCTGTCACCTGCCATACTCCAGTGGCACGGTCATCCTGGTCCATGGCACCAGACTTCAGGGAGCTACTGCAGGAGGCAGGCTGATGGCTCCACCCTGCTCCCTCAGTGCCTGTGGGCGGCCTCCTCCCAAGACAAACAAGGTGGCAAAGGGAGGAGGAGTTTTGGGCAGCCACCTGGAAAGGACAGGAGGGGCCAGGGCAGGCAGGGAGTGGGGCAGAGCAGGGCAGGGCAGCCCACAGCAGGACCCAGCTGCCTCGAGGGACGAGGGACAGGAGCAGCTGAGGGGCTCACCTGATGCTGTGGCACAGTGGTGCGGGCGGCTTGGCGCCCTGTGTGGCATCGGGTGAACAGGTAGGAGCCAGTCAACGCTGACGGAAGGAAGCTGAGGCTAGAGCCTCCTCTTTAAGAGGGACAGGGTGGGGTTGGAGAGCACCAGGGATAAGGACCCCGGCTGGGCCATCAGGAAACTTAAAGGTCACAGGCAGGAAGGAGCCACATCCTGGCACAGTATCCTCTGAAGCAAGGTAAAGGTGGAGGCCAGGTGGTGGCAGAGGCTCTGTGCACCAGGCAGTAGCACCTCAGCCCTGCTTGTGAGGGAGGACATGGGGCAACAGTCCTGCCCAAGCAGCCAGGAGGATCCAATTCCCATACCAGCAGCAGAGAGGAAGCTAGCGCATATTCATTCCAATGCAAATGTCAAACCAACCTTGCGCATAAAAAATAACACTCTGAATGTCAGGGAGGGAGTCCCAGCTGTCTGGCTTGCTGGGGAGATTTGTGGCAGAGCTCACTCCCTGGCATGAGCTAAAGCATCCTCGGGGAGATGTGGGCCCTCTGTGGCATGCAGGGAAAGCAGTTTGAGTAACACAGCTGCAGAGGGTAAGGTAGCCCCAAATTGCAACCCAGCTTCTCCCACCATAACCAGCTCAGATCCAGTGGCCTGGGGCAGGAGGACTTTGTCCCTGGAGGATGAGTTTCTTGGAGGGAACCAACCAGGGAGGGCAGGTAAGAGGGCCCCAGGTGGAGTGGCTCTACAGGACTATCATTCACCTTCCCATTGCTGGAACAAGATGCCCGATACCCACAACTTAACAAGAAGTTTATTTTGACTCATGGTTTTTAGAGGGTGCAGTCCATGGTTGCCTGGCTTCCAGGCAGACCACCATGGCAGAGGGGGATGGCAGGCAGGAAGCAAAGAGAGAAGGGAGGAGTTGAAGACAGGGGCACACCCTTCCAGGTCCCGCTCCCAGGGGCCCCTCCTGACCAGGCTCCTCCTCCTAACAGCACTTGCAGCTGTGAGCACATCATGGCTCCCAGTGCTCCCACGATCCAGTCACCTCCTAGAAGCCCCCCTCTCAGCATGGGAGATTTGTGCAGGGATATTCCAGATCTAAACCACAATGCCAGGCCAGGGGGTAGGGGTGAAGGTAGCCCAGGGTTACAGAAGGAAAGGGTGCTGTTCCCCCGACCTCCACCCAGTCCAGCAACATGGTGCTGCAGAAGAGTACCCTGCAGCAGGAGCCAGCACCCTACCCAGCCCCTCAGTGCTGGGCAAGGTGCCCCACTCAACACAGGTCTACAGTTGAGTCCCCCAGTGGCCACCCCTTCTGGCTCAGGGACTTTGGCAGGAGCTTTGGCAGGAGGAGGCTGCTCTGTAAGCTTCCAGAAGTTAGACCACCTTCTGAGATCAGGGGACAGACCAGGGCCCCCTGATGGCCCCAGGCAGTGCCCAGGCAGCAGGTCTGGGTTGGGGTAGGTGGTGCCAACAGGCCACTTTGCAATTTCTGCAGCTACAGCTTAACACCAGGTGAGCCTTACACAGGGCCCTCTCTGGACTTTGACTCCTTGAGAGGTCACAGCGCTGGACATTCATTGGCTCAGGTTCAAAGCGTGCTGACACCTGCTGCTGCAGGGTCCTCTAGACAGAATAATGCAGGAAGAGAGCCCTCCCCAAGGGTCCACCTCCAGCCTGGGGCCCTCATACAGGGTCTGCAGGGTCCAGAAGCCCATGCCCAGGACACTGCTCATGTCTTGGGAGTATGAGCTTGGCAGCTGTGCCAGGCAGGGCTGCATCGTGACAAGCAGGAGCCAGCAACAAGCTGTGGCATCGTCTCCTCTAGGGCCAGGTCATCATCCCAGGTCCAGTCCGTGATCCCTGAGGGTTGCAGTCCTGAGGGCTCTTCTGGGATTTTGGCCTGCGGAAGCCCCTCCTCCTGGCAGGTACTGCCACCTGGTGGGCATTTTGGGAATAGTGCTCAGCCCCCACACATTTGTCCTGGGCATGGGCAGTATGGGATCACCCATTGCCAGAGGCCCCACTGCCAGTCCAGCACTTGGCAGGGCTCAGCATTGTTCCCTGTAGCCTCTGCACAAGTGACCCCCGGCTTCCCTGGAGCACCCCTGGAAGATGCCCCTCCCCACCCCTGTCAACTGTCCCCTGCCCCCACTCAGACTGTCACACACAACCCCCTGTCCCCTGTCCCCGAACATGGGACAAAATCTGCAGATGTTCCCCTGACATGCACAGGGCACATGCCCCATGGTCTTGGGACCATGGTCACAGCAGGAGGGGGTGGTGCATGCAGGCTGTGCCCTTTGTGGCACCCAGAGACATTCCCCCTCCTTAGCCCCTGGGAAGGTGGGTGTCATTGGGCTGAGTCAGAGGACTTGCCAGGGAGGGGCCAGGACAGCTTGAAGGGGCAGGAGAGAGAAGAGGGAGTGAGACTTTGGGAGTGGGGAGGACAGACAAGTGGGCAGGCACAGGGTGGGGACAGGAGGGGACAGAGCGGGTCTGCAGTGGCCTCTCCTCCCGTGGCCCATAAATACCCAAGTTCCCCGCTGCACTGGGAAGGGGCCCCTGGGCATCCTGTACAGCACCACCTGGTCTGGGAGCCACTTTTTTCCCTCCTGCCTTCCTGGGAAAGTGATCTCCAACCCCAGGGCTGCTTGAGGGACCAGGGAATGGCAGGGTGTGGCTTCCTGGGGGGAGAGAGTTGTCCCAGAGGCCAGGGCAGCACAGCGCTGGTCTCCGGGGCTCACTACAGGCTCCTCCTGTGGAAGGTGACATCAGGCTCCACCTCCTGGGGAAGGAGGGGAGCAGGGCTCTGAGTGAAGCAGTACGATGCTGTATATCTGACCCCTGGGCTTGCAGCCTGTGGCCAGACTCAGAGTCAGGGCCCCAGGAGGCCTGGGCACTGGGGACCATGGCCAGCAGGCATCACAGCCTTCGGCAGGATGACCCCGGGAAGCCCTCCATGCTCTGCTCTGCGCCCAGCTACCCATGGGCAGAACAGCATCCAGCCTGAGGCCACATAAACCCTGCTGTGTGCAGAACCTGAGCCAGGCCGGCCTACGAGGCTTCCCTTATGCCCTGAGCAGTAGGCCCTTTGGCATTCGGTATCTGGCGTAACAATTTCATTTCCCTGTCTTCCTTGTAGGTGTGTGACTGACTGTTAGCCGGTGGGTATAACTGAAAGTAGCTATGTTACTTAAAAGCTGTATACTTAAAGGAAGTGGTGTACCCTTTTTTGCCATATCCCTTTCTTGTGGCTAGAATGGGCATGTAATGACCTGATTCCAGCAGCCATATTGGACCATGTGGAACCCTGAGGGAGGAAGTCACACAAGCACAGCAACAAAACAAGAGGACCTTGGATCCCTGGCAGCAGAGGGCTGCCCACCACCCCCGCCTGGATGGCCCCTTCAAACGTGCAGGTGGTGAGATGGGTGTAAGCCCAGCTGGCTGTTTCGAGTTTCTCTCTCGATAGCAACCAAAGTCTTAATCCCACTGAACCTGCTGGGCACAGGCTGGGGAGGTGTGGAAAGGCTCTTCTCCTCCCCTGGCCAACGAAGAGGGAGCAGGAGCACAGGACACCCTGGACAGTGCCCCCAGCTGTAGACCCATCATGACAGTCCTGCTCCTGAGGGTCCTGGCACCCCCAGCCTGGACCCGCACCTGCCATGAGCTGTGGCCTTCAGACTCTGAGCTCCTGGCCATGGACAGGGCGTCTGGGCAGTGGGAGGGGTCACCGAGTGCAGCAAAGCCGCCCTTCCTGCTGGACTGAGCTCAGGCCCAGGGAGTTGTGGGATGTAGGAGAGGTCAGCGGGCAGGGGCAACGACCGAGAATGCTCCCTCGCCCAGGACAGCCCAGTGCCAGGCCTCTGAGACCCTCTGGGGGAAAGGCAGATTAGTGAGCCCCCGCCCACCTTCCAGCTCAGCCTGCTGGTGCTGCCAGCAGCCAGGGAGGAGGCAGGGCAAGGACCTGGTTAGAGCTGGGGTGCACAGAGGGGACACCCAGGTAGGCACCCGAGAGCAGCAGGCCCAGGCGGAGAGCTTCACCAGATCCTGCAGACCCCAGGGACCAAGGGGCTCCAGGAGGACCCCATTCCTGAGAATCAGGGCATTTACTGAGGCCCGGGGCTTGTGTGGCCCACCTCAGAGCCACCACCCAGGACTCGGAAAGCCAAGCTGCCCTCATATGAGGCTCTGGTGTCCAGGGCCACCACAGATGTGGTGGGACGTGGACATCATAGGTGACCCGGACTTCTGGTCTCCAAAGGGCCGGGGAGGTGTCTCAGGTGTCCCAAGGCTCACAGCCATTCCAAGGCAGCCCCAGGAAAGTGCCACAGGGCTGCAGACCCATCCCCCAGGCCAGGAGCCCAGAGACAGTAAAGAAACCACACGAGGGCCAGGTTGAATCACTGTGTTTACTAAGTGCACAGGTCCACTGGGCGTCTGGATTGGCCCTGTGGCAGAACTGTCCAGAATGTCCATACATGTCCCTGCGGTGAGCTTCTGCACCCCAAGTCCCCCCACAAACCCGCGCCAGCCATTCTCACAGCACGAGCACCAGCCTGTGTGTGGAGGCAGTGAGCCTCTCGGCTAGGTCCTCAGGAAGCTAGAGTCGTCCCTGGCGCCTATCCCTAGAAGCTGGACGGTGCGCAGAGTCGCGATCAGTGTGCAGGTGGCGACACATTCACCAGAAGGAAAAGGCCGGGTCCCGATGTCCCGGCGCCTGCAGGACGGAGCAGGCGGACGTCAGGACGAAGGCATTGCGAAGTTTTCTTTGGAGCGTGAACAAAAGTGCAAAGACAGACAAGGCAACAGCGCAGATGGGGAAGCTGCAGCCAGCGTTGCGGCCGGGGACAGGACTGCAAGGGGCAGGCTTGGGCACAGGGTGTGGGGTGTGCAGTGCGCCAGGCTGTCCCCGGCAGGTGGACGATGTCAAGGGAGACAGCTGGCTCTGAGCGCCTCCACGCGTAACAACCAGGGAGACTCTGCCTGCTGGGGCTCGGCTTCCACCAGACCCTGCGGCCCCTGGGCGGCCCATTCTGCAGGCAGCTCCAGGGCCTGTGCCTGGCAGGGCCAAGGGCAGGGTGACCTCCGGGCCCCGTCAGCATGCATTAAGGCAACGACTTTGGAAAACCCAGTCCAAGTTGGATGTGCGGCATTTAGAAACATGCAGTCCTGCCTAGGAACCCCAGGGACCCAGGGATTGTTCCCTCCTCACCCACACCTAGCAGAATCAAGTACCAAGGAGATCTCAGGATGGGCCTGGCTGGTCCCAGCATCCTCAGTCACCCGGGGAAACCCAGGCAAGTGTCCAGGACAGGAGCTTGGTTGGCCTCACCCCAATCCCTTCCAGTGCCTCTGCAGACTCGGGGTCCCACCTCCGGGCCACCTTCCCTTCTCTACCCTGTTCCCAGAAGCCCCACAAAGCCACCTCTTCCCAAGGATGCCACCCTCATGAGACCATGAAACTTGTGGCGCTCACTGATTCTCACCCTGGAGGACCTGGACACCCCCAATCTCCAACTGGGGGCGAAGCCTGGGGCTTCTCCCTGAGCCCTCAATTCCATTACACCGCCTCCCTCAGGAAGCCCTCCCTGTGCGCTCCATCCTCCTTAGCATTTGGCTGGGGCCCAGGGGGAGCAGGCACTGGAGGGAGTGGGACAGCTGACCCGGGACAGCCGAAAGGCTCCCTGGGCAAGAGGTGGCCTGCAGACCTAGCAAACCCCCCATCCTGCACAGCATGGGAGCAGCAGAGCCTGATCCCAAACCACACAGTGCCGGGGCTTGCGTGTCTCCTCACTGCAGTGGATGCTGATCAGAGGCCCCTCACCATGTCTGTTTTAAGAGGCTGCTGGCAGCGGAAACAACTGGCAGGCATCCTGCTATTGCAGGCAGCGTGCAGTCCAGGGCAGGCTCCCTCAGCCTCCACGCTACGTTATTTACAGGCAGGTTGAGCATGACCCACACAGGAGCCCAGCATCCAGGTGAGAGGCCTCCCCTCCCTTTGCCTCTGGAGGCCTCCACCAACAGCTCGGCCCCCCAGGAAAGGGCCCCTCACAATTCCTGGACACAGGCTGGGCCCCGCTGCGGGGGAAGGTGATTTCAACTGAACAGGTGCGCTAAGTGGAAGGGGCCAGCCAGTGCCTTTCTTCCAGTCAGGGACTCAGGTGCCACAGGGGCCCTTGCCATGTTCAGCAAACCTGCAGCCTGGAGATGGGGTGTGAAGCAAAGCCCCGCAAGAGGTAAGGCGCACAATGGTTCCCCTGTGGGTCCACAGGCCATGACCATCAGGGGCACAGTCTGCATCTACCCTGCCAGACCCAGGGGAGGGCTTCCAGCACAGGACACAGGGGTGGGCTGCCCAGGGCCATGACTGGAGAGGACCAAAAGACATCAGGTGAGAAAATGCCAATGATGGGCAAGCGAGGCCTGGTTGGAGCAGGGCCTGGGGGTGATGAGGCTGGGCCCAGGAGACTGGCCAGGGCCAAATGCTGGCCCAGTGCAAGGACAGTCCTATGCTTGGCAGACACCGAGGGCCTCTGGCCCCAATGCACCTCTCTGGGCATTCAGCAGACCACAGGAAGAAGACGGCATGGGACCTTCTGCCACTGCCTTGCAGGGGCCCCAGGTGGTCAGAACACTGCCTGTGTCCAATATTCTAGAACCATCTGTATAAACTTATTAGTTTCTTGTGGTTTAAATCAAGAAGGGCCAAAAAGCAGAAGATCAGAAACAAAGGGCAGCCAAAGTCCAAATGGGGTCTTGTGTGAGAGCATGTAGCAGCGATGGACATACCAACAGCAATGGACATACCATGTAGCAGCAATGGACATACCACGTAGCTGACGTACTTGTGTGTACACGCAGGAGCATGCTTGTGTGAAGGTGTGTACCTGCCATGTGTGTGCACTTCCATATACATGTGTGAATGTGTGCCTGCTCCGTATGGTCTGTGAGTTTTCATGTACACATGTGTGAGTGTGCATGTGTGTGCCTTCCACGTATGATATGCTCATGTGTGCATTCACAGAACGGTGCACCTATGCATATGTGCTTTGCACAGGCATGTGTGTGAAAGTGTACTTGCCTTGTGTGTGCACATGTGAACTTGTACATATGTGAAGGTGTGAACCTGTCATGCATGTGCACTTATGTGTGTGAAAGTGTGTACCCGTGGAGTGTGCAGGTGAAAGTGGGTACTAGCAGTGTGGTCTGTGGGTTTGCATGTGCAAGTGTGTGAGTGCATGTGTGCACCTGGCTGCAGGTGTGGGGGGAGGCATGGGGGACACATGCTCTTACAAATACCTTAGCCCAGAAACCTTTGCCACAGGGTGGTGCTGGCCCTAGTCACACTCAGCCACACACACAGACCCAAGAAAATGCTCACATTTTTCACAGAAATTTCCAGCCTACCTGTCATGCTTCTCTGAGGGTGGGGACCCAGGTCAGTGGACAGTTGTGCTAATCAGGCTGGTCCAGGGATACACAAAAGGGAGCTCCTACCCCATCATCTCCCAGAATAGGTCCCAACCACCCCATTGAGACACACGCTTTGCTCTGCCGAGGGCCTGGAGACAGCGTGGTATCCCAAGCATCACTCTGATGCTGGCAGTCTAGCTATAATTCCTCCTGCTGCAACCTAAGGAAGACCCTGATGCTGTCCTGCTAAGCTGCTGGGGTGCAAGGGAGCCATCCTCACACTGCAGAGCCCCAGCCCGAGCCCCAGGCTCTCACTGGGGACAGGAGGTGAGGCGCAAGCCTGAGGCAGGCACATGCACACGGTGGTGCCCATGGGATAGGAGCTCACTGGGGGCAAGAGGCCCCTCCTCCGGCCTGAAGCCTGAGCAGACTGAGCCTCGCCTGGGCCTAGGAGGACTGGGCTGGGGCTCGTGGTGGGCACTCAAGCCCTGCCTGTGCCCCCAGCAGGAGCTTCCTCAGGCCACCACCAAGGGTAAAGGACGATCAGACCTGGGCTCAGACTGGCCTGGAGGAGAGTGGTGAGGGTGTGACCCCTCATCCTGCCCATGTCACCCACATGCAGCGGCCATGCTAGAAGGGATGCCTCTCACCACAGAGAGGATCTCGGCCACACAACTCTGCCCATGACAACCAGGGTGCCGAGGGGACAGTGCAATGCCAATGTGGACAGTGGCTCCCAGCCAGCAGGCTGGCAGACATGCTCCAGAGTGAGACCCTGGACCCTGGTGAGATCGAAGCTCCCAACGGTTCCCAAGCACCCAGGACCTTTGATGGCCAAGGGCACGTGACCCCAAAGACCATTTCCAGGTGGGCAAGATGGACTCTGCTGTTGAGCACAAAGCCCCTGCCACCCACAGTCCTCGCAGGAACAGACTTCACTCAAGGGCATGGGCAGCCCAACCAGAGTCCAGGGCGGGCACTCAGCTGGCTTGCACCAGGTAGCTGGTCGCTTCAGAGAGCCCTGGCCTGTCATTCAGTGCCATCACCCACGGCCAGAGGTAGAGGAACAGAACTGGGGCTCCATCTATCCCTCAGTGGCTGGGCCTGTGCCCCTCTGCAGCTGGGTTTCTGCTCCCAGGGCCCAAGGTGGGGCCAGATATCTCCAACTCCTAGAACATGTAGGCCTCTGTCAAAGGACTCATCAGTGGATACAGGCAGCCAGGGTACAGTCAGACCCAACAGGAAGGGCCCTTAGACAAGCACGGCAGCCATCTGGAGCACAGAGCCAGAGGCTGAAGGGCTTCTCTGGCCAGCAACTGCTCCATCCAGGGCACTTGACTCCTACCTGGGTCTTGTGGGGCATGAGATGGGCGGCCAAGGAGGGTCCCTGGCTATGGACAGTGCAGATCTGCTCAGTAGATGAATCTTTCAAAATGCTGGCCCCAGCCTGGGTCCTGGGAGCAGGAACCCCACTGCACCTGGCCAGAGCAGTCAGAAGAGTGGAGAGGTCATAGCTGCCCACTGCACAGGCCTTCTGTGGCTGGGATGTTGCTGGCTCCCACACACCCTGAGAGAGCCCAGGCCCAGGGCAGCTCCAGGGACCCTTGGTGGCAAGGATGCCAGCCCCACCCTCCACAGGATGGACCCAGGGTCTCATCCCTTCCTCAGCTCCAGGTAAAGGGTCCTGAACTTGGGGCAGTTCCCATCAAAAGACCTGCTGGCCCTGAAGAAAAACGGGGAGGATGCTGGCCGGTAGCTCTCTAGCCAGGCTAGCAGGAGTGAGGAACTCTGCCCAGCCACACACACAGATGGTGGCTGGTGGTGCCTTGCTGGGGACAGTCAGGAACAGAGGGACAAATGGTCAGGTGCAAGGGTGGTCCGGGCCCAGTACTTGTCACTCTCTCTGAGAGTGACCAACCCTAGCAGGGAGCCCCCGCCCCCTCAAGGCTGGAGACGGGACAGGCTGTGTCCCCACATCACTCTGCCCTTCTCCCATGCTGGGTGATGGCCCCTGGGCAGACTGGGCAGAGCTGGCCTTGCTTGGCAGGCAGTCCTCCGGCCCAGTTTGGAAAAGAACTGCAAAATGACACTGCGTGAGCCAAAAGCCCTATGCACCTGCCACCCTGCAGTGACCCCAGGATCCAGGCCCACCGGTGCCCCTCACAGCCTGTGTCACCCAGGACAAAGCCTGAGAGCTCCAGCCATAAGCCAGGAGTTGGAGCTGGAGGCAGCACAAGAAAGGCTGGTGCCTGTGTGGCCTCACTTCCTGGGCCCAGCCCAGCCCACGTCACCAAAGGGGCCCTCACCCGTGGCCGAGCGTGGCGGGGGCCCACAGGGCGTGCAGAGGTCCGAGTCCGTGTCGGACTCACCCTCTGCGATGTAGGGCCTGACTTTGGCGCATGGAGCCACGGCCGCGTAGCAGCTGCCGAGTGCGTCCAGGTTCTCCTTGGACTGGGAGATGCTGAAGCCACTGAAGGAGCGCTCCAGCTCCTCGTGGTCCACGGATGGGATGGAGATGGACGTGTCACTGTCCCGCAAGGCGCCCTCGTGGGGCCTGCAGGCCGGGGCGTCCTCCAGCCTCAGGAACTCTGTGCTGGCCCGATGGCCCCCGCTGAAGGCTGACAGCGACCGCTCGTGTGCGGGTGGCGGGGGGATGCGCACCAGCGAGCTGTGGTCCCCCACAGGAGAGGTGCTGTGGCGCTGGTGGCTCTGCGGCTGCCAGGAGGTGGACGGCGGACACTGGGTGGGGGGCGCCGCAGGGGGCGCTGCGAAGTTCCTCTGGCCAGTGGAGCTGGTGGAGCGGACGATCTTGATGATGCAGCCATGCTTGTCCACATGCTCCCGGCTGTCCTCGGGGCTGTGGTATGGCGGTGCGGGCTCTGGCTCCTTCGCTCCGAAATAGGCCTCGGTCTCGGTCGGGGGGATGCCCATGCGCTGCATGTAGATGTTAACCAGGAAGTCCAGCTTCTTCTCCATGGACAACACCTACAAGAGGGAGGGTTGGGGACATAGCTCAGCTGCCCAAGCACCTGCCTGGCAAGCACAAGGTCCTGAGTTTGGTTCTCAGCACCAAAAAAAAAAAAAAAGACCTACAAGAGGGGCTGGGCTGCGCTGTGGGGGTCCCCAAGTCACAGCAGCTCAGCTTTTAGACCTCACAGACCCCAGGAGCAGACCTGTGATGTGGGTCTTGTTTCTAAAGCCCCAGCCCCAGAGAGTACAGCGGGTGGCGGGGTGGACCAAATAAGGATGGGGCAGGGGAGCCAGGGAGACTTCTGGCCAGTCCCAGGGCAGATGAGCCACTCTGAGGACCCTCAAGTGTCAGGCAGGCTTCACAGACACCCAGTCCAGGCACAGAGACACAGAAGACTGGGGGCATCCAACCTTTCAGTGCTGCCACCTGAGGGAAATGCCCCAGACAGGGAAATCCCGTGGGATAAAAGTGCCCCTCCTGCCATGCCCCCCAGGCCCAGGCTCGGGAGCCTCTCCCACCTGCTTCTCCACCTTCCCGAGCCGCCCCATCATGCTGGGATCCTCGGGCAGCTCTGCCTCCGCCGGGCCCTTGGTTCGGTCCTTGTCTGTTATCGCTGGGCCCCGGCCCACGATCTGGTCCACTCTACCGGGAACAGAGACCCGGCCCCAAGGCATGAGTTTAGGAGGATGTGGCCGGGCCCTGCAGCTTCTTCCTGGGCCAGCCCACACCCCCCAGATCTGGGCTCCAGGCCAGCCCAGAGCCGACCAGGGGCAGCAGGTGCAGGAGGACACTGGTGCCTGAGGGCTGGCCCTGCCTCCTGACACCCCAGGGCCAGTTTCCTAGTTCCAGTCTATGGGGTCTGGCACATTAATGAGGAGTAAAGTGAAGGACCCCCTGCCAGTCTGCCCTGGCTCCTCTGCAGTGGGGTCCCTGCCCACACAGCCCCCAAGTCCCCTCTCTCCCACAGCGGACAAGCCCCAGAGAGAGGTGCGGTGGCATTGGGGTGGGTTGCCCCAGAAACCACCCTCCACCTCAAGCTTTACTCCTGCATAATGTGCCGCCGAGGCCCAAGGACAGCAGGTTCCTATGGGGCCATTCGGGGGCTGTAGCAGCGACCACAGAAGCAAGGAGGCGGCAGGACTGCGGCTCCATGCAGAGGAGGAGGAGAGGGGACAGCGCTGTACAGAAGCCACCCACGCACGACCACGGGGTGGGGTGATGAGCCACTGCCGATGGGGTACGCAGAACAAGAGAGTGCAGTGCACATGTGCATGCAAGAGTGCACCTCACCTACACTCACACGTGTGCGGGACCCAGAACCCAGTGAGCTGACCGAGAAGGCCGTGGCCACCAATGCCAGTGAGAAGGCAAGGAAAGCTGGGGGAGCACGGTGCATGCCTGTCCCCGGCTACACAGAAGGCTGAGGCAGGAGGACCACAAGTCTAAGGCCAGCCTGGTAACTTAGTGAGAGCCCGTCTCAAACTTAAAAAGGACTGGGGAGGTTGAACCTAGTAGTAGAGGGGCCCTGGGTTCATTCCCCAGTACCGGGAAATTAAGAAAAAGACAAGAAGGAAGCTCCTTTGTCCTAAGGGCACGGAGCTCCTGCCGGAGCAGCAGGGTGGGTTGTGTGGCCAAGGAGGGCAGCTGTAGGGCTGACAGAGTCGCAGGGTGGGCGTGGGCTGGAGACAGTGTCTGTGAGGCCTCCTGCTGGGACACAAAGACCCTGTGCTGAGTCTCAGCTGCTGGAGTCAAGGGCAGCCAAGCAGGGGACCCAGGCCGGGCAGCGCAGCCAGGCTCGCTCTGTGTGCTGCAGCCCTGTACACCGTGGCCCCTGGCTGTGCCTCCCTACTTCTGGGGGGTAGGGGGAAAGGGACTCCTACTCTGCCGCATGAAGCAGAACAGGTTCAGGCTCGCGTCAGCCATGGCAGCCTCCCATGCGCCACCGGGCTCCATGCTGGACTCATGCACAGCAAGAGGGTCGGAGAGGGCCCTCTGGCTCCAAGCAAACACCGGCGGTGACAGGGGGACAGGCTCCCCAGTGCTCGAGTCCACACAGTCCAGGCACAGACGCACAGCACCTTCACCCCTGCCACATGACGGGCGCCCGCCTGGTGGGTCCCAGCGGGAGCCCCTGCCCAGGACTCAGCCTAACACTGCCGCTGGTGTCCAGGAGAGGGTCTTCCAAGTGCCCAGCGCTGGCTCCTTCCCTCAGGCTCCTGCATGGTACTGCATTCATCCCCTGATCCTCGACTCCCCCTTGGGATGTGTAAATGGCCAGGCAGTCCCTCCAGGTTCTTCCCACATGACCCTCCACGGCCCCTGCTGCAGTGGTCTGGCCACCATATCCTGCAGTGATCCCCTGGGGGTGAACTCCAGGCACTGTTGGAGTGGCCCTGGGTAGGAAAGGGGCAAACACAGCCCCATGTGCTGCCTGTGAGTCCTCTTGGGAACAGCCATGGGTTGGCCCCTTGGCCTCATGGGCCACAACCCTGTCCCAACGGGATGGGTGGAGGACACACCAGCCAGCTCTCTGGGTGCCATTTACCCCACCACACCAAGCTGCCTGGACCCTGCTGCCCCCGAGCTGTCAGGCAGGGTTGGGTGTCTGCCCTTCCTCTTTTCTGCTCTGGGGACTTTGCTCTTCCTGGCCTGTCAAGCCTGCTGGAGAAAGGGGACAATCATCTGGTGGCACCAGGGAAGCCAGAAGACTTGAAAAGCCTGGGTTAATCACTGAAGAGCCTGCTTCGCCACTGGCTGTGCCCTGATCCCCAATTGTGTCCATTAGCTGAAAGGGGGCAGGGCGCCCACCACCTTCCTTATCAGCAATACTAATTATGACAGCAACTCGGAGCCGCTCAGCGCCGGGTCGGAGAGGGTGCTGGAAGGGCTTTCTTACTTATCCCTCCTAAGAGTCAAGCAGCAGGTGCAGCCACCTGTGTCACAAGCCAGAGGACAGGTCTCCAGGAAGCGGCCCTTCCTGTTCTCATCTACCTCCGTGCCCAGGCCAAAGCCAGGCCAGGTGTTGAGACCTGAGTCAGTGTCCAGGGGGCCACAGAGAACCTTAGCCTCAGGCCTTAGCATCTGCAGCTGGGCAAACAATACCTCAGTGGCCACTGACAGCCTCTGCTTCCACCCAAGCCGCCCAGCCTGAGGTCACATACCACAAGGATACCCCCACTAAGGATCTTGGGGCCAGAGGACTGCAGGCCCCAGCAGGGCCCTGCTGAGGATCAGCCTTCCCCCTAGCAGTGTCGTCAGGAACAGGAAATCTGGACATCCCGCTGTCCAGGCAAGAGCAGTGCGAGGGCCGCCGTCATGTGGCCTGGAGCGAAGGGGCCGGCCATTCACAAAGACAGGTCAGGAGGAGGCGCTGTGTCCTGACCTAGGTGAGTACTGGGGCGACTCTCTCGGAGGGGCCGTGGGTCCTTTGGTGGGGTACTTCTTGTGCCGGGGAGTTGAAGGGGGTGGGGGGCCCACAATCATATCTATCCTGGCAGCATAAACAAGAAAGAGACAGCAGCAAAATGTACGTGAAGCACCTGGAGAGGGTGCTGTTGGAAAAGCACAGAAACAGGGCACAGAGCTGCACACCGCTCCCCGGGCAGCAGCTGCCCCACCCTCGCTTGCCCGTGGGCTCTCGGAGCTTCCCACGCTCCAGGCCAAGCTTGATGCTGCGCCTGTGCCAGACTGGGCTGCAGAGCACACGGGTGCTCGGGATGCAGCAGGAAGGCTGGGAGGGAAGTCCCAAGCGGGTGTCCGCAACGGCCACCACAGTGCGGGCAGACTGACAGGGGTGGGGTGGCCCATGTCGCCTGTTTCCCAGACAGAACAGGAATAGAGGGGAACGGAGGACAAGACCCTGCAGAGTGGGAGGGGGACATGGGGACAGGAGAGGCGGAGGGTGGCACCTCGCTCCCCACTCCCTGAGCCCAGCCTCTGTCCCTCCAGGCCAATGAAGCTGCAGCACAAGCTCCTAGAGAGACAGCAGACACCTCCCGCCCAGCACCAGGAGGCCCAAGAGGTTCCTTTCCTGCCCCCCAGAGCCAGAGAGACTCCTGACAGGTGCCACAATCACACGTGCGCCTGTCCTCCTGGCGGGTGCACACCCGTGGGCCCGTGCGAGGGGCCAGGCTAGAGCACGTCACGGACTCGAGTCTGTGTGCGCACACATGTACACACATCTGCACGAGGCGAGTGCGCTGGGTGAGTACATGTGCTCAGGGCCTTGCCTGTGTGTACGGAGCATACACACTCGATTCGGAAAGAGCAAGCCAGTTCTCACACAGGAGAGCCGGTGGGGACCCAGCTCCTGCTGCCCCTCCAACACACATCCTGCGTCCTGCTTGGGCGGGGGCCCCACAGCAGGACCCGAGGGGCAGATGACTGGTGTTCTGGAAGAAGCATAGGTAGCACGACAGGGCCCACAGAAGCCCTGCGGCTTCAGCGCTCAACAGAAACACTCCATTCCCAACACACATGCACACACATGTGCCCATGTGTACACATACACGTGTACACATCGGTTCACATGTGTGTATACATGGCACAGCACACAGGCGCATGTACACACACCCATACACATCATACGCACATGCATAAGACACACATGTGCACACATACATGCACTTACACATATACATGTGTCTGCACACACATTCGGAGACCACTCACAAGCACATTAACACACATGTGCATACATGGGTGAGCGCACACACACACATACACACATTTGCCCACCACAGTGCAGGTGGTGAGAAGGGAGAGACAAAATATTAAAGACACACTGTGAAAACACAGCAGAAAGCTGACAAGAAGCCGACACGGGTGGGAGGAGCTCCCAGCCCTGAGCACGGCCCCTGCCCTGCACCCTTCCCTGCAGGCCCGGGGGTGCTGCCACCCCCCTCCAGCCAGCAGTGGTGATGGGCTCTTGCCTGGACTGCAGGCTCTTGATGCGGGACAGCATGTCCAGGTGTCCAGCCGAGTACTGCTCAATGACGTCCATCACGTCGTACGGCCGCAGGCTCTCCTTGAACTTGCGTTTGGACACCAGGAACCGCATGACACTGCAAGGGACCAGTGGAGCTCTGAGCTCCCAGACCAGAGACTGTCCTGCCACAGCCCAGCTTGCTGGACCCAGCATCCACCTGCCTGTCCCCTGCAAGCATCTCTGCCAGAAGGAGTAACACCCATAAGAAGACTTCCCCCCTCCATCTGGGTCCCCACTTCCCTGACATCAGCTACTCTCAGCACTTGGCCTCTATGACACACCCTTGCCCACCTGGACTGGCCAGTATAGGGAGACCTGGCTGTCCACTAACAGACTCCCCTGACACTTGGGACAGACAGGGCCCTTCATGGGCTCCCTGACCTTCTGAGAAGTGGGCTGGCCTTCCTGTGAAGAAACATCCTCAGACCAAGCCTCCCAGTGACCCCAGCACACCCAGCTTTGCCCTTTCCAGGGCAGTCATCCCCTGGCACCGCGGACCTGCAGCAAACAGCCCCCCAGCCAGGCAGGGCTCCTCACCACACAGCTCTGATGCTGACTTTCAGGCCAGGGGTTAGGTCCTCAGTCACAAACTCACAGTTACAGCTCTTGTTGTCCTCCACAATGTCCTCTCCAGGCAGACTTGCTTCTGGGGAGAAGGAAGCACAGACCATGAGCAGACACTGCCCAGGCTGAGCACACGGACACCAGAGTCTCTGCAGCCCCTCCTCTGCAGGCTGCACCCCCAGGGAGTAGCCGCTGTGAGGATTTAGAAGAGCATCCCTGTGACAGAACCAGCTGGCCCCGAGGACGACCACCTGCACTCAGGATACTCTTCAGCTAGTAAAGCACAAGGCCCTGTCCCCAGCAAGCAGACTTGGGCAGCACCACGATCCGGGAAGCAGCCAGCTGCTGGGAGCACCTGACGTACCCTTCCACCGCTCAGGCAGGGACGGGGGATGGAGCGGGCCAGGGGAGCCAGGGCTGGGGAGGAGTATGGGTGGCCGCTAGCAGGCTCAGGGCTTCCTTTCTAGATGATGAGAGTGTTCTGGACCGGGGCAGAGAGGACGGCTGCAAACACTGTGAGTGCATGAAGGCCCGGAATGGTACCTGCCAGAATGTGAATTCTGACTCAAAGAAAAAAAAAATAGGAAACTCCCTGCTCCGAGAGGCCACCACATGTGTCCTGCAGCCAGGTGCTGACATCTCTCCACAGCAGCCGCCTGGCACCAGGAAAGCAGCCCTGCACTGGACTCACCTTCCGAGTTCTGCCGCGACGCAGCACCCTTGATGCGGAAAGCCTGGCGTGCTCGGCTGCGGTCCCCAAAACTCCAGCTCTTGGGCACCTTGCTTGGACTGTCCTCAAGGCTCTGGTCAGCGCTGGGTGACCGCCGGACCGGCTGGGCCTGGGGAGACCCCTTCCCCTTGGCAGTCACGCCTCGGGGGCTGGAGAAGACACGATCTTTCAAACTGACCTTCTGACTGCTCCCACGAGAACCGACAGACAGATGGGTGGACAGACAGACACACACAGAAAAACAGCAAGAGAAGTCACTCCAGAAATAGCACCGTCCATGTCTGCTCACGGCCAGTGCTGCCCCACAAGACAGGAGGGAGACACAAGTCCAAAGAGAAATCAACCAGGCAGGGGGCTCGGAGCAGCTGCTGGGGTGAAGCGTGGGGCAGGGAGGGAGTGGCCACCCATGGGGCCAGAGCTCAGCCACACCTGGGAGGCAATGGCACAGACTTGGAAACCATTCCACAACCTCCACCAGATGCCAGGCCCTCTCCACACTGCCTTGCCAGTCCCTGCAGCATGACACTGGACACAAGAGCTTGGGCTCTTCCCTAGAACTTTGCATCTGTATCAGTCAGGCCAGCTGCTTTCCTGGGGGCCCTTCCAACTACCCCCAGCCAACCATGTCTCTCCACCTCCTGCCCCAGGGCCAGGAGAGGCCAGGGCTGCAGCCAGGGCCCATCTAGCTACATCAGCCTTTCCGACAAACCTTGGGTATCACCAGGCCTCCCCATGGGCTGCTGCACCCCCACGGGGTGAATCTGGATAGCAGAACACACCCACTCCTGCCAGGATGGCAGGGAAGAGGCACTCTGCTGCCACAGACCCTGGCCCCAGCCAAGAGGAGGTGGCAACAACTCTTTCCAACACGGCTCTTTCCAGCACAGGCTCTGCTTCCTTAGGCCTCCGTGTCCCCATGCTTCTTGGTAACCATGGCGACAGAGCTGACACCCCAGGTTCACAACTCCAAAGTCCTCCAGGCAGCAGGGCAAAGGAGAGCCATGGCTGGGCTTCTCTAGCAGTCCAGGCCTCCACCCTGGTCTGTCTGGGAACACCAGGCCAGGGCCTGGCCTGGCTCCTCCCACTTGCAACTCCACCATCACCCTGGAGAACAGCTGGTCTCTTACAGACTGGACAACCACTCACACCGGCTACGCGGGAGCCTCAGACATCCCACAACAGCTTCCAGGCAGGGCCAGAGATCAGTCCCAGTCCTACCCAGGCCTGGTGGGTCTCAGCCATCCCACCAAAAGGAAGTCCCAACGCCCAGGGTCCCTCAGGAATGTCTTGAGCCCCACCTCCACCTCTACCACTGCAGCCCCTCCCCAGCCTCAAGCTGGAGAGACACACCCAGCAGGCAGTGCAGAGGGGCTCACCACAGAAAAGAGATAGCCACAGTGCTGTCACCCATCTTGGACACCAGGGACAGGACCCAAGTCCTCTCTCCACCCACCCCAAGGAAGCAGGCAACTTCAGAGACTGTCTGTGCTACAGGGTCTCTGAAGAAAGGAAAGATCAAGAAAGAAAGTTATGATGGCGGTGGGCTGGGCATGAATGCTCCTGAGACAGAGAGGTAGGGACCCACATGGCGTCCTGCGTCCAGCGAGCACTGAGGCGCGGCAGCACCTGCTCGTTTGGGGAACTGGTGGGTGGGAGCCAGGGATACCTTGAGACCAGGTAATCTTCTCATTCCTGTCCCAAAGAGGCCCCAGAACTGGGGCCACCTGCTAAGATGGCTCTTGTCCAGCTCAGGGGGATACCAGCTTCCAATATGCTCTCTCTTCTTGTGGGCTCCTCCCCCATCACACATCTTAGATGCAAGAAACAAGCCCCTCCAGCCCGTCCCGGGGCAGGCTGGAAATCAAGTTTTCTAACATCACTCAAGGTCTCACTTCCATTCCTCCCTCCTCCATCCTGAGCAATGACAGAAAGGAGACAAGGAGAGCCAGTCACGTCCTTCTGAAGCACAGCTGTGCAGTAAACCAGGCTCACTGGCCTGAATCCGGGCGCTCCTGGAAATGCACAGCACTGAGGGCTAGCAGTCAGGAAAGGTGCCCATTGGGAGGTGATGTCACAGTCCTGCCACAGTCAAATGCTCAGCCACCCCACCCAAGCCTGGCCAAGAAGGCACAGAACCCAAGTCTCCAGAGCTGCATGAAGTGGGGACTGGAAGTGAATCCTGCAAGCTCCCCCACCCCCGCCAGAGGAACCCTGAGCCGACTGCTGCTTCTTCCTAGCAGGACATCTGCGTGACAAGCACTGGCCAGCAAAGCCAGCACCCGAGACCCACACAGAGCCATCTGGGGCCACAGCAGAGGCAAAGTTGCTAGGAAGCAGCCAGGGCTTTGGTGGTGGCTCCACTGTCCCCAGCTTTCAGGCTCCATTCCCACCTGCGGCCTGCAAGGGAGGCCCTGCCAAAGGTGGGGACAGAGTGGCTCAACCTGCAGGTGGTCAGTCCTCAGCCAGGCTTCTTCAGCTCCAGGGCTGAATGGCCTTGTGGCCTTGCGGCTCCCTTGACCTCCAAGCCAAGGACAAAGCAAATGCAAGAGGGGCTCTGGAGTGCTTCCCTACTTGCCCTGGCGAGGGAGCTCACACTGGAGCCACCTCTTGTGTTAGGGCCAAGTTGCTTTGGCATTTATGAGGGAGGGGCAAGCTCAGGCAGAATGGAGGGGGTGGACCCCAGCCTTTCCCTGGCCCGCCGCTCTCCTAGGGACGTGCCGTGAGATGGCCCTCAGGCTGGTCAGCACACAGAAACCGATTGAGCAATGCAGGGAGTCGGATTTACAGGGAACCGCCCAAATCACACTGGACCAATGATGCCCTGGGAGAGGAATGGGACATCCCAATAAGGAGGACAGAGCTAGGCAGGCTCTTCCTGCTCCACAGCCCCACACTTTCCTGTCCCCAAGCAGCCTGACTTCAGTCCTCGACCCAAGGACTCAGCCTGTGGCCCGAAGCACCCTGGACACAAATGCTGGTCAGGCAATCAGGACAGCTGCAGCCAGGGCCCGAGCAGGGTACCTCCCTTTCTGGTGCTGCAGCAGGCACCCCAACAAGTGCCTGACTCGAAAGACAGGCAGCAGAGGCCCCGGGGCGGGGTCAGCCCTACAAGCCCCTCTCCTGGCGGAGAAGGTCTGGAGCATGCACAGATGCAGAGGTGAGGCATGCTGCTGGGCGCCAACTCCCACATGCACAGGGTTGGGTGAGCTCCCACCCAGGGGCGCTTCACGCTGCCTGCACACGCTGGGCAGCACTGGGGGGACTCAGAGGAAGGGCCCCGGAGCAAGCAGGACAGAGGCCTCCACACACCCAACAGCAGACAGGGGTTGGGCAGGGGTAGGCGCGGTGCAAGGGGCCAGGTGGGGCCTTTCCACCATCCTGTTCCAGTCTGCCCTGAACCAGGCCTGTGAGTCAGAGGGGGAGCTGTGGCCTCAGGCTTGGGGCTGGTGTCTCAAGAGGTCGGCACCCGAGCACACAGTGAGCTGCCTCCTTTGTGAGGCACTGGCTAAGGGTGGACCTCAGTGCCTAGTAGAGGTGCCAGACTGACCAGCCCTGGGGGAGCGGCTCCCTGAAGGGCAGTGCCGTTTCTGTAGCAATACAATGGGGCTCTGGCCAGCACCCTGCCTCGGAGGTGGCAGCAGCAGGGGCACTTTGGTGTACAGCGGGGAGGGCCAGGCCTCCAGCTGGGGGGCACTGGCCGGCTCATCCGGAACCTCTAGTAAGCAGGGAGGCGGAGCGTGCAGCGGGGCGTCAGTCCGTGCGAGCGTTGCGCGGTACCTAGAGTGTCCAGGGCAGCATCCGCACAGGCACCCTCGGCACGGTCTGCCTTTACTGGAAACGAGGAGAGCACAGTTAGTCCGGGGCCGGGGGCCAGCAGGACCGGCAGACAGCGGGTGCACGAGGCACCACCACCGCCGGGTAGGGCTGGGCTCAGTCCCTCAGCTGTGGAGTTTGCGTCTGAGCAAGGACAGCCAGAGGGGATGCACGAAAGTCTTCCACAGCCTGGAAAAGAAAATAGTCTCCTATTTTTGGAGAAAAAGATTCTGGATTTTTTCCTCCAAAAATACCTTTTCCTTCCAAAGCCAGAGTTTAAGTTCGTGTCTTAAGAGATGTATTATTTTTTGCTATGTCCATGCCAATGACAATAAAAATAATACATAGGCGAAGACTTTGCAGAGGTTGATTTGAGGTGGATATGACCCGGCAGGAACTGCTGTGAAACATGCACTTTTCAGGGAGAAAAAAATGTGCAGCTTAACGTTCAAACCAGGCTGCAAGGTATCGCCACACCAGCCTGTGGCTCAGCCAGAAGTGGGTCTCAGTCTGGGGGCAGGGAAGTGTCTGTGCATAAGTGGGGAGTGGCTAAGGAGAAGAAGGCTTGGGGTGCCGACACTGAAGAGGATTTTTGCCAGAGCTAGGCCACTGCATCTTGGTGAGGCCACCTTCACACCCGGCCTTCGAGAAGAGTCAGCAAAGATTCGGCCCCAGAATCTCACCGGGGCTCTGAAGGTTTGCTTCCACATCAGGACTGCATGTTTTACATACAAGTGAAACCAGTAAGCGGCAGTAACAAGACCGGTCCATCGTTTCCCTCCAGGTCTGCCTGACCCCTTTTGCAGCCGGTTCCTAGGGGGCAGCATTTCTCAAACTGCACCCAAGGAACCGCTGCATACGACGGTCTCGAGTCAGAAACCAGCTCCTGGGAGGACAGGGTCAGTTCTCTGTGCTCCTTCACACATTTATTTAAAAACCGATGCTCACTGAGACAGGTTTTCCATACACCGATCTCTCCACTTAGACACAAAGCACACTGTGCAAATCCTGGTGGACAGGCAGTGGGGTGGTTCTTCCAGGGCCCTGGCCCTTGCCACACGCAGGCTAGGCCCCAACCCCACATGGGGTTTGTTTTAGAAGCAGAAAAATAGCTTCAGGCCCTCCAGGCACTTTGGGGAAACAGGACTAAGCTGGCCTGGATGGCTGACCTCAGAGGAGCCACAACTGGCCTAGCCCATGGGACCCAGCTGGCAGCAGCCAGTGTCCAGCAGCTCCAGCTGTTCCCAGAAGCCCTGACTAACTTTACCCCAGCTGCACCAAACCTGCTGCACTAGCAGATCTGCCCTCAGCCTCAGCCTCAGGCCATGGGGTTCAGGCCTGAACACAGGGCTGCTGCCCAGTGGCCTTCAGAGTCCTCACCCCCTGGGGGGGGAGAAGGACAAAGGAGGTCCTCAGTTCACAGCACCTGTAAAGGTCCCCAGTTTTGACCCCAGCAATGCCACCTCACCCCAGGAACCCTCCCAGAGTCCTGAAACCTGGTTCTGTGATAGAGAATTGTCTGGAGAGCTGCACCATCAGACCCCGTGGCTGGGAACCGTTGGGCGCTAAGACAGAAAGCCCTTCACTTCCTAACTGTGCTGCTGTGCAACCTCCCCAAACACCCTCCACTGCTTGGTGGGTGCCCAGGATCCCTGACTCAAGCCAGCACGACAATGTCCATTCCCCTTGGGCTTGAGGTGGACACTGAGTCCTTTCCCACTCCCACAGGCCAGGCAGATCTCAAGGCCCCAAGTGGGAGCCAGCAGGCAAGCCCATGGGGATTCCATGGGGGACAGACACTGACCAAGACCAGACAGGACAGACAGGCACCAAACACATGCCTCCCCCTACAAAGAGGAGGCCCACATGGCCAGAGGGCGAAGCTGGGGGGCTCTTCCAGGCGTGGGGGAGGCAGTGAGGAAGGGGAGGGGCTACAGAGGGCAGGTCAGAGCAGTCGCGGCCACAAGAGACACACCGGAGCAGCACCGGAGCCCCACCCCTGCCCCAACTGCCCGCTCCAGGCCCCTAAGACCCCGGAAAGACTCCAGCCCAGTTGCATGGGTCCTGTTGGGGCTGAGGATTCCAGCCAGCTGGGGGCTTGCCACTTTGTGCCCATGTCCTGAGCTGGGACCCAGAGCGTCCGCGGCAGCTGAGAGGGTCCTTGCATCCACACCACCCACCTGCCCAGCCTGAAGGATGCCAGCTGGGACCCTGCCAGAGAAGAGAAGGGCTCTGCATTCAAAGACAGGCAGAGGTTCAGCCCCAGAAACTTGGGCCAGCAGGGGCCCTAGAGAGAAACACCCTTTAACAATGCAGAGCGGGCCTCTCACTGGCAGCCCAGGGCCAGGCCCGCCTGCCACTTGTTACCTCAGTAAAAGAACAATGTCCTGCACACCTGCAAGGTGCTGGGTGCTCATGAGGGGCTGTGGCTGCCCCAGCAGGGGGACAGAGACACCAGCCTCTGTCACTTGGCCAGCAGGTATGCGTCCTGGGGAACAGGTGGGTGGTCTTCCTTGACAGCAGCAGCCCCTGGAGCCCCTCCCAAGAGGATGGGGCCCAAATCAGCTGCTCCAACTGAGCACCTGACCCCAGAGCATCCCAGAAGGGCCAGGCTGGCAGACACTGGCCCTCAGGGAAGGGCATGGGGAGGCACAGGCAGGCAGGGACCACCAACACGCCACGTGGGGAAGACACAGGAGTGGCAGGGAGCAGGGGAGCCACGGAACATACCAGAGAGCTGGGGGCTCCCGTGGGTCCTCACCTTGAGTCCTGCTTTCAGGGTCAGCACCTCATCCCAAAAGACAGAGCAGACGAGAAAGGGGCCCGAGAAGGGCAGTGACAGTGATTAAAAGCACTTGGGGGCAGCAAGATTTTCCAAATGGGGGCAGGAGAGGGAGAGAGAGAGAGAGAAAGGCTGAGAGAGAATCGCGCAGAGGAGGCTAAAGCCACGGCAACAAGCTCCGAGAAACCCCACGGGGCCAGGAGCCTCAGGGAAAACTGCTCCAGGAGGGGGGGCGCCAGGCGGGCAGGAGATGGGGAGACCAGGCCCCTGCCCCACCGGCAGATTAGAGCTCAGCTCCAATATCCCTGGCTGAGGGGCACAGGGCTGCCTATCCAGCCACTGCCAGGCACTGGGCCAGGGTAGGGCAGCCATGCCGATGTGGCAGTGAGAACAGTGGCCCCTCTTTATGAGTAGCCCCCCCATTCCCCTTTCGTCCCAACCAAGGCAGGGTGGGGCTGGCTCTCTCCTTCCCCCCACCTGGTCACCAGCAACACTAGGTCACACACTGGCCGGCACTGTGATGGTCGGCCCCTCTCCCTAGCTCCAGAGTTGGTTTTCTTGTCCTCTTTGAGGGGTTTTCAGTCACTGGTTGTCCTATTAGCTGATTTTGGGCAGAGACACTGTCAATACTTTCAGTAATAGCTCCAGTTATTTTTATTTCCCTTCCATGGGACTTGATGAATGAAGGGCCAAGTCCTTCTTGGCTGAACAGAGGACGGGCTTGGCCAGGTGGGTCACAAGGGACTCAGACCCGAGGTCAGAGTCAGAGTTACTCTGCAACATGTGGACAGGGCACTGGGCTGGGGGGACACATCCTCACCCAGAGGATCTCGGGAGCTCAGCTAGGATGCTCAGGTGGGAGTGTACTAGGCTGAACATTGTGAAATGATCGTGATTTCCTTTCCGCACTGGGAAGACAGCAGCTGGCTCCTGGCCTCCCCTCCTGCAGCAGAACTGGCCCCATGAGCCCATCTAACTTGCCGAACTCACAGCACCTCAGGGCCAGCAGAGGCCAGGGCAAGGACCCAGCCAAAGTCCCTGGATGGTCCCTCAGCCATTCTTGACCTCAACAAGGGGGACAGGGTTGAGTCGGAATCTCCACCAGAGTACACACAATGGGGAGAGAGCGTCCGACCCCCCAGGATGGTGACTCTGACTCAGACTCATCCAGAGACTGAAGGCCCCTCTACTGGTATCCAGCCCTCCCGGCCCAGCCCTGAGTGGCAGGAGGGCATTTCCACCTGGGGACTCAGCTCAGACCGGCTGTAAACCCAGGCCTCAGGCCTGGGGGAGTCATCTAGCAGAAATCCCCAGCCTTGGTGTCTCCTGGAAGGCTGGAGGCGCAGGTGGGAGGGACACACCCAGGAAGCCCCCAGCTGCCCAGACCCACAGTGCTGCAGAGTGAGTCCAGAGCCCTGCAAGGATGCTGCGAACACAGCCACACACTCACACATGGAAGCACACATGGGCCCCACGACAGCCCTCGCCCCACGACTTGCGGTGCACACACAGAGAGCAGGACCAGAGGGTGTGCAGGCAGCAGACACGCCAAGGCAACTGAGGCAGGAGGGACTGACCTGGGCGACGGCTCCGGCTGAGGCTCCTTCCTTCAAACAGAGAGACAAGAACGTCAGCAGCACCTGGCCTGAGGAACGGGCCCACCGAGCACCTCCCTCAGTGCCCACTCAGGGTCCCCCATCCACCCGAACCCCTGCCCTGGGTCCCCACAGCCCCACCAAGGGGATTCAGAGAATGCTGAGTGCCTGTCCTACGGAGAGTCCTTAGGCCCAAGGACGCACATCCCAGAGGCGGGGGGGTTCCCAAAGGGGCCACTTGGCCTCCTGACCCAAGTTTCCCCACTCAGTACAGACAAACAGATGCTCATTTTAGTCAGAGCCATGCTGACAAAAGTTTCAAACAGGAAGTGTTTTAAAGAAAGCTCTGAACAGAATTCTTTTTTCTGTGTAATTTTCCACTGGCAGGTTAACTTAGCCAACAAGCTACCAGTCTGCCAGCACACACCCAGGGCCAGAGCTGCACCCAGGCTCATTCTGCTTACAAGGCCACTTTAGCCTCTGTCTGTTTAATTTGGGTTGGTTTTTTTCTTTTTGAGAGGGAACTGAGTATTTCTAGGGGTGATATTCATCATGAACTAAATACAAGCTCTGTGGCTCTTACTTGCAAAGCCAGGCAGCCTGGGAGTGATGGGCCCAGGCTGGCAGCTACAGTAACGAGAGGCTCCTCCACCAACTTCCAAACACTGTGCACAGTGCATGTCCCATCACCACGACAGCAACAGAGCCCAGTGACAGCAGAAAGAGGGCCTGGCTCGCTCCACGTGTGGCCTGGGGCCCCTGAGAGAGCCCCAGCCCGCCGTGGCTCTCCTCTCCAAATGGCCTGCCTCGAAAGCAGAAGTCCAGGCATGTGGCATGCAACCTGCAGTCCTCCCCAGCAGCCCCAGACCTCGGCCATGCTGAGCCATGTGAGACCTAGGACTCACAGTCTGCCCAGCATCAGCAGCATTGGCTTCTCATGGTTGTTGCAACAAGTTACCATGAACTTAGGGAATTTAACAGCAGCAATTCATGTTCTCTTGGTTTTGGGGAGGGCGTAAACCTCAAATCGAGAGTGGGCAGTCCTGTGCCCACTATCTCCAGTGAGATAGTGGAAGCCTTTACTGCCTCTTCTGGTTCTGCAGGCTGCACAATTCCTTGGTCCAGGGCTCATCTCTTCCATCTTCCCAGGAAGCTCTCTTCCCTGCCCTGGTCTCCTCTGCCCCTTTAGAGGACAGCGACTCAGAGCTGTGGCCCACGGGCAATGATGATGACCTCACCTCAAGACCTTTAACTCACCACCTCCAATGCCCTTTTCTTTCTTTTTTTTTTTTTTTTTGGTGCGGGGATCAAACTCATAACCATACGCTTGCAAGGCAAGTGCTTATACCGCTGAGCTAAATCCCTGGCCCTCTAACACCCTTTTCTGAATCAGGTCAACTCCCCGAGTTCTTAGGTGCGGACATATTTTGGAGGACCAGCGCTCAAACCTCTACCCTATTCCATGCTCCCTAAAATAATCTCCATCTTGCACCCCTCAAATCTCAACCTACTGTGACTTTCAAACTTTCATCTATACACCATCAGCTCACAATTTTGGAGATAACAATATGCAATATGATAACCATTGTTAGATTCCTATCACCTTGTTTTGAAAACCTATATAGCTACTGTTGTTTGTTGTTGTTGCTGTCATTCTGCTTTAGTTGTTGGTGTTTGTTTTTGGGGTTTTTTTGCTGCTTTTTTTTTTTTTTTTGGTTTGTTTGCTTCTTGATTTTTCTTTTTTTTTCTTTAAAATAAAAAAAAAAGAAATACCACCACCCCCAAAATAAATAAATACTGTCGGCTCAAAAAGTCCCAAATTTCATCATCTTAAATTAGCTACATAATTTAAGTCAGGTGTGGAGGAGACATGGGGTGGCCAGCCTGGGGCAAACCACGTGGACTTGTGGTCTCAAAACAAGTGATCTTCTTAAAATCTGCAACAGTGGGGCAGCATGAAAGGTCACTGCCATCCAAAAAGGAAGAAAACACAGAGGTCCCGGCTACGCAAGCTTGAAACCGAACAGGCAAATCCCGCTTGGTCCCAAGCTCTGGGAGAAGTTGGTGGTTCCTGACTCGGCCGGCCTCTGCCTCTGGTGTGGCCGCCCATCCCTGCTCTGCAGCCAGAGGCCTCCGTGGGCTCTTTCCTGCTCACACCATCCCAGCAGGCCAACAGCCTTTCCTTTTGTCTACACTGGCAGCCTCCCTGCTCCAAAATCCCTGCGACCGTGTCACAGAGGTCAGTGCCGTCCCACAGCAGGGCACTCCGTGCATCCTTCTGGATAACTCATTTTTATTCTTGGCTTCTGCTGAGGTGGCTGACTGGATCCATGAGTCACACACCTGATCTCATCAGCAAATAATCAGCCAGTCTCTTGTGGCCTTGGTTCCAGAACTGGTTTTCTGAGCATCAGCAAATCTCCTGAGTTAGGGTTCTCTGCTACAAACCAGCCAGGAACTCCCTGAACCTCCAACTTCTGTTTTTTTTGGTAATTTCTCCTAAGTCTCTCTCCTCCAACTCTACTACAAGCAGCAAAGAGAAACCAGGCTGCACTTTCCATTTCGTTTCCTCAACTAAACGTCTCAGTTCATCACTCGGACGTTGAGCCTCCACTTGCTAGTGAAAACGGTCCTGCCAAGCCTCTGCCACCCCACAAGGCTGATGTTTCCTGGGTGCTCAGTGACACCTCTGCTCGCTTCCTTCCCCGAGGCTAAGCGGCACCTCAGCGTTTGCATTCCCAGCAGCACCAGTTCACAGCAGTGTGACCGTCTCCTCTCGGACAATACCAGTGTCCTCCACCGAGGTCCTCACTGCCTCCGGAGCCCTCAGAAGCCCCTCGTCAGGCATGGTGGACCTGTTCCAGCATGAGCCTCGCACCCTTTCGGCCCTTGCTCATTATTCCATTCCAAGTTTGCATCCCCTGGTCTGGGTATCATTACAGCAGGGCAGCACTGCCCTGAACTGAGGTCTGCACCGGTTTGCTAGAGCTGCCACCACAGCTCGCCCCAGCAGGAGAGGAGCCCTCTCGTCCCACCCAGCTTCTGGTGGCTCCGGGCGCTCCCTGGCCTGTGGCTGCCATTGTTCCAGCCTCTGCCTCCACTGCACTTGGTACTCTCCCCAGTGTTCTTCTCCTAACTTCCTGCTTCTCCCAGGACATGGCAACCAGACTCAGGGCCCACAGGAAACTCCAAGTATGAAGCAGACACCGAAGGTCTTGCTCACAGGTTAAGGAACCTATCTTTGAGAGGCAGGGGCCACCATCCAACCCGCTGCAACCTCTTGCCTGCAAAGCCTCTGCAGACAAAAAAGCACTTAGGGATCACTCTCTACCTCCCGGCTGACAGCAGCTTCCTCACGCCCACCACTGTTCCAGCTCAAGCACTTTGGCAGTTGTAGACCTTGTAATTAAAGCAGGACCCTCTGGGGAGGATCAGGCTTGGGACCCTCCCTCCCACCTGGGTCCCCCAGGGTTCCAGCCATGATCAGCTGGCCCCATATTGAGCACATTCCTCATCCCCTGCCTCCTGTCATGCCCACCCATGGGACCTGCCACCTCTTTGGCAACAGGAGCCTAGACTGGGTCAGCAGAAGAGGAAAGGGCAAACACCAACATGGCCAAGACTGTCTCCAGCGCTCCCTGGAGTTCCCAGCCTCTCTTTGGGGCCTGAGACCCAAGACCTCCTGCCCCTGGCTGAGGTAGCTGGGGTCCCCGGAGAGGTTGGAAATGCCCATCCTGCCCCCGAGCTACAGCCCTGGCTTGGGCTACCCTACAGCTGACCTGAAGGTGAGTCCAGACTTGCTCTTGAGGTTCCTCAACAGTTCCAGCTGGTTGAGAGGTGGGATGAGTCTGGGGCAAGAGAAGGAGAGATGAGTGAGCCCCCCACACCGCCCTCTGCACCTACATGCGCCTCACTCAGGGAAAGTGGCAGACACCCGGGGGAGGCCGGGATCAGCCTGACCTCTGTGGCACTGGCCCACTTGGGGCCCTGGGCTTCATTCCCCCCGTCTCACAGGCCCTGGGGCCATGTTCACTCTCTGGGCTGCTCTGAGGGCCACAGGCCTTGGACAGGTGGTGACTGGCACAGACAGCTGAGGAAGCAAAGCATGCTCACGCTGTCCGCGAAAGCTGCCCCTACAGTGTGGAGGGGCCAGGAGATCTGAGCCCAGGAGGGGATTTCTCCTCTCCACTCCTACCCCTGAACACCCCCAGGGGCAGCACAGCTGCAGACACTGGGCCCCAACACATCAGGGCCCACTCCCAACTCCCTCTGCAGAGCCACCTTCCCTGCCAAAGCCGGGGTGGGATGGGGTGGGAGGGAGGTCACACAAAGGGCTTTGCCCCATCAGACCCCAGCACCCTAGGGACCCCCCGGCAAGTGCCTGGCTCTGCTCCTACCCCCCAGGCCTGTCCACCTGCCCAAGCAGCCTCATGCCTGGCCCCATTTGCACTGACTTGTGGCCATGCACAGGTCCAAGGGCAGCATGGGCCAGCAGCTTCCAGGAAAGACGAAACTTCTACCTCCCACCTGCCCTGACCCCAAAACCTCTCTCACCCATGACCCTCCTCTCCCAACTAGCTGCTGCCTACCGCCCCCACTCTCCTGTCCAGCTTCAGGGAAATGTGATCCATGGAAATGGTGGCCCCTCAATTCCACAGGCCCCAGGCCTATGCACTGAAGGCTCGACCCTGCCCCACCCCACTCTGTGCACCCCCACTCTATGGAGCCTCCTCAGCTCTCCTGACTCCTGACCACAGCCTAGGATGCCCCAGGCCCACAAGCCCCACCCAGGTCATCTCCAACCTGTCTGCCCCAGCTGCAAGCACACCGCCTGGGTCTTCATGCCTGGGGACTCGAGGACAGTTCTCCTGGCCCAGCCTGACTCCTTATGGCCACCTGTCCCTCTACCTGCACTGCCCCTCTCATCTTGCTGCCCATCCCCACCTGACTTGATCCTACAGATGTGCCTAGCAGCCTCACCTCGATCCTGTTCACACTCGGTGGCTCCCCACTGCTTGTTGCCCACTGGGCCTAGGAACCACACTCTGCTCCTCACTAATCTTGCTTCTCCACCCAGGAAGCTCCTCCCCACACAGGGCAGCCCACAGCCCCTGCTGCCCCTCCTGCCCATGCTGTTCCTGCCTCTCGTGTCCCCAGCAGGTGAGCTGTTTATGCTGGGGTGCAGCTGTTCAGTTGCACTGGGTGCCTCACTTGCTCTGCACTCCCAGCAGAACCAGGCTCCAGGGACTCAGAAGCACTGATGGAAGGGCTTCTCCCTCCCTTCCTGTCCCAGCCCTGTCCAGGCTGTCAGTACTAAGCAGGGCCCAGCATCAGGTTAGTCAGCATGGGTGCAGGACAGCCCCAGGCCACCCCAACACCCACAGGGTCCTTCTTCCTCGACCCTCACTCCTGGGGCCCAGAGCAGGGACCCCAGGGTGGGGCAGCTCCCCCTCAGCCCCACACACACACAGGCCTGGGTTAGAGACGGAGACATCAGCCCACGGAGCCAGAAGAGACGGCATGCCTGGGACACACAGCAGCGCCAGGGCAGGCATGGGGCAGCTAGGGTGGGCTGCACACCCAGCCTGGGCCCATCCACTAGAATATGCCAAGGGAAAGGGAGTGGGGGGGGGCCCAGGAAGAAGCACTGGCCAGTTTGGGGACCCCACCAGCTCTGGGGGCAGCTCCGGACATCCGGTGCTCTGCAGATGTCCAGGTGTCTTATTTCTGGATATAGCACTGACCCAAGAAGACAGGCAGAGGGACCAGCTGGACTCAAGGAGCTGGTCAGGCTGGGGAACCCCAGGGGTCCAGGGACACCTGGGTCCCGGGCTACCTTTACACCTGAGGTCTGCAGGGAGCGTGTAGGATAGAGACACCTTGGCCCTGACCTACAGCTTGGCACTGTCCTACACAGATGCCCTGCCCACGTAGGGTGGACTCCTGACACTGTGACAGGGCAGGCACTGCACACTGGAAGAAGCATGGATTACTGGGCAAGGCCAAGATGAGCTGCTGCCCTGTGCAGATCCACACACTCCTGGGGAAGTGGGGAAGGGGCCCCTGCACTCCGTGAGGCTTCTGAGGGGCCCGGCAAAGACCCCGGTTCCCCACCTTCCGTGCAGCCAGAAACACAGGGAGGAAGTGCCAGCAGCCATGTCCACACTGGCACCACTAACAGGGAGGCCACATGCATCTCTGTCCCAGGCCCTGGACACATGTCACAAGACAACAGAAAGGGGGCACAGGGAGAGGGACCCCAGAGGCAGGTGACCCCACAGGAGCCCTCACAGGTGTGAGCTGACCCACACCAGCTGGCAGATGCTGGCCTGGGATGAGCCCTTGGCCAGGGACATGGGTTCCTGAGCTACATTAGCCCCGCACCCCACTCCACTGTTCCTAAACGGGGCTGGAGGCTGGGGGCAGGCAGAGGTGGGTGGGGGACTACAGCTGTGGACAAGACACAAAGCAGGACAAGGAACAGAAATGACCTGAAGACAAACGTACCCAGCACCGGAAGCAGTGGCTGAGGAGGAGGTGGGGAACAGAGCGGGGCAACGAAGGTGGCTCTGGGTCCAGGGAGAGGACACAGTCGGCAGGGGCTCCAGGCAGGGGAAGGGCAAGGGTGACAGGTCTGATGCTGGCCAGCATAAGGACACCGGGGCAGGGGATGGCTCCGAGGGCAGCAGGGGGCAGGCTCAGAGAGCTCGTCCCCGGCACCAGACAGCACGAGAACCACACACACGGCTTTCCGTCCCATGCATTTCCTACCTGGACGCCCCGTAGGTTTGAGTTTGTGAGCTTTAAGTGTTTTCACGCACACACGCACAAAGGGAAAAGAACCAAAATTTTTAAAAGAACGGGATAAGAAAAACAAAATGAAGAAAATAGTTAAGGGAAGTGGGGAAAACAACAAAACAAAGAAAATTAGCACAAGGCTCAGTCCTATCCCAGCCGCTTGGCAAAGGGCATGGTGACAGGGCAACACTAATGCTGGCTTCCAGAAGGACCAGATGGCTGGGCCCAGGGCTTGGAGTGCCAGAGATGCCAGTGGGGTGGGTGCCAGGGGCAGGGGCAGGGCGGGGCCGCTTCCCAGGTTTGAACCCTATGGGCAGCGCAGGTGGAAAGACCTCAGACCTGCGGGACCATTGCTGACGTCAGGAGCCTCGGGCCAACTGGCAGCTCAGAAGGCCCAGAGCAAGGTCCAGGGGTCAGGTCAGCTGAGAAGACCCCAGCTCCGCCTGAGCCACCTCAGAGTGCAGGGCCGCTGGCAGCGTGATGCCATGCATCGCTCTGGGCCTGCAGTATCCTGCCGTGTAGATGGCCCAGCCCCTCCCACTTCAGCCTTCATCCGTACAACCAAGGGGCTGCCAGCCCCTCTGCCCGCCTGACCCAGGGGCACCCTACGCTACCTTCCTGACTGCTAGCGACACTTCTGGACCAACACTGGGTTGGTCCTGTGCTCGGTCCTGCTGGGGCAGGCACCGTCTGTGCACCTAGTGCTGTGCTGGGCTCTGGGTCACTTTCCTTCCCCCACACCTGGCCCCAGCCCTTGCTGGAGCTGATTTCCCCACTCCCCTTGAGAGCCAGAAGCCAGGCTGGCAGGGGCCTCGGGGCCTGGAGCAGCTCTGCAAGGCACTCGGCCTACCCGGGGCGGGGCGGGGGGCAGGGGCCTCCACAGGGTCTCGACACAACGCACCCAGTGAAGGACAGGAAGAAGGGCGGGGCATGGAGTGAAAAACGAAAGCCCGACACTATGAAACAAAGAACAAAATTAATACTTAAAAATAAATCACACACAGAATTCTTTTTTGAAAAATACACTTTAAAGAAAAAGAGAAACAAAACTCAGTGAACCAAAACTAATGAACAACAGAAATGGGGTTCAAGAACCAATGGAAATTAACAACAGAGAATCGATGTGCTGGGCAGGCAGGGGGCTGGGCGCGGCGGTACCTGTACATGGGCACCGTGACCGTGCGCTCGTAGTACTGCCAAGTGGAGTGCAGGTCCGTGCGTGACAGGTTGGTGGCATAGAATCTCCAGGCGGACTGCAGGGAAGAGGTGGGAGGTCAGCCCGGTGGCACTCCTTTGACACTCCACCATCAACAGAACTTCAGCCCCTGCTGTTTCCACACCACAGCCTCAGGGAAGGGACAAGCAGGACCACACCCCAAAGCTGGCCATGTGCTCAGCACCTGGTCTAGGGGTTACAGTGGTCCCTGCAGTTACCTCCTTGCCCTCTGCAATTCTAAGAGGGTGTTTACCCAGGTCCCAGGTCCTGTGCAGCCTGGGAGGGAGAAGTGGGGTCCTGTCCCCTTCTCCAGGCCTGGGGCCCCCCAGGGGCTCTTCCCCAGGCAAGCAGCAGGGAGTCTTGAGCCTATCATTTAGACTGGTGTCCAGTGGCCTGGACTTTTTTGTGTTCCACATACCTTGTTTGTGATGAAACATACATAACATAAAATTACCATTTCAGCCATTGCAAACTACAGGCTTACGGTGTGTGACTACCACCACTATTTAACCCCATGTTACAGATTAAAAACCTGTGGCCAACTTAACACCAGCTGAACTGAATCAGCATGGTGCTGGGTGTGGACAGCCCACCTGGGAAAGTTGCCACCATAAAAAGAGATGTGGAGAGGAAGAGTTGTGGGTTCTCCTAAGTGTTGTTTGGAGCCACTGGTTCCCCTGATCTGAATTTGGCTGTTATCACTGGAGGAACTCTGGACCTTGTCTCTGAGAGTGGCTGCAGTTCACTTTGGGGGATCTCTGGTCCTTACTTTGAGCATTGCTTCCTCACTCCGGAGGGGAAGATGTGCGCTGTTTAATCTTGAGGTTTGTCACGCTGGCTTCCTGATACGTACTCAACTGTTCTCACCATCGGAGGAGCTGGGGACCTCATTGTCACTGAGGATGGCTGCGGTACTTTTCAGGGGAGCCCTTGCCCTTACTTTGAGTGTCGCTTCTTGGCTCCAGTCAGAACCCTCAGCCTGCTGGCACAGACTTGCTAGTTTCCACCGCTGACCTCTGGGCCTTCCCAGTGCAGATCCGTAAAACAGACTTGCATGAGTCATTAATATGAACTCTACAACTCATGCAGGACACTGCTGTGGGATCCAGGCCCTCGGCTGGATTTTCTCGGTCTTTAGTGTTGTGGACAGATTTCCTGCACGTTCTTGTGTTTAACTCTGAGTGAGCATCATAAAATAATACTATAAATTCTGTGTCCTGTATGTTATTGTCCTCCTTGCAACCCCTGACTACAACACTCTACCACATTCACTTTGTTTTGTGGTACAGGGATTTGAACCCAGTGCTGACCTCTGAGCTGCCCCCAACCCTTCTTGTTTTTTACTATTTCCTGAGCCAGGTTTCACTAAGCTGCCTAACCTGACCTTGAACTTACAACCCACCTTCCAGTCTCCCAGGGAGCTGAGAGGTCAGGTGTAAGCCACTATGCCCAGCTAATTCCACTTTTTTTTAACCGCTAGGAATTGAACCCAAGACCTCTGCACTAACCTACATCCTCTGCCCTTTTTCAAAAATCTTTTGAGACAAGGTCTTGTTGAGTCGCCCAGGCTGCACTCTACCTTGCTACCCTCCTGCCTCAGCCTCCAGAGTAGCTGGGATGGTGATTTGCACCACCATGCCCAGCTAATTCCATGACCACCACTCCCAAGGGAACCCTGTGAGCACATTCAGCCATCACTCCCTCTCTCCCCTCCCCAGACCTTGGCCACCACAGTGTGGAGTGGTCCCGGGACCTCCTTCTCTGGACATCAGCTGGATCACGTGTGCGGCCTTTCCCAGCCGGCTCCTCCAGCTGAGTTCACCCTGGCTGGACACGTATCGGGCTGCACTCTGTTTATGACTGCACGGCGCCCCATGGCCCGGGTTCACCCTGTTCTGATTACCTGCATGCCCACTATGGACACTGAGTTACGTCTACGTCTCAGCTATGGCATCAATTGCCGCTGCGGTCCTCTGAGTGTGAGCCTTCGCGCGGGCCGTTTTCATGTTTGGGGGTCCTCACATAGAAAAGGAATTGCTGGGATAGGCAATGACTCCAGGCCCAGATCTCTGAGGCTGCACTGTTTCACGTCCTGCCGGCAGCGCTTGAGGAAGGGTTTCACAGTCCCACCAACACGTGTTTCCCACCTCAAAACATGTGAAGCACCCAGGAGACGTGAAGGGAATCGCCTCGTGCCTGCGACTTGCATTTCCTTAATCCCCTACACGGAGCATAACAGCACGGTTCCCTGAGCCGACTGGCCTTTACCCTCCGGGGCAGACGGCAACTCCTTCGCCCAATAATCCTTCGGGTTTTTTGTTTTTGTTGAAGCATGAGTTATCCTTTTATCCTGGATAAAAACTCTTAACACATCTGATTCCAGTGTCTTCTGCATTCTGTAGGTTGTCTTTTCACTCTCTTAAGAGGGTCTTTTGATAAACAGGTTTTTAATCTTGTTGATAATCCATTTTTTATCTTGTGGCTTGCACTTTGGGTGTCAAGATCATGCAGCCCCCATGTAGAATTTTTTTCTACAGAATTTTTGTGGTTTTAACTTTTATTAGACTCTTTCTCTACTTTTTAGTTAATTTTTATATATGCTCTGAGATAAGGGATCACACTTCATTCTTTTCAAAACAGGTATTGAGTTAAACAATTTGTCAAAACTCCAATTCACTATAGACACGAGTTTATTCACAGAGTTTCCATGCCATGGATCTTTATGTCCATCCTTATATAAAAGCCACACTGTTTTGATGAGTGTTGCTTTGTAATGCACTTGAAATCAGAAACTGTGAGTATTCCCACTTTGTTCTTCTGTTTCAAGATTGTTTTTTGTTATTCAGAGTCCATGGCAATCTGATACAAATCTTAAAATCAGTTTTTCCACTTCAGTTTTTGAAAAAGGGCACTGGGCTTATGACATAGTTTGTAATGAATCTGTAGATCAGTTTTTGTCAAGGTCATATTAATCAGATCAAGTCTTCAGTCCATGAAGATGAGATATCTTTTTGTTCATTGAGGTCTTCATTAATCTCTTTCAACAATGTCCTATAGTTTCCAGAGTATGAGGGCCAAATGCAAAGGCAGTGAGGTGCAGGCTGGCTGGGCACACTAATTTCTGGAAGGATGCAGATAATCTGCAGTGTATCCCTCCGGGGCTTCCCCACTGGGTTTTCTCTTTTCTGGAAGCCAGAACCACCCCGAGGCTATGGATCTCTCAGAAATCAGTACCAGCATTCAAGAGACTGAGGCAGGAAGACCACTGCAAGTTCAAAGCCAGCCTAGGCTACCTCAGAGAGCAGAGTCTCAGAAAGAGACAGAGAGAAGCAGGGGAGAAGGGGGAGGAAGCAGTGCTCTGCCACCCTTCATGTGCCAGTAGAGCTGCCAGGGTCACTGCTAGCTGCAACTCTGGTCCGGAACTCCGCAGATCAGCTTCCCTCTAAGGAGGGACCCTCTCATCAACCTTTCTGCTGCAGATTCCACATCAATTGCTCATCAGATGCCTGCCAGAGACATCTTAAAGTCAGGCGAGAGATACTGCCTGTTTCCTATCAAGGCGGAGCTTCCCAGACACCCATGGGTGGACAGGCAGAGGGGAGCGGCTTCTTCGGACAGGCTCAGCTCGAGGATGAGCTTGGTAAAGAGGCGCAGGAGGGGGAGCAGGGGCCGCTGCTCTTCCCCACTTAGTTTAACCCTTTTAGTGCCATGTACAGTGGTCACTCTTGCAGTTGTCAATAGTGGAGTGAGATTATGGAACATTCTTATTCTTCTCTGTACTCTTTTACTATTACAAAAAATAACTGCTTGGAGTTTTTCTGGTAAAAGGTAAGTGCACACACATGTGCCCACACACATGCACATACACAAAGGAAGCTAGACCAATGGCCAACACCATGAGAGTTACATCTTTAAAAAGAGGACAGCCAGGTGTGGTGCATGCCTATTATCCCAGCACTTGGGAGACTGAGGCAGGAGGAGGACAGCCTGACCTACACAGTGAGACCTTGTCTCTAAATAAATAAATAGAGTGAAATGTACAAAGGCAGGAGAGAGGAGGGGCCACCTCCAGCTGGCCGTCAGAGGAGAGGCCACCTCCAGCTGGCCGTCTCCCTGAGCGGCTTAAAGCCTGGAGGAATCCACGTTTCTGCCCACATGTTCAGGGGCACACAGTGCGCCCACCCCAGGCCGTGCTCAGGCAGGATGCAGGGTCCTCAACTCAGGCATGACTCACTACCTAGGTGAGGACCTCCCAGAACACCTGCCTCCCAAGACACCATCGCAACAGGGACCAGCCAGGAGGAGGCCTGCCCAGCTGCTGTGCAGTCTCAGGTGTCAGAACCACTTCTCACACTGACCAAAAAGTCCTTGCTCCCTGGGGGGAGCCTGCAGAGGGACAAGAGGCACAAGCCCAACCACAGGGCCAAGGCCAAGCAGACGCCACTCTGAGGCGGGTGGGGCTAGAACCTGGGTGCCCCTGCTCCCCCAGGGCCTTCGGAACTGACCTGGATCAGGCCCGCTGCTGGGTTCCGCCTCTTCTCAAAGTGCTTCTGCCGATGCTGCTCTTGGACTTTCAGGGCAAAACCAGACCCCAAAATGCCCTGCAAGTCACTGAGGTCAGACCATGCAACAGAGATCCACTGTCCCCATCCCATCAGGGCTAGCCCATGCCCAGGACTCACACCCTGCCCACCCTCACCCGCACATCTCTCCAATCCCTCATCACCAAAGACCAGGCTAAGGGTTACCCTTGGATCCAGGGTCACAGACACCTCTGGCTTGCACAAGGCATGGCAGTGCCCCCACTGAACCCAAAGGGACCTGTCCCTGCCATGCCCCACTCAGCCACCCTCTGCCTGTGCTGACAGCCAGGGACCAGCACAGCCCCATCCTCTTCTGCCTGGGATGAATCTTTGGCCTTGCAGTGGCCTGGAAGAGGTGCTGTGTCATCACAGCACTGCTCTCGGTCACGAGGACCCCACTGCTCAGGGCTAGCTGACAGGAGGAGCCAAGGGACCAGGACAGCTGGGTAGAAGCCACAGCCTGGGACCTGATGGGGGAGCAGCAGCTCAGGGTCACAGGCTTCCAGGCCAGGGTGCCCCAGTCTCCCAGTCTGGTCCAGTGAAGGGCCTTCCCCAGGACTGTGGATCTGTAGTGACCCTGCTCCTGTCCTGGGTTGTTGAGGGGCAAAAGGTCCCAAGGACAGCTGGAGAGACCCTGTCCCCTCAAGCAGAAAAGGGCCCAGGAGCTTACTGCAGGAAGAGCAAAGAAGGAGACTCCAATGAGGGTGAAGGTTGCTGCCAGGAGCCTCCCGTTCCAGGTCTGAGGGTACTTGTCTCCATAGCCAATGGTGGTCAGGGTGATCTGCAGGACAGTGGTAGGCTGCTTAGCCAGGCTGGCAGTGGCTGGCATGGAGGCCCACAGCCTTGAGCCAGATTCTTCTGGCCAGCCCTGGGGGTTCCTGGAGGGGCTCTTTAAACACCCCTAAGGGCAAACCGATGGGCCAGCCACTAGGCCTGGGCCACGCAGAGGTGGGAAATGCTCTCCCCGCCCCGCATGGCTGAGGGAGGTCAGAGTCAGCATTAGCTACTCTTCACCACACAAGCCCACAAAGGAGCCAACAAATCTCTCCGTGCAGGTGGGGGGTCACTGAAGCTTGGATCGCGTTTCACACCCAAAGGCAAATTCCACAGCTACTGTGCAGGAGCAAGGAGAAAGAACTCCCACTACCCTACATCCCTAGAGGAGTCAAGTGCACCCAGACCCACGGGATCAAAAGAGAAGCAGAGGCAGTGGGCGGGACCATGAGAGGGTAGTGGTCAGAAAGGGGCGTGGTCGTGACGGGTGGAGTCTTGGGGGTCAAGGACTGGGTGGGAGGTGCCTCGGGGGCGGGGTCTGGAAGGAGAAGTTGGGAGGGGCAAGTAGGGTGAGGCCTGGAGGAAGGGTCCTGCAGGGGAGGCCAGGGAAGGGCAGAGCCAGGACAAGCCGCTCTCCATGCCGGAGGGCCACAGCAGCACCCTGACTGGGTACCTGAGCATGCGAAGGGCAGGCGGAGGGATGAACCGGCAAACTTGACAATGATGTGGAAGGGGCACAAAGGTCCCTGCATGGCCCTGCTGGCCAGAACCACACAGGCCTCCAGCCAGAACCCCCAGACAGGCAACCAGGTCAAGCCGTGGGGCACAAAGTCTTGGGCAGAGGAAGAGGCTGCCCACCCTGGGGAGCGTGGGCACCTGGCACAGGGCTTGCTGTGTGTGTGCTGACAGGGGTGCCCTGCACCGGAGGGCGTGGCAGGAGCTGAGCAGTGAACAAAAGCAGTGGGCGGCCACAGGTACCAGGCTCAGGCCAGGACTAGGACTACAGGGTGGGCGGAGACCAGAGACCCCAGCCTCAAGCAGGGCGGGTGCAGGAAAGGCGGCGGGCGGTGGGGGGGACGACGGACAGACAGACACGTAGATGGCAGCTGGGTGCACAGGGGACACTGCACACCCCAAGGGCTGTGGAAGCATTTTTCAGTGGCCACTGGCCCTGCTCTCAAGGTGAGTGGGGGGGGGGCAAGAGCAGGTGGAGGCTGCAGAGCAGGAGAAAGGGCCCAGGAGCACCTCACTCTATCCCTGGCCTGAGCCAGCAGTCAGGGAACGGGCACAGGAAAGCCACAGGGTCGGCCAGGAGGAAACCAGAGGGGAGGACCAGGGGCTGGACTTTGGGAACTGCCAGTTTAAAATGCACACAAGTATGGCTTCGAAAAGACACAGGTAAAAATTCTCATTTGCTTTTGAAAGCTGAGGGGAGGATGGGCCACTTCCCCAAGCAGGGCCAGCTGGTCACAGCTCAGGACCCCAGTGCCGAGTCAGCCCTCTGGCCGAGCCTGGGTGCCTGTGGACAGTAGGGAGGTCCAGGTACCTCTGCCCCCACCCCGGGCTCCACACACACTCGACACTGCCCACCTCTGTCCTGCCTCACTCCTGCCCATCCTGGTAGGGGCAGAGGACACAGAATTCCAGGCCTCACAGCCACGGATGAAACCATCGGTACCCATCTGCCCTCTGTCTCCATCCTGGAGAAGGAGGGTTTCTCTCCTGAGGGAGGAGCCTGCCCCTCTTCCTGACAACTGAGGCCACATAGCCAGGGAACAGCCTGCACCGCACACCTGCCTGCGTGAGCAGCCAGGGAATCGAGGAGGAGCTGGGGGATGATCTGTGGGCCTTGGGATCCAGCCTGGTCTCTAGACATTGAGCTCTGAGCACACAGGACAGCAGGGATGGACACCTGCCCCTGCCCCAGCAGGAGAGGGGTCCACCAAGATTACAGGCCACAAGAGAGGGAACTTCAAAGAGGCCAGGCAGAGCCAGGTACGGGGAACCTCAGGAGCAAGGCCAGGGGCAGCTCAGGTGTTGGGCAGCAGTGGGCCAAGGGGGCAGCTTTGAGCAGGGCCATCATTCTGGGCTCCAGATCATCCAGGGAAGCCGCAGGTAGGGTTCCCCAGCCCCTGCCACAGGGAATGCAAACAGGATGTTGGGCCAGGAGCAGGTGATCCAAGGTGGTGGCAGCTTGTCCTGGGGACAGAGGGCCAAGTGTCCAGCTGCTCCTCCATATGTGCACAGCTGCAAGGTCACAGGGGTCAGACCTGCTAAACCAGGAACCCCTGACAGGTCCCCCTGCCACTGCTCTTGGTGACCCTGCCTCTTGTCCTCCCCTCTCACAATGCCAGTGAACACGACTCAGAGTGAGGAGTAGTCACTGGGGTGGCAGGAGCCTCACAGTCCTCCCCAACCCCCACCAGCACACCCAGGGCCCAGACCAGCCTCAGCAGCCACCTCCACATGCTGCCATGACCATGCGCAGCCAGCAGGTGGCTGCCAAGAGACATGTCCATTCAGCTAGGCCAGAGGGAGCAGTTGGGTCTCCCCGCAGGCCCAGAGGGGCTGGGTGTATCCTCAGGACCGTGGGCAGGAAAAGGGAGCAGAGACAAAAGCTGACACCCTTAGGGAGGCAATCATCGCCCCATGACTAGAACTCACCAGGCCCCACCAGAGTGCGTCCGCGTAGGTGTCGAAGTGGTCGTTCTCTCCTTTCTCTGCCAAGTACACCAGAAACGAGGCCAGAATGAGGCAGAGGAAGCCAATGTACCAGGCCGTGACCAGCTCCTGCAGGGCAGATGAACCATGTCACTGCCACACTCAGGCCAGCCCGGACAGTGTTCAGCCTCAGGGCCCTGCATCTCCAGGGCTCAGGGCCAGGGCTTCCCTCCTGAGACCAGCAGAAGCTCAGCCCTACAGGGTGGGGAGGGGCAGCTGCTACACTGAGGTCTGGCCACAGAGGCCCCACCACTGTGCACAGCAGACCTGAGAACAGGGTGGCCACTGACCACCAGCTCAGCATTCCTGCACCTCACAGGTCTCAGGAGCATTTGCCCAGCAACCAGCAGGCCTGAGGGTAAAGGAAATGTTGAGACCCTGGGGAGGCAGCTACAGAAAGAGATTCGGCCTCAGCACACTAGAACCTCCAGCCTCCAGGCAGGGACAGGGGAGCATGCAACCAGGAGGCCCCACATCTGCCCAAAGCCATCATGGCCAAAAGCCCTCAGGGTCTCAGCAGGTCGGAAAGCAGGGAGGAGGTAGTTTGTGCAAAGGAGTCACACACACAGACCGGCTTCACCACACAGCCTGGTGCAAATGCGTCTTGGCCACTGGGGGGCCTAGGACCTCTTGTACACAGAATGTATGGGGCCATGGCCACCCCATGGGTACCCCAGACAGCAGCTGCCACAAGCCAGCTTAAACGACACCCGGGCAGGTGATTCGGGCAGTGTATTGATCCAGGCCCTCAAAACCAGGAAAGGAGACACCCAACAGAGCAAACCTGCTCCACAGAGGGACACAGGCAACTGTCCCTGCAGAAAAGCTTTCCAGGGACAGATGGCAAAGATGGGTCGAATCACAAAGAAACCCCAGGAAGAAAGGCAAGAGGCTCACTCAACTCCCCACATGGTCTAGGCTTCTCAGCCCTGCTCCCCACCCAGCCACGACAGGCAGACAGCACCCCAGGAACTAGGCCAGGGCCTCACCGCCTGGGCCTGCTCACCTTGCTGTGCGCGTAGACCACAGAGCCCAGCAGCTTCCAGGTGCCCCCTCTCCGGTCCATGCGTATCATCCGCAGTATCTGCAGGAACCGCAGGCTGCGGAGCGCGGATGTGGCAAAGACATTGCCCTGGGAGCCGGCAGCCAGCACAGCGATGGAGGCGATGAGCACCATGATGTCTGCAGGAGGCAGCCAGAGCTCAGGCTGCCACCCCGGGCTGCAGGACAGGACTGGACAACCCCGCCCCACCACCACCCCGAGGATGGACAGGAGGCCCTGAGCACCTGCGACGTGCCCGGGGAAGAAAGAAGCCACTGCCCACCCCAACCTGCATCCCTTACCCTGCCTGGCATCTGGGCCATACTGACCATGGCTCCCACCTGAGAAAGAGGTGAGCAGAAACTTCCAGAAGGACACGGCCTGCATCTGGCTCAGCCTGTGTGGCCAACAAAGCCAGCACCAGCTTCTCCCGGCTGCCCTATCCTGCCATCTCCACTGCCCCTGCCCTGCACTGCTGCCCCTGCCCTGCCCACTCTGCCAGCTCCCACCAGCCTCACCAATCACACAGAACGGCTTCCGGGCAAACTTCAGCCGCCCTCGCCAGCCACGGTACCGGCAGCAGCAGCCCGCAGCCCAGATCCGGACAAAGTACTCCACGCCAAACACCACAATGGTCACAATTTCCTACAGAGAAGGCCACCATAAGGTTTGGGGGAGGGATGTGGGCCACTGGACAGCCACAGGTGCCCCGAAGTCCCTTGGGGACTGCAAGCTTAGTCTGACAGCCACAGGGTCCCACCTCAATCTGGCCAAGCAGCAGGGTTCCAGCCCCTTGCGACACACACCTGGACCCTCAGGGCCCTGCAGCCACAAGCTTTCTGGGCCCAAGACCACAGTGGGGCTGTCCCCTCTACCTCCCCACCTGTCCAAGTTGGGGCAGAGAGCCCCATCCAGCATACCCCAGGGTAGGAGAGGGAGCCCAGCTTCCACCTAGAACTCAGGCAGCCTGGGGCAGAGGCGGGGCCGGCTGGGGGCGGTGCGTTCTGGTGGCCCCATTACCAACAGCACCACAGAAATGACACTCTTGTTGCCATGGCGCCCACCCCTGCCCCATTGCAGGGCTGCTGTGACTGTCATGGCCCATCAGCCGCCCATGTACCTATGCTGCTTCAACAGGGACACCCCACAGCCCTGTAGGGGAGGCACCACCAGGGTCCTCAGGCTCCAGAGAGTTGAGAGGTGCAGGAAGAGTGCCCTGCAGGTGCTCCACCCATCCCAGGGTCAGGGAGGGTGGAAACCATTGGAGCCCGGCAGTCCTGGCCCTCCACCCGCCCACCTGCCCACCTGCCCTCCCGCCGCCGGCGCGCCAGGCTCACCAGGATGTAGAGGGCGCCCTCCGAGCTCTTCTCATACTCCTTGATGGTGGAAAACACAGACAGCACAAGGCAGGAGAAGACCAACAGGAACCTGGAGGACAGGGGTGGAGACGTGGTCAGCAGCCAGGCACACTGGACACTGCTTCCACCTCACCGCAGTGCCAAGCAGCATGGACCAGAGGCAGAGGGGATGCCATCTGTGCTGCTGAGACCCCATGACTCCAGGGCATCACCCCAGGAGTGACCGGGTCAGTACATCTCACAAGCTTCTCTCCAACAGTCCAACCTGCACTTTGCCCCCCGCCCTGCCTGTCTGTCAGGCCCGTAGCCTCGTGTACTGGGAAAGACACTCAGAGTAGAAGGGAATGGTGGTGTCTGCCCACAGAGAGTATCCAAAGCAAGGCCAGGAGCCAATCTGCAGGGCTGCACCTGGAGGGCCCTGAAAAAGCGTTTGTCCTTTTTCCTGGTATGTAACCATCTCCTTTCTAGGCTTTTCAGAAGCAGAAGACTTTTCTAATTAAATTCTATGCTCAACAAGAATTTCTCAGATCATCTTCTCTTTAACTTTGCCCTGTCTGCTAGGAAGCTCAAAGTTGTTTCCATTTCTCCTTCCTGGTAAGTTCTGGGGTCTGGTCCTCAACACCCTAGATTTTCCAGTATAATTACTACCTTTACCCTCCTCCTGTCACTTAGCACCTGACTCTTCCTGATCCACAAAACCCTCCCACATGCTCTGCACCCTTTCCTGGCTGCACAACCTCCTCTAACAGAGGAGGATGTGGACAATAATATGATTAACTCAGTTCCTACTGCAGAAACAAGAATACATCTCACACTGTGTTCCCAGGTGCATGCCCAACGACCAATGTGGCACCAAAGAGCCACCTTCACTCCTCTAGGCCCGCATGAGCCTTCCTGACTGCCCAGGGTGATTCCTCCCTCCCTCCTGCACCTGTTCTACCCTCGGACTGACCTTGCATAGGCTGCCCCTGCAGGCTGAGACAGAGGCCCAGGCAGAAGCCCAGCCGGGCCCTGGTGAGGACACACTCTCCCTTCCTGGAGCCCTGGGCAGCACCTCGGGCCACAGGCATGGGAGGGACCGTCAGCAGAGGCTGCTTAGAAGGCAGTGGCTCCGGGCCCCACTTGCTTTCTGAAATTGTCCTTTGGGGAAAGGATGCCTTCGGCAGTCAGCGAGTGATGGACTCTAGTGGGAAGGCCCTGAGTGTTGTGTCCCCCTCAACTCAGGGCCTCCCATTCAGTGACCTGGCAGAGCTGAGAGCTGCGGCAGAGAACCCAAGCAAAGTGCTAGCTGCCTCACCATGCCCAGCTGGCCTGTGTCCACCCTGCTGAGCTACTCTGTCCGGCCTGGGACTCCTGTGCTCACCCACAAACCCCACCTCTGCCGCCACAGGCACCCACCTCTTGAGCCCAGCCCGACACCAGGCCATCCTGGGGGTCAGGCGCCCTCCACATGGACTCTCCTTCCAGGTCCCTTGCACCCCAGCCCCAGCCCCTGCTCCTCTCTACTGGCTAGTCTGAGGGACCCCCTCAGACACCCACTGCCACTCCCAGTCCTGGGGAGCCACCCCACCCAGGTGGCCTCTTGTCACTGACCTGCTGATGCCAAGTAGGCTATGTGTGCTGCCCACCCTAGCTCCTATCTTGAACCTACCCAGATCCCTCCGCTGCCTTTTCCAGAAGGGAGGGGCACAAGGCCCAGCCAACCAGAGCGTGCAACTGTCAGGGTCAGGGCCTGGCTTTGAATTCAGGCCCCTCCTAACCTCTCCCACCAGATACAAGAGCAGCACTTCATCTTGAAGTCACAAGGAGGAGACAGCAGTGAGGGAGTGGAAAAGAAGCAAAAAGACACAAAACTGGAGCGCCTGGAGCCAGCTGTACCTGAGTCCCATGGACTGCCAGGTAACAAAAGCCCATTTCTTAAACACCTCAGATTTCCTGCCCCTTGCAAACGAAAGATCCCTGACCTTAGCAGGCTATGATCTGCTAAATGACAGGGTGGGCCCTGCTCTGAGGGCTCTGACTCACCACCACACTACTGTGGTCACTTTCTTTGCTGGCCCTGGATCCTCCCTGCGGAGACAAGCCACGACGAATGTGGCATAAGCAGCTTTGGGTCAAAAGGGAGAAGTAGATCCCTGGTCTGTGGTGCTGGCTGTTGGAAGACCCCGCCCACACCCGGAGCCTCTGCTTTCCTGTGCAAGAGCCCTTAGGGCTGGGAGTGCAGCTCAGTGGTAGACACCAGTATTCTGGAGGCCCTAGGTTCACCTCCAGCACCACACAAAGTCCTAGCCAACTCTTCACAGGGGACCAGCATCAGCGTCAGTCTGGGAGACGCCAGCTTCACCTCGGGACTCTAAGGTTGGTTCCCCTTCCCCAGGAGGAGGCTCTCGTGAGGCAGCCCCCAACCCTGAGCTCCCATGCCCCGCCTCTGTATCCCTAAACCAGGACAGCAGTGCCAGCAATTCAGGAGATCACCAGTGGTACCTGACACACAGGACGGGTGCAGTGCATGCCCATCCTGTGCTGTCACTGATGGCCACCGAAACCCAGCAGACGATGCCTATCCCTCTGTCCCCTTGCCCATCTCACCTATGCAAGGCGCTGGTCTCCCCTGCGCTGTCTTGCTGTCCATTCCTCTGCAAGGTCTGACTTTATGGAGGGCTGTATGCTAAATGTCACCACTACTGAAGACAGAGCAACACCTACATAGATGTGGGACCCACGAGGCACCAAGGCCCAGCTGACTGACACAAAAACTGACCATCACAGGCTGTCAAAGGGCAGGGGCCTTGGACAGGGCCAGGCCAGGCCCCCCCCCACCCCGCATTCAGCATGCAGGAGAGAAGGCCCATCAGTGCCCAGCCCGGGGGGCAGGGAGGAGCCAGGTCTCCAAGCTGGGTCTCCACCCATCCAGCTTGCTCACTGCCTGGCCAGCATCGAGCAGAAGGGCAGGGCGGCCCACCATGGCTGGCTGATGGCACAGGCCAGTGAGGACACTGGGCCCTGCCTAGCCCACATGCCAGGAAAGCACCCTGGCCAGGGCACAGCACAGGGTTTGCAAGCTCAGGGCAGATCCCAGCAGGCCAGGCCATGTGCAGGAAAAGTCCAGGCACAGTGTGTGAAGCTGCCAGGGGCCCGAAGGCTGCGGAGGACAAGCTTTGCCCAGAAGCAATGCCCTGACCTTCGACCAGCTCCTCAATTCTCCAGGCGAGGCTCTGGGGACCCCTCCCAGCCACCACCTTGTCCCTGGTCATAACAAAAGCTGGCCCCAGCTGGTGTTCAGGGCAGCATATGCCACCAACAACAAGAACCTCGTTCCAAGCCCCAGAAGGCCAGCGACAGTGGCCCTGCCTGCTGCCTTCCCCCCCGTGACTGACTCCCAGCCAGATGCACTGGTCAAGGGACACCCCTCGCACCCGTGGCCAGTGGATAGCTCCAGACAGAGTCCCCGGCTTCCTAGATCCTAGGCAGAGGTGCGGGCAGCAGACAGCAAAGGCTGCAGCAAGGCCTGCTGGCAGACAGGACACGCAAAGAAATGGTCACATTTCAAAACTGCAATTAATTTCCTTTGCTCATTAGACAATTTATTCAATTAATTGAGCCTTTTAAAAAATTCACAGACATCTTGTGTGACTTCTGTGAGAGATCCTGCCTGCCTGGTGGTGTCTTCCCTCAAGGGAGAACTGGACCTCCTAGTTCCCAGGCCAGCCCCTGGGGCTTGGGTGCCAGAAGAGGTGCAGGAGGGGCATTGAAGGGCCTCTGTCACAGGACAGCAACAGAGCCCAGGGTCCTGGCAGCCTGAGGGGCAGGGAGTCCCTGGAGAGGGACAGTTAATGAAAGAGCCCGTGGGGAGGCCCGGGTGAGGTCCAAACTAAAAAACAGGGCAGGGCACGGACAGCTCCCCAGGTTCCATGCTGTCCAGAAAGGCCAGCTCCTCACACTCTAAAACACCCACAAAGCCAGGAAAAATGAGTCCGGTGTGCCTGTGACCAGGCCCTCTTAGCCCTGCTCCCACAAGGTTCAGCCCAGGTATCCAGCACATTCCAGAGCCCCTGAGGGAGGGCACACATGAGGGGCTTCATGGCACAGAACTACAGCCCTTCCCAGAGTCAGTGACCAGGATGTGCGGTGCCCCAGCTTGGCCAGGGAGGCAGTGGGCTCAGGTCCGCAACCCAGAAGGAAAGTTTCTGTCCAGGACAGGTGGAGTTGACCCACGCACCAGTGATGGAGGCCCCAGGAGAGGACACAGCACTGGGTTGTAAGTGCCAGCTCCCCCCTGGACGCCCAGATTCCTGAGGGAAGGGCAGTGTCTGGTGAGAACGCTCAGAGGAGAGTCATGGCCCAGTCAGTAATGGTGCTCACCTACGCAGCCCACAGTGGCACCCGTCCCGTGACCCATATCCAAACCCATTTAGACCAGGGGACCCTGCAGCTCTGAGCCTGCTGTGACTCTGCCACTTCCTGCCTCTGTCCCCCACTGCCCTGGCCCTCTGGCCTCTTGGTGCCCAGGACAGAGGCCTCAGTGACATGGGACACTTCATGGGGTCAGGCCCCAAGCCCCAGCTGGCACAGGAACGAGGTGGTAGACAGACACCCTCAGGTTCTTAGCCCCTTCAGGCTAAGCCAGAGGACACGGGGTCAAAGCCTGTTGGGGGTCACTCACAGGGGGTCCTCCGGGCCCTGTCCCACCCCATCTTCCTGTTGTGTTGAGTTGCAGCTCTTGGCACACACAGGAGCCATGGAGGCCGAGGCATCTTTGCCTTTCCCTCTGAGGCTCAGCTGCCTGTGTGCTCAGAAGGCCCAGAATCTTCCCCTGGCCCTGACTTTGGACCCCGCTCTGTCTTGGAAGCGGGCACTCTGCTTGGTCAGATGGGGCTGAGTAACAACAGGAGCTCACTCACAGCTCCCAGAGGTACACGCTGGGAACTCCGCCCTGAGCTGGACACATGTCCCCAGCCCTACCAGTCAAGGTCAGGGAGCACCTGGCAGGAGGAGGGAGGCCTTTCCCACACCCGCAGCCCAGGAACTAACTGGCCAGGCCTACCAGAGTCAGGGAGAAGAGGCCTCCGGGCAGGAAGATGGCTGATCTTCCTGCAGCCCAGAATTACAGCACAAGGGGTTTCAAGTGTAATTATGCTAACAGATTCAACCTCAGGACACTTCTGTGGCAGTGGTTGCCAAGGAGACCAGCATCACAAGCAGCTGGTTCCCAGCCCAATTCCCAGGGCCAGGACAGAGGGAAGGCGGGGACCTCAGACAGCCCAGGCTGCTAGGCCCAAGTGTGAGAATCAGCTTGCCTGGCATCACCCCAAGCTCCAACACATGTTGGGGCCCAATCACACATGGCCACAAAGGGGGACCAGGCCTCTTTAAGGTTCAGAGCACAGGGCTGTCCACCCTGAACACTGAGGACTTCACTGGGCACAAGGAGAGATGTCAGGGACTGCCTGAGTCCCAGGCACACCCAGGATCCTTTTTCAAACACAGAGCACAGAGGAGGAGCCATCAAGAAGTAAGGGTGGGAGTACGGGGGAGGGGCATGGGCAGAGGACCAGCACTGAGACAGGGAGGTCACACCTGTGCGTGCACCACCCACATGTGAGTCCCTGCATCCCAGGGAGGGCCCCTTGGGTCAGAGTGCAGGGAATATTTCACTTCTGGAAAAACACAGCCAAGCCACTGCACTGCATCCCAATCCCCTCACACGTGGGGTCGGGTGGCGGTGGGAGCAGAGCGGCCCCCCAGACCCCACTGTGATGACAGGTGCTCCACCAGGCTCTTCAGTCTCAACGTGGGGACCAACTGTTACAGCATCCCGCTACGCTCTCCAGCCCCTACCCCGCTGCCCTCCATGTGTCGCTGGGCCCATAACAACCCTATAAGCAGGAAGATGCCCCACCCCATTCTACAGATGGGAAAACAGATGCTGTGAAGCAACTCAGCATGGTCCATAAGGGATTCAACTACAGTGTCCCCTCCAGACAGAGTCTACCCCTCCAGACCGGTGCCTGTTCCAATAAGGCTGAACCTCCCTGGGGCTGAGGGCCAGGAACCAGGGCCACAGGACAGTAAGGAGCCCAGGTGAGCCCAGCACATCACCCCTGACAGACACAGAAGGGTCCCCCAGGACACCACCCGCCTCGTCCATTAGGCCACAGCCAGCACTGCACCGGAATCTAATCTCACCCCTAATGAACTGCCCTGTCCAGTTCATAATGAACTGCCTGCCAGTCCCACTGCCTCCTCCAACCTGGGGAGTGGAGGGCAGCAAGAGTGCTGGCGGCTGCTCCAGCCACACACAGCTGCCTACGAGGTGCGCGCCTTGGTCCACCGGATTGGTGGGGCAGAGGCCTGGCGCTGTCCAGGACCCTCCCATCATACCACAGCCCACTGCCCTGCTAGGAAGCACCATTGGTGCCTGTGGTCCTGGGAGGTCACACAGCTGCCCACGAGAGCCCACCTGCCTCACCCCACCAGACGCTCAGTCATTGTCCCTGACAGGCCATAGCTCGGAGCCCTCAGCCAGGAAGGCCAGCTTCTGGCTCAGCACTCAGGGCCTCCGCAAATGGCCTAAGCTCCCCACCCAGCCCTGTTCTCTCAGGGGCACCCCTTGATGCCCCCACTGACCCCGGGATGGCCAGTCCTGCCTCTCTCCAGGTCAGAAGGGCTGCAGAGATGCTGGAGGTTCCCCCAACACCATCAGAAGCCCACGGATCCCAGGGACCCTCAGCTCCCAAGAAGCACCACACCTAGTGCTGCCTTAGCAACCACAGACCCCCAGGAAGGGCTGACACTGGGAGGTGGGGACCACAGGGATGGGGGGAGCTCCGGGCCCAGTGGGAGGTCTGCTGTTTGGGCATAGAAAGGCGGCTCAGGCGCAGCCTCTCACCTCGGCGTGTCCCGCCCAAGATCCCTGTAGACAGTAGTTCTAGTGGCAAATTTACTCCCATTAGTCAACACAGGTGCTGGACACAGAGTCAAAGGCTCTGGGCGGGGCTGGTTGGATTCCCCTCCCTTTCCAGCTGATGCTGCAGCCAGGGCCCACCATCCCCAAAGCTGGCGTCTCCCCAGGCTTGCAGCCCCCAGCCTAGGACCCTGGCCAAGAGCTCACTCTGTTCTTCCAGGAACGTGTTTGTGAGCCCTGAAAGGAACAGGAGCCAGGACAAGAAGGTGACCATGACAGGAGGACAGACCTGTATGGTCCTGAGTACAGGAGGGGCACAGCCTGCTCCTGGGAGCCTGGCCACATCTGCACCTGTGTGGGCAATGCCACCAGGTTAGAAACAAGGCCGCACCCACAGAGAAGTGAGACGTGTGTCCACACAGACACAGACACTAGCGATCACAGCCCTCTGCCCACAGCAGCCAAAAGGTGGGCACACACAAATGGCCATTGGCATCCATATGCAATCCTCACAGAGATAGAGAGGACAGATAGGAGAGAGAGGACAGAGGCTCCACACCCTGCAGTACGGACACACTCAAGGGGACCAAAGCAACGGTGAGGACCTGGCTGTCCCAAAGGCCCAGAACAAGCACACCACTAAGACAGAAGACCCAGGAGCAGGGAAAACATGGGGTGCCCCCTAGTGGGGATGATATCTTTATGGGGTGACAACGTTCCAAGAAAGCTGGCAGCTGCACATCACCAGGGAGACATCAACCATCGTGGCTCTGCTCACTTACACATTAAATAACTTCACCTCAGCTCCTAGACGAACAAGGCCAGGCTGTCCCAGTCTGGGGCACCTCAAATGGCCAGGGATGGGAGACACTGCTCAATCATCGAGCTCTGAAGGAGGAAACTCAAGTGGGACAGCCCAACACAGCGCCTCGGGCCAGCCCGCCACAGTACACACTGTCTTGGCGGCCTCCACGGCACTGCCTGTCTCCAGCCTCGGAGGGCTCACCCCATGGACGGGACTGCGCACCTTTCTGACTTACGCCCAGCCCTAGTCCCAGTTATCCAGTGCGCTGGATGAGGCTGCCAGGGACAGGGCCACCCCATCACCCACTCACACGGCAAGCTGATGTGGAGCGTGTGGCACAGCCCACCTGGGCCACCTGCACAGTATACACCTGAGGACACCTGGCCCTGCAGACGATGGTGGGGGTGCCTGCACACTGTCACAGGCAGAGACCCTCAAAACTGAGTGTTCCCAGTGACAGCAGCCCGAGGGGTGTGTGTGACGTGACACACCTTGACACTCCCAGACAGGCCAGCCCATAGCCAGCAAGCCGAGGAAATCCCGCAATGCACATACCACACAGGGAAAGGTGAGAGCCCGAGACAAGCACAGGGCAGAGAGGCTGGAAAATCAGTCAGGAAGCGCAACACTCCCTGTCCTCCAGTTTTCCAGCATGCTCCCACTTTCCCGCAACAGGCAGGGTTTTTTTTTTTTTTTTTTTTAATGAGAAATAGGTAATAGGCATCCCGCCCAGCATTTCTGTAAGACACAGGGCAAAGCTGTCCATGCTCCCGCCTACTGCCACAGCCCCACCTCACCTTCTGCCGCATGCTACCAAGCCAGCTCTCAGCCAACACAACGCCACTCCTAGGAGAACCAGCAAGAAGCTGCTTGTACCCTGATCCTGGAAGTGCGAGGCCTGCCGTTCTTCTTGAGGCCCCTGCATCTGCTGGGCAGCCCCCCAAACACTGACCCCTTCCTCACCATGAGCAGAGGTGAGGCGAGCCCCCACACACATGCACACACACACTGCTGGGTGAGGGCTGGGGTTCAGACACCTGAAGGTGCCCCAGCAGGCTCATAATCAGGACCTTGGGCAGCACCCCAGAGCCAGCCCTGCCCTCTTCCTCCTTCCACAGCCCCAGTCCCACTCCCTAATCCCCTACAGTGGGCAGTCAGTTCCCCACAAGCACCAGAGCCTCTGCGAGTCTGACCCAGGAACCCCCCCACTGGTCGGGATGAGAACCTCTTCACAGTAACCAGCCTAGACATCCCTGCAGGAAGACATCTGCTGGACCCTGGTGGCAGCACTGCTCACAGTGGCAAAATCTGAGACAACCTTGGGGTCCATCCCCAAGGACCCCCTCAGGCGTCTCACAATACATCAGGGCTACAGTCCCCGAGAGGGGCCTGGCATTGCCCCACACACAGGGCTGGACGATGCCAGGACAGACCAGGCAGGTGAAGTCACAAAGCCATGCCCAGCCATGTTCCCACCCTAAGGATGGGAACATGTGCCCAGAGTGTCTCTGGAAGGAAGAGGAAGTAGAACCTCAGCCAACTGTGGGGAGAAGACGGGTCAAGGCGGGCATGCTCCCTGGACACGGCATCCACACGCCAGCGTTGCCTTCAGCATGCTTCTCTGCATGTGTGTGGTTATTTCCTGTGAACCTGATCTGCTCTGGAAGGAGAAGTGAGAGGGCCAGTCCCCTGCTCCTGGTCCTAATAACCCACCTGGCTACAGAGGGAACCCCTGGGCTGCCTGTGGCCCCACCTGAGCCCCATTTCCCTGGTCTGCCTCTTCAGACATTACTGAGCCCTGGCCCCATCAACACAGTGAAAGTGCCACTGCCCCCATCTCTGTGGACAAGTGGACTCTGAGCCCCCGAGCGTCCCTCTGCACCTGAGCCAGTCCCTTGCCAGGCCGAGGCTGCATAGGCTCACAACCCCATGCATGCAGCAGGGTGTATCCACCAGGTGCTCTGGTGGCTCTTTCTCTTCAATCCCTCCAAAACCCACTTTCAAAACTGTGCACTCTGTTCTTGCTTCCTGAAGCTTTTCACTGCTGCCCCCAAAACCTGGGGCCCAAGAAGAATTCCGTCTGATCCTCCTCACCCTAAACAGGAAAGTTACAAGGTCTCCAGCACAGGTCAAGGCCATGCGCTCGCAGGAAGAAAGACTAGACCGGCCAGGCCTGGGAGGCCAGGATGCAGCCCTCCTCCAGCAGGGCCTTCCTGCAGTCAGGGCAGCCCCGAGCTCCCTCCAGAGCAGCTGCCCACCCAGAGGTCTCTGCAGACACAGATCCAACTCCTGTGAGAATATCCGGGAACACTCACTCCTCTGGACAGTCACAAAATTAGTCCCAGGAATCCATAAAGAAACTAAAGAGCTAACTCTGCCCAGGTAGGTAATCAGCAACGCCCCAATGCCAACCAACCTGGGACACATCCTGCCTCTCCCTCCAAATCCGCACTTCTTCTGCAAGAAGCTGGTAGAAAAGCCCTGGCTCTGCCCACCGGCAGCCTCTCCCTTCGGCCAACTGCTGCACGGTGGGGGGCACTCTGGGGGGCACTCCAGACAGCCTCAGCCAGGGGACACCAAAGCTTCCTGGTGACCGAGGGTGGCCACCCAGCTGGAGTACAGAAGACAGCACTCTGCAGCTGCCCACACCCCTTCAGTCCTGGGCAAGTCTCTTCTTCCAGGCCCCTGACCTCCAGCAGTGCCTGGAGGTAAAATGACAAAAGGAACACAAACTGCCTGAGGACTCATCACCCCTGTTCTGCTCCAAAGCTGAGGTCCTGGGCACTCTGGGTGTCCGCACCATGCGGAGCCATTCTCAGCCTGGCTCAGAACCTCCTTCCACGACCCCAGCCCTGGCAGCGACCTGGAATCCTGCATAAAGCGCCACACCTGCCCACTTCTGACACACCTCGGGATCTCAGCGAGGAGCTGAGGACAGGACAGCAGCAATCAGAGCCTGCTTCTCGGGTCCCCAGCCGGGGGAGCCCAGGCTGAAGGTTCCCAGGAGCACATGTGCTCAGCATCTCCAGCCATGGCCAGTTGTGGCACCTAAGAATGTCCCAGCGCCATCAGCAAACTGTCAACAAAGCCGGGCTGTGCTGCCACCGAGCGGAGGGGAACAGAGGGAAGTGGTCATGCCTGGCAGAGTCCCCACGCTCAGCCAGCACGAGTCTCACGCAGGTGGGCACAGCCTCCCCAGACTGTCAGAGCCAAGTCATTGGGCTGGTCGCACACAGCCTGAGAGGGCCACAGATGTCCACGGGCCTATGCAGTGGTTTTCGCATGGTTCTGAGGAGCCCTCTACTGAAACCTGCCCACAACGGCATTTCTGAGGTGGAATCGCTCCTCTCCTCCAGGCCCCAACCTCAAGAATGATGAACGCATGCTGCTGGTCTCCCAGGCGAGCCCTCCATACAGGATGAGAGCTGGCAGCCGTGTAGCTGCCTCCTCTGGACAAACTCACAGAGGCCTCTGATCTCAGGACCTATGAGCTCAGAATCCGAGCTCAGGTCTAGACACGCAGCCTCTCGGTAAGCAGCAGCCCAGAGAACCCATCGAGCCTCGAAGGGATGGGGAATCTGTCAACGGTCTGGCTGAGGGGCAGGCAGCCGAGAGACACCATTGACCCTCCCAGCCCAGGACAAGGCCTCTCACTCTGCTGAACCTCAGCGATGACCACAGTGATCACGGTGATGGAGCCCATGACCCTCAGCCCACAGCGAGTGCTGCGTAACCTTAATCCTACCACGACCAGACATGCCAACCACATCCAGGACCGCAGAGCTGGCCACAGAGCGGGAGGGCCAGCAGGTCCCTGGCTGCAACCCCCGCCACCTTCCTTCCCACAAAGTGACTCAAGGCCTCCACCCATCTCTGCCAGTTATACCACACAGCTAGCAGCTAGAGGTAGAGGTGGGTGAGCCCTGGTGGGGAATGAGGCTGCCTCTGCCCTCCGTGCACACGTCCCACCCAGCCACTTCTACCTCCAACGCAGGCCGCATTTATGTACTCAAAATGCCACACAGCAGGAGTCTGTCTGCCTGGGTGATGACAGTAACCACATCGACATGAGCCAAAGTCCCTCACCACAGGCACTGACTCCCTCCTCAGCTTCCCCTCACGAAGGGGCAGCAGCTGCCAGCCTGGGCCCCAGCACCCACCACCCTAACAGGGGCCTTCTGCTCTCACCTGAGCCTTTAACAGGGTACAGTCAGAGTCCAGGTCCAGCCCAGAGCCCCTCCGCCCTTCCTGCAGCAGCTCAGCCATGGCATGGCCAAGTACAAGGCCCAATGTCAGCAGCCTCTACGAAGTCCCCTAAAGAGCCCATGGTCCAGGCCGGGGGTGTAGCTCAGCAGTACAAGTGCCTGCTTGGCAAACATGAGGTCCTGAGTTTGATCCCCATGGTTCTGGAAATGCACATTTCCCTGGACTCAACGCAACAGTGTGTGGGGGTCCTGCTCTCCCGACCTGACCCCCGGACACCTAGGCCAGCCGGGCGCCTCCTCAGAAGCAGAGGGAGGGATGCCCGCCCCTCCAGGCCAGGCCCAGGTCAGCCTCATGCTTTCAGGTGCTCAGGTGCCCAGAGCAGACTCCAGGAGGTGTGCTGTGTGGACACCCTCAGCCCCCTGAGGCCAACAGAAGTGCATACACTAACTAGTCTACAGACCAGTTCACCAGCTAAAACAAACTGGAGAAACGGAGCACAGCCCATCCACCACCAGCCTTGGTCCTCAGCCTGGGACACAGTCACAGCTCTTCAAAGCTCCCCAGGTGCAGCACGTTGGTTCAGAACTAGGGTTGACGTTCCGCCGTACAACCAGGATCCCCAGGGCCCCCAGGGTGTACATCGGGGCCTCCAGGCCGTTGGCCACAGAGTGAGTCCTCCTGCCTCTCTGCGCACTCTTACATGGAATCCTATAAAGTTGAGGTTTCTGCTCTCCACGCTGTGAAGCGGTCCAGAGAGCTTCTTGCCTGCCTGTTAATTACTTGTTTTATTGCCTTACAGCAACAAAAATGTTGAAATTTACTTCACAAATAATGAGACAGAGTGATTCAAAGTGCTCCATCCTTTCACAGTAATTCCACTTTAAATTATTGGGGAGGGCTAGAAACCCGGCGAGGAGGCTGGGGAAGCTGGAGAAGTCCAGTGCCCGCACGCAAATCCAGGTTTCCCTAGAAACCGCAACTCTCTAAAGCATTTTCACCTTTTGGGAAATTTCCATAAGATTCTCCAACTCCTCCATCAATAGAGGTTAGCTCCCTCCATGGGAGGCTGCAGGAAGGCCTGGCCTGCAGGAAGCTGAGCCATTCAGCAAGTCAGCCTCCTCCCCTCCGGCATGCCCAGTCCTGCGAGTGGCCACCTCACCTTCTTGTGCTGGGGACAGCAGGCTTGCACTTGCCCCTGAGAGCAGCCAGCCAAGGCAGGGACACAGCTCCCTACTGTGCTTCAGGGCTAAACACGGGGCTGTGGGAAGGGCCCAGGGCAGCCTGGACTCTACCCAACTAGGTTATCCAGGGCCAACAGGGGAGCCTGAGGCAAGGCTCAGGCCCTGCAACCTCAGAGGTCTCCACAGGGCAGCCACGCCCATGGGGATGGAAGGGCCTTGGAGACCATCTACACGGCCTGGCCAGTGAGGTACCCCAGAGTGGCACAGTCCTCAACCCCAGATTTTCCATCTGGCCTACTTTACTTACTCTCACCTCCTGGCTACTCAGTGGAAGAGATGTTGGAAGCTCAAACCATCTGCACCTCCAGGTTGTCACCTCTGAAGCAAAGTCCCCGTCTGCTTATTCGGGACAAACTTTCTCATTACACGGTTTCCCCACTACACCACCACTCTGGCAGGTTGGCAGTAAGAAGTAAGCAAGGCCAGCACAAAACAGATGCATCTGAGACCTCGTTCTCCTTCCTGTTCCCTCTGCTACTGAGCCACATGGAGGCCTCTGCTGAGCCTCCTCAGCAGCACGAGACCAGCCAGCCCACTGGCTCAGGTTGGCAGAGCACCCCCCCCAACTCCCTCCCCCCAGGGAGCTCCCTGAAGCAGCCCCATGTAGATTATCTGCCTGCCCTGAAGCCCTTCCTGTGGCCCACTGGCTTTGGGAGAGCTGGGAGGTCAGACAGGCTCTGCCCAGGCAGCTTCCTAGGTGGATCAGTCTCCACTGCTCCAGGGGCTCCTCCAAGAATGCTCACAGGCAGTGTGCAATGGTCCTGGCTCCACTAGGCTGTGTCACAAGGCCCTGTGGTTAGTGGGCCTGGCTGATCTTGCCCATCAAACCCTGCTATGGGGCAGACACACTCCTCCTGACCCTGCACAACAGCTGTCCCCCAGGAATCCAGCAAGGATCAATGAGAGGTTGGCAGAGCTCAACCTCTCAGGAAGACAGGAGGATGGCCCAGGAGGGCCCAGCACTGCCCAGACACAGGACTCGCATCCACTCTGTGCCCCGGCCCTGTCCTCCACCTGCTGCCCTGGGACCCAAGGAGAGACTCAATCTTTCTTGTTACTTAATGAACAAGCCAAATAGGCCGCGATGCATAACATGGGTCAGTCCACACTGGGCCAGTGGGATACATGGGCCAGTCACGCTCAGGAAGGTCAGGCCACCCAGCCTCCTGAGCTGGGTGGCAGCTGAGCATAGAAGGTTCCACACCTGGGGACCTGTGCTACCATGCACGGTGGGCCACTGAGTACCTGGAAGGGCTGGACACTTTTCTCAGCTAGTCTTCACAGATCCCCAGGGGTAGGGGGCAGCTGTGCTCACTTTGCTGATGAAAAAAGAGGGTCTGCCAGGGGACCTGACTGAGCCAAAGTCAACTCCCAGACACCTGCTCTTGAATATACTCCCTCCTGCTGCTCTCACCCAACATAAGAAAGCTCCAGGTACCACCTTCCCACAGCTACTCCTACCAAGGAGCTGGAGTTTCGCAAAGCCAAGGAGAGGCCTGAGGCAGGCTGATGGTCGGCTGCCTCCTCGGTGAGGGTCCCACCCTCTGGCAGGCATATCCAGGGGGTGCAGAAGTAGAGCCTGCAAGTGCCAGGGCCCCCACACACTCTGCTGCCCGTTCTGGATGCTTCAGCTCAGTGAAGAGACAGGGAGGCAGGCAGCAGCGTTGGAGGGCCAACCAGCCCAGGCCAGGAACAGGGCCACTGCGGGCTCTTCTCCCAGCCCAGCTCACTGAGCACTGAACTCTGTCCTGCTCGTGGTCCTGAAGTCACAGGCCATGAGCTGGCCGGCCAGGCAGACAAGCAGGGTGGAGGTGGAAGCTGCCAGAGGACTACTAAAGACACACAGGCTCTTCTGAGACTTAGGCAGCAACACGCCCAGCCCCTAGACCCCTGGGCCACCTAGGAGAAGCCAGGTTCACCTCTCTGCGGGAGGCAGGGCTGCCACTGGGAGCTGTGCCCTCACAGCACCAGCACAGCCCGGGAAGCCCCCACCCTGAGGCTTTCCCCTCGGTCCTGTCTCCTCGCCTCATACCCCACCATGTCCCACTCCAGGCCACACGCCCCTCCAAGCCCAGGAGAGTGAGCACCTGTCTGCATACTTTCCCACGATTCCTTCCTCACTCCCATCCCAAAATGCCTCTTTCACACAAAATGGCTGAGTCTGCGCTCTCTTCCTGCAGCCATGCTTCAGCTGGATGGAGCGAAGCACCTCACACCGGAAGGCTGTGCACACACTCACACTCGCACACGCAGTCACATGCAGCAACTCATGCGCTATCACACGCTGACACTGATGTGCACACCAACATGGTGGCTGCCCGCCAGCCCTGCCCGGGAGGCTCAGCACCCTTCACCCAGGCCTGGGAAGAGCGCTGCCCTCTCGGAGGCCCTGGGCTGCCGGCCCCAAGGCAGCAGCAGCCCCTACTCCCCACTTCATCTGCAGGAGGGGGTCCAGGGCACAGAATGGCAGAGGCCGCGGGCAGCCGCAGAGACGGGTCGGGGCTGCCGTAGGCGCAGCGGTGAGGAGATTCAGGTCCAGCTAGCGATGGGTTCAGACACACAGGGCACAACCGGCCCCCTCCCCCACTTCGGCGGCCTAGAAGCTCGAAGGGAGAGCACGAAGTCGGGAGGAGGGCGAACAGCGGCCAGCCCCGGGTCGGGGCGTCCGGCGCAGAGGCGCACGGGGAGCGCAGACCCCGGCTGCGCAGCCCTCCCTCGCCGCCAGTCCTTTGTTCTGCGCCGCGGGCCGCCGGGAGGAGCCGCTCGGGCTGCGGGGGAGGGGCTGCTGCAACACGGTCGCCCCCCCAGCCCCTGACCCCAGAACGCCTTCCAGACGGATCTCCCAACCGCGCTCCGGTCCGCGCGCTCTGCTGCGGCCGGGGACGCGGTCCCTGACTCAGCCCCGGGTCCGCGCGCCCCCGGCCACTCACACGTAGGCGTGGTAGATGAACGCCCAGCCGCGGGGCCGCTCCAGCACGTTGTACAGGAAATTCTGCAGCTTGCGGTAGAAGGCGTTGCGCTTGGGGGGCTTCCCGGCGCCCGCGCCGCCCGCGCGCGGCTTGCTCAGGATGCTGCCGCGCTTGGGGGCCTCGGAGCCGGCGATGAGCAGCGCGCCGTCGCGGGTGGAGTCGGGCGCGCCGGGGTCCAGCCCCACGAACCCCACCTTGAGCTTCTTCTCCCCGCTCGGGCCCGGGTACACGCCGCCGTTGCGCGACTTCTGCACCATGGTGCCGGGTGGCGCCCTGGCCGGACGCGGGCTCAGCGAGGGCGGCGCGAGGGGGGCGGCGCGGGCCCCAGCCCAGGCCCCCGGCCCTGGAGCCGCATGGCCAAGGCGCAGCGGCAGCAGCTCCGCACTCCTGCCCGGCCGGCCGCGCGCGAAGACGCAGCGGCCACCTCGCTCCGCCCGCCGCCTCGCCCCGCCCCCGTTAACCCCTGCGCCGCTGCTCCGCGCGGGGAGGGCAGGGGAGGGGGGAGGACTCGAGGAGGCGAGCGGAGGGGAGGGTAGGAGGGAAGGCCGCTGAGGGCTGGGCCAGACTAGGTGCCTGGGCCTCGCACACTTGCCCCTTCCAGAGCCACCTGGTGGTCCCCTCTGACATCGGCACCAGGCTGCAGCATGCCAAAGCGGACTCTCACCAGCTGGACACCTCTGGCAGAGGAAGGTACTGGAAGTTGTGGATTAAAGCTCAATCGCTGGGATCGTCCTCTGATATTGGAGTGAATCAGGTTGGGGTTTTTTGTTGGTTGTGTTGCTTTGCTTTGTTTTGTTTTGTTTATATCGGGAATCAAACTCACGGCCTCACGCTTGCCAGGCAGGCACTGTGTCGCTGAGCTACGTCCCCATGGACCGGGCATTTGACCTCAGCCCTCTTTTGGGTGTGCAGAGAGGACTTGGGAAGCCCCTAAGAAGCAGCCTGAGCTGGGCCTGGAGGGGTTCCTGGGGGAAGGAGCATTCCTGGGGACAAGAGGAGGGAAGAGGAAAAAAAAAGGGAAGAGGGCAGTCAGAGAGGTGGGTCCAGAGGTCTCCAGGGGGCCTAGACTTTGCTTTGCAGACCCAGAAGGAGCCCACAGCAGGATGCAGCAGGACGTGAGCAGAAGCAGCGCAGAAACCAGTGGGGACACTGGTGTCACCATCCCAAACAGAGGAGGGCAGACACTGGACACAGTGGGAGGTGATATGACTGCCTGCTTCCAGGGACAGGGGTGCTGTGGGAAAGGGCCCCTTAGAGCCTACTGCAGGGAAGCCAGAGTCCCGTTTCTCAGGCCTTTGGACTGGCACACTCAGGTGCCAGCAGCTCACCATCCCACTCCCCAGCCTCCCTCTGCAGCTGGGGGTCTGCTGCCCTAGGTCACCTGATTCTGTCCAGCCACTTTCCACTGTCATCACCTAGCACCACACGTTCTGCTGGAAGAAAGTCCTCTACAGTAACAGGTTCTGTACTCAACTGTAAATGCCACCAACCTCAGCGCAGTCAGCCCTTGGGCTGTGTTTGCTCTGGTTCTGAGCGCTCATGGCCACAGAGCCTGTTTCAGGTTCGGGAGTTTATTTGTCAGGGGGTTAATTAGGCTGAGCAGAGGGCCAGTGGGCACAGTGCTAACTTGTCCATTATCTAGAATGTTAGAGATGAGCTGTCACATTCACAGGTATGTGCACCTGCCACACATGCACGGGACATTGGGGCACACTCCTGGCCCTCCATCCCCCTTCCTCCATGTCCACAAAGCAGCACCTGGGCTTGCCACCTTCTGAGACAGCCATGCCAGCCCAGGGGTCCAAGGAGGAGGTGCTGGCCCAGGCCCAGAGGGAAGAAGGCACTACCCCAGCTCCCTGCACAGGTTGGCTGGCCACAGTATTATCGTTCTGCAAAAGAACAAAGCCACCGTGATCACACACACAAACCCTGGAAGGCCCCGGACTCCCTCATTCTGTTAAGGGGAAGCCCAATGCTCAATCCATCTCCTTTCAGAAGTCAGAGGGGTGGGGCCCATGGGAGGGGGAGGTGATTTCAGGCCCCATTTTAGCAGGAGCACAGGCACTGAGGGTGGGGGATAAGGCTGTCTGGGGTTTCAGGACAGTGGGAGACACAATCTACTCCTCTTGTCTTTTATAAAAAAAAAAAAGTAGGACCCATCTCTGGGGTTGTGGGGAGCCACCTACAGCTGCCATAGTCATGGGGTCAGCAAGCAGTGAGGCCCTTCAGTGGGGAGATTGGAGGGGAGCCCAGGGACAAGCAGCAAATTTGCATCTGTGGCCCTGCTCCCCCTCTCCCAGTGGTATTTGCACCGGTAGCTTCACTGCATCTCAGAACGTTCCAGAAAGTGAATCCTGCATCAGAGCTGAAAGTCTCTGCTTCCTGAGTTTAGGCTGTCCCTTCAGCAAGCTAGCTCATTAATCATTTATGTCATTAGTGTCATGCCTTGCACACCTGTGGGTCTTGCCTTGTCAGCAGTCTGGTTCTACCATGTCCTGCCCTGAAACTCCAGGGAAGTGGGTCATGAAAATGCCCAGTTAGGACAAATTTCATACAAGCAGCAGGAATTCCATTTCATTTAAAAATAGATAGGAAAAGCTTTCAGGCTTAAGCCATCTTTGGCAAGACTGCATTGACAAGATTCCAGTGAGAAAGAGTGGAAAAATTCAGATGCACACGACGCCCGACTCCAGCTGGGGAGAGCGTTCTACCTGGCTTGGGCAGCAGCCTGGCTCCAAACTGGGCGCTGTCCTTTCAGCACCCGGCAGTGTGCCTGCCCTGGAAGCTTGCAAACCTGGTGGTGCTCCTGCCTGCTCCTTTGGGCAGGCAGATCTCCAGCTCATCCTGTGCCCACGTCCCCAGGCAGCACTAAACAGCCAGAGAAGGTGGGCACTGAGCTGACGAGCAGACATTGCCACTGTACCAAAGGCCAACTCAGAGTTGCCCTGAGCCCCACCTGACCCAGAGCCCTCCTTGTATTCCTTTCCCACCAGAAAACACACCACAAGGGCTGTGACCACTTACATCCCTGCGTGTTCTTGCCTTGCCTGCTGCCCCCTAGAGCCTAGAACAGATAGGGGCTGCTCAGGGAAGAGGCCAAATCAGAGCACCTTTGAGAGCTCGCTCTCTGGAGAACTGACTGGGCCACACACCTTTCGTGAGCAGGCCGAGGAGCGGGATTACTTCCTAGAAACCCATCATCCTGCTGCCGTGGGCTGAAGGGCAACCTTGGGGGTCAGGATTCAGACTTAGGGGAAGCAAGGAGGCATGAAGCCCAGTCTCCTTGGGCTGTCTAGGCGGGGTCGCCAGCAGCACCACAGCAGAGGCACAGCACAGAATGTGTTGGGCAGAAGACAGCAGCTCCTGGCTCCTCTGCTCTGGACACATGGAGGACATTCATGTCCATGTATTTTGCCATCCAGAGTTCTGTGGGCCACTGACCTCCCACAGCAGCACACGTAGATACTGAAAAGCAGTTTTCCCTTTCACCTCACTCTCCACCCCATCTCCTCCCACCCGGTCACAGCACCCCAGGGAAGACAGATGAGCTCGCAGCACCCAGAAGGAAAAGCTCCACCAACCAAGAAACTAGACTTAATCTGGGGAAATGAGAAGAGAAAGTTCTCAGTCACTCAACCTGGGTCAGAGCTGTTGTTGTTTTCAGCCTGTAATTTGGACCACAGGAAGTGCCTGCCTAGCTCAAAGCCCCAGCTGCACCCCAAGGAATTTCCATTATTCGGAGGAGGAGGACCTATGTTACCCAGCTTGGAGGGAGCAGGAAAGTGAGGGAAAGATTTAAGATATGAAGGCATTGATTTTTTAAACATTTTACACTAATGCCTATTGACTAAAGTCAATAGAAATTTAATTTACAGTTCTCTAAAAAGGACCAGGGCTCTCAACAAGCTCCCCTAACCCCCGGCAAACCAACCAGTTGCATGAAGAAATAGACTTACATTTCTTAGCTACCAAAGCCTTGACCATTGGAGTCTCTGTCTCCAAAGATAACCAGCAACAAGATCGGGAGTGAAAGTGGCCCCAAAGTGTCCAGAGAGAGTGGGCTTTGGGCCACAGTCTCCTGGTCCTCGAAGGAACTCCTGCTGGGGAGTGCTCTGTGAGGAGCACGGAACCTGCAGCTCACTTGGGGTGGGACTGGGTCTCACCACTGAGTTCTCTGTGCCCGTGCTCTGGCCCTGATGCTACCCAAGTACTTTCAAACTGTGGATCCAACCTACACTTGCTCTAGGACCACACCCACCTCTGCCCTCAGGCTGCTGCCCAGCACAGCCTCGGCCCAGGGCCTTTGTAAATGGTTCCCTCTGTTCAGAACACTGCTCCTTCTCATAAGGATGGACACTGCCCCTACTTGGAGAGGTCCAGGCAGTGGGTCTTTGCTAAAGCAGGACCTCCCTGGCCTGACCATTCTCACTTGCAAGTCTGGTTCCTCATCACAGTCCGATGCTCTCTCAGCTGAGACTCTTCCACTTCTTCCGCTGCACACCTCCCTCTACACTGAGCTCAGTGAAGGGCCCAAGGAGCCCCTCAGCCTCCAGCCCAGCCCCACAAAGGGGCTTATCAAGGTTCAGCAATGAATGAACTGTCACTCTGACCTAGGCTGACTGTCTGCAGCTTCCAGTCAGACATGCCCTGGGTGACAGACCTGGGATTTAGATGACTCCAACTGCTAGGGAGGACCCGGGGATGTGGCAGTAGAGCTCAGAGCCATGCAGACAGCTACTGCAAACAGAGTGGCCGGACGCCTGCCCACACACAGGCTGTCAGCATCTGCACCCTGGCTGCTCGCCCACTGCTGGCCCAGGCTTGCTTGAGTGCCTCACTTGGCCAGATGTCCAGCAGGCTTTGGACAGAGTGTCCAGCCTGGGGCTGCAGAGCCCACAGGTTGTCCGGGTTCCTGCCCCCACCTACCCCCTTTCCCCAACAAGGTCACCAAATGCCATACCACAGGGATGATGTAGAATGGCTGGGTTCTCTAAGCAGCAGATCAAGGACTCACTGGTTGGACAGATGCTAGAGCCTTTGCTGCTACCAATGGCTTAACCATGGCGGCTCCACCCAGCTCCGCCTAGTACCAGCAAGCTCACCTCCTGCCACTGCAAGGCTTGGCCCAGAACAGACTCCAGTGCACTCTCTAAGCCATGTGACCTTCAGCAGAGCAGGCAACTGCTCACAACCTGTGCTACACTCTGTGTTTGTGTCCCAGACTCATTGTTGCAGTCCCGACCCAAAGTGACTGTGCAAGAAGCAGGGACCCTGGGGGTGGGCGGGTCATGAAGGTGGAGCCCCATGCTGGGGCCTGTGCCCTGTGCGGAGAAGTGCAGGGCTTGGGCTCCCTCTCTTGGCCCCTGCTACCTACACAAGGCCACAGAAAGACTGCTAGCCTGGAGTCAGGCCCTCATCAGACAGTGGATCTAGAAGCATCTCGATCTTGGACTTCTCCAGAACTCTGAGAAATAAATTTCTGTTGTTTAAGTTCTCCAGTCTAAGAATTTTCTATCATAGCTGTCCAGATGATAAGACAGAGCCCCAAGTCCTCTGCTAATGGGTAGTCATAGTACCCACTGCAGGACAAGCTGGCAAAACAGCCAAACATTCCAAGACAGCATTAGCTCCAAAGTGGTAGCAGGTGTGGCGGGAAGGTGCACACAGGGACCTGAGTTCCTGGCCTCTCTGCACCCCTCTTCCTCGGATTCACACCAGTTTTTACAGAGCTTCCCGTGGGTAACAGATGAAGAGAGAGTACGTGTTCATCCTACAGCTCAGACAGGCTGGCTCCGTCCCAGACACTGACTCTGGCCCCACTTCCTGCTGTCCCCTCACAGAGGTGCTGTCTGTTGAGGTCAGCAGTTCTCACTCACGGTGTATTTCCCCCAGGGAACATCTGGCGATGTGTGGAGACTTTTTTTTTTTTTTTTTTTTTTGGCCACAACTGGGTCGCAGGTGCTACTGGCATCTAGTGGTAGAGGCTGGAGATGCTGCTTATTGTCCTGCATGTACGAGGTGCCCCTCTGCGAGAATTCTACAGCCTGGGTGTCGGTAGCACTCAAGAAATTTAAATTAATAATCTCCTTTATTAAAATACAGGGCCAGGGGTTGAGCTCAGCGGCCTAAGTGACTACCTGGCAGGCACAAGGTCATGAATTCAATCCCCGGTATCAAAAAAAAATTTTTTTTAATTAAAAATAAAATAAAAATAAATAAAAAGTAAAATAAAATAAAAGTTAGGGGCTGGGGATATAACTCAGAGGAGTAAGTGAGTGCTTGGCAAGCACAAGGTCCTGTGTTAGATTCCTGGTACCAAAAAAAAAAAAAAAAAAGATTCACTGAAATTAAGGGGCTGGGGACATAGCTCAGCAGCACAGCGCCTGCCTGACAAGCACATTCAACCCCAGTACCAAAAAAATTAAAAAATTAAAAAAGGCAAGGGTTAAAAAATAAAATAAGGGCAGGGGATTTAGCTCAGCAGCATAAGTGTTTGCCTGGTAAGCACGGGGTTGTGAGTTTGATCCCCGGTACTGCAAAAAAGTAAAAAAAAAAAAAAAAAAAAAGATTGCAAATGTTTGTGATAAGTTACAAATTTATATCTTAGCTTTAAAGAAGGATTTTCTCTCCATAGTTCCTGAGGACACCCAAGCTAAGGGATGGGAATTTCCGTGGAAAAAAAGGCAAGAGATGAGGCACAAAGAAGAAAGCCAAAGCCCTGGGAAAGGGTTTGCACAGGCAGCATCTGCACAATGACCACCCCAGGTGGTGTGAGAGTGGACCTGGCATTAGAGCTGTGCAAGGTGCCCACAGGATCTCTATGCTGTGAATCTCTGAACTGATGGGGAAATGCTGCTTTCACAGCAAAACAACACTGCTTATGTTTGACCATGAGCTTAGTTTACATGTGTGATTTTGGACTGATGGCTGAATCTCTTTGAACCTCAGTTTCTTTACTGGCAAAATGGGGATAAAGGCAGTAAGTATCTCACAGGATTGCTACGGCAGCGGATGAGCTAAGGTTTGGGAAATAGCTAGAACAGTGCCTTGCAGGAAGAGGCATTATATAAGTGCGAAGGTAAAAATAACCCAATCGACTCCAGCTGGTGCTCAGAGCGTCTCCTCCACACACTGCCATCCTCAACTTCCAGACACAGAGCACGGGCGCAGGAGACAATGGAGCCCACAGAGGAGGGAGAGGGTGCCAAAGGCAGGCTAAAGGCCAGGTGGGTGCAGACACAGCCTTACAGGGGTCAGGGCCACAGAGTACAGCCCCTGAAACCCAAGGCCTGGCACATGTTCCACCCCTCCCCAACCCCCAGGGTAAAAGGCTTACTAGATGGGAGATAGACAGGGAAATGTCACAACCCTGCCTGTGGCCTGTGGGCCACTGGGTGTCCTGTGGCCACTCCCTGTGCAGTTCAGCATTGCCCACCCACCTGTACCTTTCAAAGAGCTGAGTCCAGCCAGATTGGTCAACTTTGGATGGTAGCTGGTAGTGGACCTCCCCGTGGCTCAGAAGCCCCTCAGCTCAAAGGCTGCACAAGTGCAACCCAGAGTCCTCTCCACAGAGCCTTCAGGCACAAGGCTATCCTTCTGCCCTGCACTGCAGTGTCCCCACAAGACAGCTGGTGAGGGTGTCCTGCAGTCTTCAGGGAGACAGCTCACCAGGTGTCCAGCCCACCAGCCCTCCAGGTCCATTCCGTGACCTCTGCTGCCTCTCCTCATGAGACACAGACACCCTTAGCACCTGCTGCCTGCCTCATCCTCAGTGCTGTGGCATGGCCTAGCCTTCCAGGTGAGCAGCACCAGCAGGAGCAGGAGGGGCAGGAGGAGGAGGAGCAGGAGGAGCAGGAGGAGGAGGAGCAGGAGGAAGAGCAGGAGGAGGAGGAGCAGGAGGAGCAGGAGGAGGAGGAGAAGCAGGAGCAGGAGGAGCAGGAGGAGCAGGAGGAGGAGGAACAGCAGAAGCAGGAGAAGCAAGAAGAGCAGGAGGAGAAGAAGCAGCAGGAGGCGCAGGAGGAGGAGGAGCAGGAAGAGCAGGAGGAGGAGGAGCAGGAAGAGCAGGAGGAGGAAGAGCAGGAGGAGGAAGAGCAGGAGGAGGAAGAGAAGCAGGAGAAGAAGGAGCGGGAGGAGCAGGTGGAGCAGGAGGAGCAGAAGAAGCGGGAGGAGCAGGAGAATGAGGTGCAGCTTTGGGCTCTGGCCAAGTCAGAGCTCCCTTCTTTCCTCTCATCCTCCTCACCTGCCCTGGGAGTGGACAGGGAACAATCAAGGATCCACCTTGCCTCACCTTCCCTGGTTTCCATGCCTCTTGCCCCTGCCTTGGGACACCTGGACCCTGGACCAGGGTTCCAGCCTGGACACTGGTTTGATGAAGCTGACCTCCACCTGACACCAGCCATCCAGGACTCCATACCTGAACCGCTCAGCCTCACGCAGCTCCCCCAGCCTCATTGCTCAGAGGCCCTGTTTTGCCTTCTCCCCAGAGTGACACGTCAGGAGTAGTAAAGGAAACCAGAGCAAGCTGGCACCCCATGGCCCCTCAGAAACCACTTGGGCTCCTGGTTTCTGTCTCTCAGGAGGGCTTCCCCCACCCCAGCAGGCCCAGCCAGTCCTGTCCTCTACCCATGCTGGCTTCTCCCTATCCTATTGGTCACCTCTCAGATGACTCAGCCCTGACTCTAGGCAGCCAGCCAACAGCACAGGTACACACATGGACACCTAGGTACACTGCAATAGGCAGGTGTACATGCACACGCATGTGCACTGTTCTAGCTGCCCTGCAAGAACTGGTACACCCTGCCAAGTTCTGGGCTCTGGTACACCCTGCCAAGTTCTCCAGGCTCCACACAGCTCCCTGCAGATATGCACAGTTCTGCACCCAAGACCCACCCCGCAGGCATGCAGGCTCACCCTGTGCACACTGACCCTGTATACCTGCAGTCCCTCCTCAGGCACATGGGGCCACTTGAGGGACAGTTATTTTCAGTCAGAACTGCATCTGCCTTGAGGCTCAACCCCTTGGAGGGAGCCCAGGAGCTATCACTCAGACACAGCATAGTCACACTGGCTCCAGTCCCCTAGCCAATACCAGAGTCTGGGGAAGGTTGGCAGCTTCCCTCCTGCCTGAGTTACCAGGGGCACCAGGACCCTGGGACCCTGGGCAGGAGACAGGTTGAATTCAGCCAGCTCAGCAAGGCTCCCCACTCTACTCATGACTCTTCATGAATTTTTCAGAGGTTTCCACAGGTCATATTGAAGCTGCCAATTGGTGTCTTGGTGGAGCCTGCTTTATTCATTCGCCCAACATAAAGTGTCCCCAAATCCCACCCTGTGCTCTAACTTCAGGACTGCCACTGGGATTCCCACTCCCTTGGGACTGCAGCTCTACCTCCCTGGGTCTGGGGTCCTCCTCAACCACATAGCAGCCTAATTGCCCTGGCCTGGAACTGTAGTTCCACCCATTCCAGGCCATGGGGCACTGTCCAGGCTGTGGTTAGTCCTTTCCCTGAGATCACTGTCCAGCTGCCCACTGGGCTTCCCAAGCTGATCCCCAGGAGCCAGTACTGGGTTTGCTCCCACTGATCGCCCCCACTCCCACTTGCAGTGAAAAAAGGTCTGTCCCATGTTACTGGGCCTAAGGGGTGTCCCATCTTGGCCATGGCTCAGCCAGCTCTGATATGTGGTCAATGCCCACCATCTCCCAGTGGCCCCAGACCACCCAGAGTTGGGCAGATCCAGTAATTCCCCCAAGACCCAAGACTGCACCCCTGGCCCCAAGCCTGTTCTCCCCAGAGCTATGTCACGCCCGACACAGGGGCAGCCCCTCAAAGATCAGTGGGAAAGTCCTGCCACTCTCAGAGGTGACTATGTGCTGTCCCCTCACCCCACCTCACTATTAATGCTAGAAGCTCAAAACAGATTTCTACCTGCTCTGGTCATGGTGCCACCTGGAGACACCCCGAGCTAGGCACAGGGACTGCAGCGAGCTCTGAGCCCCAGGCAACAGACCTAGGGACTTGAATCTGCTGGGCCCTGACTTCATTACCAGGGGCACAGGGCTGAGGCCCTCTCCATAGAACCCATCCTCCAGGCCACTTCAGCAACGATGCTCCCACCAATTACTCACCACTGGTCCTCCAGCACCTGGGATTCCTCAAGGCTGCATCTTTCCCCGCCCCAGGAATGCACCCATCTTGTGAGGGACAGTGTGGCCCAGCACAGACCACAGGCCAGCAGGATGGGCAGAAGTGGGTGACAGGCTGACCTGACTGATCAGCAGCATCTGGGTGGCCAGTATTTCCAGAGACTCCAAAGTTTGCAATAGCAACTAGGAACTGAAGAGTGAGGGGACCTCGCTGTCCCTCATGGTCTGCACATGGGGGCTTCCTTCAACTGCAGCAAGAGCTGCCTCTCACTCAGCCTGTCTCAGGCTGGCAGAGTTCTCCAGTCTGACCCCAAGTCTAGCTGAGTCAAGTGTGGAAGGATAACTTCCTGGGGCCAGCAAGCTCCACAGTGTCACACTTGGTGCTGCCAAACAATGGTGGTTCAGGAAAGGACCAGGACAAGGACCCTTTGGGAAACACCCAGTGTCTTTGGGTAGCATCACCATGAGAAGTACAGGGTGCCCAGCAAGTGAAAAAATGTCAGATAAACACTGAATTTTTTTTTTTTTTTCTGGTGCTGAGGATCGAACTCAAAATCTTGTGTTTGCCAAGCAGGCACTTACACTGCTTAAACTTCTGGCCCTAAACAATGAATATTTGTTAGTATAAATTTGTCCCAAATATTCTATACTAAAAAATTATTTAGTATTTCATCTCACATTCACATTGGACAAGGCATCCTGTACTTTATCTTGGTTAGGGTTGGGTTTCTTGGAGGCCCTGTGATATTGTCAGTCCAAACCCTCACCCTGTGCGGGTCCACAAGCAGCCAGCACAGCCTTGGGGAGCCAATTCCCAAACCACACAGCTGCCTGGTGACTGGCCTTTTCTTCCTGTTTGGCCTTTGCCATGCATTTGGGATGGAGTAGAGATGCAGCAGGCCCTCTGAGGGTACCCCTGGACATCCCTCTCTCCTGCTGGTAGAATGACCCATCGGGCTGCATCGCTTCCTTTCTCAGCTACTGTGGGGGTGGAATATGCCCAAGGGTGTCAGGAACCCAACTCCTGGAACCTGTGGGCTGCTTAGTGTGCAAACAGGAATCTTCCAGGTGTGAGGCCAGTGAGGGTCTTAGGGTAGGAGGTTCACCTGGTTGTCCAGGTGGGTCCCAGGTGCAGTGCTTGTGCTCTGTGAGGAAGATGTGTGATTCTCAGGGAAAAGGACGCTTACTGATGAGAGGCTGGGACCTGAGATTCTGCCACAGCCAGGGAATGGCAGCAGTCACAGAACTGGAAGTGGCAGGAATGGCAGTAAGCGAGTGCTGTCCTCCAGCTGCCACCCTGCAGGCGCAGCTGTTTATTACAACAGCCCTGAGGTAACTCGCTGGGCCCTCGAGAACTACCTGCTGGCCGAAAAAGCGGGGGCCGCAAAGAGGCTGTCGGAGCACTGCGAGCATGGGAGGGCATCTGCGTGCGAGAACACGCACGCACGCACGCACGCACACTCAGCCTCAGCCTGCAGCAGCAGGAACAGGCATGGGCTGCACGCAGCTTCATCCTCAGGCAAGGATGGTGGACAAGGCGCAGCACGCCGTCTCCCTGTCCTTGCTGACCAAGGTCTGGGCACATGTCCCAGACGGATCAGGGAAGACCACTCAGCCCCAGTGACTAAACCCGCTGGTCTCCTGCTTCTGGGGGTGGGGCGGCTCCTGCAGTCCCAGTGCTAAAGACCTGGGAGGCGCCCCCACCTGGTGAAGGGGTGTGAGCGCGTAAGCCTTGGGGAGCAGCCACGGAGAGGAGCCTGGCTCTCGCCCACTCAAGAGACCCGGGCCGCTCGGCCCCTTCTGCGGGGTGACCCGCGCGCCTCACGGCACCCCTCGGGTCTCGGCGGCCTCCCCGCGCGGCCCCGCAGCACGCACACATGGCTCTGGTGTCGCTCAGTTTATTGGTAAAACGGGCACTGAGCGGGGCGGACGCGGGCGCGGAAGCTGGGGGCGGGGGCGCTTTTCCTCTTGAAGAACTTCCACTGGACCTTGATGGCGAGCATCCAGTCGCTGACGTAGAGCCTCTTGCAAGCGGAGGTGCAGACATGCGCCGGGCGGGGGGGCGGGGCGGGGCGGCGTCCGGGCCAGGGACGGGGGCGGGGCGCGGCGCGGCAGAGCAGGGCCTCGCCGCGGGCGCCCGCGCTTCACTTGCCCGCCTTCTGCGCCTTCTGCGCCGACTTGGTGACCTTGCCGGCGCCGCCGCTCTTCTTCTCCACGTTCTTGATGACGCCCACGGCCACCGTCTGCCGCATGTCGCGCACCGCGAAGCGGCCTGCGGGAAGAGGCCCGTGAGCGACGGCCCCGCCCCTGGCCAGGATGCACTGCGCAAGCGCACGAGGGCTCGCAGCATCCAGCCGCCGGGACTCACGGCTTGGGAGCTCTGGGAGCAGCCGCGGTTGCCCGGCAACCCTGCCTACGCTGTTTTTCGATTAGCCACTGGGGGCGGGCCAGGACATTTTCTTCGGATGTCGCTAGACTGGCTGTGGGCCTCTGGGAAGTCGTTCAAGGGACCTTCATAAACAGAGGGGCGCCATCCCAGTTCTGCCCTGCAGGGCCGTCTGCACTCAGTGACAGAGACCGAGGTTCCCCTGATAAGCACTATGATTAAGCTCAAGAGAAGTTTGCAATGCTGAAGGAGCCCCCGCCCGCAGGCTCGCCCGGCTCCCAGCTGCCCTCTGCTGCCTCTTGGGAGAGCCAGCTCTTCCAGGTGTCTCTCTGGGGCACCCCAGCTCACCGAGAGGCGGGTACTGCGAGAAGCTCTCCACACACATGGGCTTCCCAGGGACCATCTCCACGATGGCAGCATCACCCGACTTCAGAGACTTGGGGTTGTCCTCCAGCTTCTTGCCAGAACGCCTGTCTATCTTCTCCTTCAGCTCGGCAAACTTACAGGCAATGTGAGCCGTGTGGCAGTCAATGACCGGCGAGTAGCCAGCGCTGATCTGCCCGGGGTGGTTCAGGATGATGACCTGGGGACAGAGACGCAGCAGCTGTGAGGCTGGCCGCACCTGGCCACCAATATGGGCATCAAAAGACAGGCCAGCTGGGCTGGGAGGCTGCAGTCACAGGGGCCTGCTTCCCACAGTCTGCAGAGCCCAGGGCCTGGCAGCAGAGGAAGCTCGGACCACTAGGAACCAGCTCCAGACCTTGACCCGATGTCCTCACTCAGAAAGTGGCAAGCCAGGAGGTGAACAAGCGATACCGCACCACCTGAAAGTGCTGAGGCAGCACTCATGCTGTCACCCGTGGACACACGCACGTGGGCTTGGCAGAATTGGACCTCAGTTATTGCCATTTCAAATGGATTTCAAAGAGTGTGAGGAAATGTAGGGAATAACATTACAAGGATGCTGGCACAGTAAATTTATGAAAGTGCTCTTTTAGGACAAAGGGGGCGGGGAGGCAGACAACTCAACTGCTGCAATCCACAGGTGAGGCCACAAGGCTGGGAAGGCCAGGCCTGGGAGTCTGCTCCTCCTGAGTGTGACTCTGACATTCCTTTAACCCCAGGGTCCTGGAGAGCTCATAGGAGCTTTGTCCTCAGCACCAGGTGAGGTGCTGACAACAACCTCCCCCAGCCTGACCCTGCCACTGCTCTGGACAGGAATGGACTCTGAATGCTAGCAGAGCCACTGACCTGGGAGGTGAACTGGGCAGCCTCCTGAGGCGGATCGGACTTGCTGTCCCCACACACATTGCCCCGGCGGATGTCCTTGACAGACACATTCTTCACATTGAAGCCAACGTTGTCCCCGGGCAGGGCCTCACTGAGGGCCTCATGGTGCATTTCCACCGACTTCACCTCTGTGGTGATGTTCACTGGAGCAAAGGTCACCACCATGCCCGGCCGAAGGATGCCTGTCTCCACACGGCCCACGGGCACAGTGCCAATGCCTGGGCCAAAAAAGGAGCTGTGAGTGGAGGACAGGGTGACAGGGATGCAGGCAGCCTGGAAGGAGACAAACTTCGGCATCCATCTTCCCTGGCAAGGTTGGGAGATGGAGCCATTTGGAGGAAGTGAGAGGGCAGGGCAAACCCTGCCCTGACAACAGATGCAGAGGCTCCCTTGACTCAGTCTAGGAAATAAGGCAACAAAAGAGGGTTCCCAAGCACTCAGGACAGGGCCATGGGGGGAGAGGATTCAATCTCATCCCTCAGAGGGACAATGTGGACCCCTCCTCTCCCCAAGGACCTCTCCCGTGTCCTCAGGCTGCAGCACCGAGCAAGGTGTGGACCAGAGCACTGGGAATGCTCCTGCAATGGGACTGGCAGCCTTGCCCACACAGAGCTGCCTGGGCCTGCTCTAGCACTGCGGGTCTCTGTCACTGAAGGGGCACCTGCACCCAGCACTTCCTGTAGACCTGCTTACAGGGAGCCATGGGGCTGGGGGCTCTCCACCCTCACATGCCTGTGGAAGGGCGCTGTGACAGACGACACCTTAGGTGGTGTCACAGTGCGATGGAGGCTACGGGCAGCAGCTGCTCTGTGTGCTGAGGTGAGCATGACACCCTCACCCTGCACCCTTCTCTGGCCCACAGCACCCAGTCATTCTCCCTCCCGAGGGTGTCATCTTGGTTTATGGTTTCTACTTCATCTCACTCCGGGAGTGGGACTGTGTCTTCCACAAGACTGATGTGTGAAATGTGACTTCATGTCACCAGAGCCTGGGCACTTCCCTGGAGAGAGGGAGACCCCAGCAAATTCCCAGCAGATGGATGGATGGGTGGAGGTGGGTGGGGGTGAATAGTGGACAGATGGATGGAAGTGTGGGTGGATGGGGCTGTGAACACTCAGAGGAAGAAGGAGAGTCCCCCAGAAGGGGTGCGGTATGGGGGAGAGAGCTGTAGACAGTGGCAGTATCCCTGGGAGAGCTCGGGAAAGGGGTGAAGATGGGGAGCGGGGCAGGTGAGATACCCACAGCCAGGCAGCAGGTGCAGCAGAGCATCCCCACTCACCGCCAATCTTGTACACATCCTGCAAGGGCAGACGCAGGGGCTTGTCTGTGGGGCGGGTGGGCGGCAGGATGGTATCCAGGGCCTCTAACAGGGACACACCGCTTGCGTTCCCTTCCTTACGCTCCACCTTCCAGCCCTTGAACCATGGCATCTGGGCAGGGGAGAAAGCACAGATTGATCACAGGAACATCCACGACCTCCCCCCCAGGAGACCAGGCCCCTGGCCTCTCTCAGTGCTCAAGTTTTTTTGTTTGTTTGGTTTTTTGGGTTTTTTTGTGCCAGGGATCGAACTCACAACCTCGCACTTGCCAGGCAGGCATTTATGCCACTGAGCTACATCCTCAGCCAGGTGCTGAGCTATTAACTCGGCCTCACCTCCCCTCTTCTGCGCCAGCTCATACAGACCAAAAAGAGGAGTAAAGGCAAAGGGAAAGAATCCCCCACCCCCTGCCTTGCCCACACTCTGCTCTGAGCCCTCAGCCAGCTGACTCTGCTGCCTTCAGATGCCTGAGCAGGGTGAGCACTGGAGCAGCAGGGTCAGGTCTTGTGACACTGGCCCAGCTCCAGCCCCAGCAGCTCTGCAGGCCACCATGCTTTCTCCAAGCCCAGGAGCCTCTTCAGAGGCCAGCTGCGAGCCCTCTCCACACACAGCCTCCCTCCAGCCCACCACACACAGAGAAGCAGGCTGAGCCCCAGGGACCACGTGTTGTGTCCTCCTGCCCTGTCATCATAGCTGAATCCTAGACACTCCAGGTCAACAGATGGCCCCTGACACCTGGAAGGTCAGGCAGTGAGAGTGCAGGCTTGAGGCCTCCCTTGGGAAGAAGGACAGCCGAGCAAGCTAGGGCTGGCGGGGGGGGAGGGGAGAGGCCCACCTTTCCCAGCCCTGGCTCTGACCACTGGGTTCTGGGGTCTGTGGGGCTAGTACACAGTTCCCAAACTGAGCCTCCTTCAATATGGGTGGCTGCAGAGCTGGCCAGAGCCCAGAGGCTACCCTTTTGGGCCAGGATCTCCTCTCGCTGGATGCTAGGAACATAGTCCCAGGTTCTGCAAAATGTTTCCACTCATAGCCTGCACAAGTCAGAGTCCTGGGGCTGCAATCTGCTCGAGCCTGACACCCAAATCTGACCAGCTAACAGCCAGTCCTGGCCACTCCAGGGATGTGCACACTTCCGGAGCCCAGCCCCACTCCAGACCCCAAGAGAGGCAGCCAGAGGGCCCCACAATCCTGCTCTCCCTGCTGTGTCCAGGGCCAGGACACTGGCCTAGGCAAGATAAAAATTAATCCCCTCCCCATGGGATCCTGGAGACCAGGCATCTGGGCCTATACCAGCCAGGCACTGCCCCTCCAGGATGACATGGGGCTGGGGACAGGGCTCATGCTTCTGCTGGCTTAGTGGAGCAGCCAAACTGAAGCTGTGGAGTCCCTGGACCTGGGACAGGCCTCCCACTAGGCCCTGACACCCACCTGGAGGCTGGTGTCTGCCTCCCCCACCCATGTTTACACAGCCCCAGCTGGACCAGCGAAGCTGGGACCCCTGCACCTGTCTGTACCTGCACCTCAGCTTGTCTGTACCTCACCTCGACCAATGCCCTGAGCTCCTGGAGCAGAACCTACCTGCCTCCCACCCCTCACCCCAGCCAGCACTCACGTTGGGCGAGGGCTCCAGCATGTTGTCCCCATGCCAGCCAGAGATGGGCACAAAGGGCACTGTGGCTGGGTTGTAGCCAATCTTCTTGATGTAGGCGCTGACCTCCTTGACAATCTCGTCATAGCGCTTCTCACTGTAGGCTGGCTCTGTGGAGTCCATCTTGTTGACACCCACGATGAGCTGCTTCACCCCCAGGGTGTAGGCCAGCAGCGCGTGCTCCCGTGTCTGCCCATTCTTGGAGATGCCAGCTTCAAACTCACCCACACCTGCTGCCACAATCAGCACCGCGCAGTCCGCCTGGCAGGCAGGTGGGGCACAGTGAGCACCAGGCTCCACCACACATGGGAAGGACCCTGACCAGTCTTGCTGGGGATGGAGACTAGGGCTGTCCACCTCAGTTGCAGGGTGCTGTTAGGGATTTTGTTCACCAGGCTCTACATTGAGGAAGCCCTTGTTCTGGGCACCAGCTCTACTGCAGCAGCCTATGTGGCTCTGGACAAGTCACCCCATCTCTTTGGATCTGTCTTTTGTCTGTCATGTGAATGCCCCAGAAATGTCTGACTGTCCAGTCTGTCTCCATTTCTGCCCATGCCTAGCCATAACCATCTGTCTGCCTATGCAGGCCATGCCAGTGTATCCACAACTGTCCCATCTGATGGCCCTGACAGAGAGTGGCTGGACAGCCTCACAGGCACTCCTGCCTGGCTGAGGTGTCAGTAACTCAGTTCTCTGGTGTGTCTGGGCCAGGTAGGGCACACGATGACCAAGCCAATGGGTCCCCTGCCCTAGCCCTGATGTCACCAGAGGGGTGCCGCACCCCACCCACCTGGGATGTGCCAGTGATCATGTTCTTGATGAAGTCCCGGTGGCCGGGGGCATCGATGATGGTGATGTAGTATTTGGTGGTCTCGAACTTCCAGAGGGAAATGTCAATGGTGATGCCACGCTCCCGCTCCGCCTTCAGCTTGTCCAGCACCCAGGCGTACTTGAAGGAGCCCTTCCCCATCTGGGGGGGTTGGAGTATGGCTCAGGTTAGGACCCAGACTCAGCAGTCTGCTTGCCAGGGCTGCCCGGGGGCTGAGGAGCAACCAGTGAGGGGGAGTGGTGCTCCAGATCCTTTCCTCCCCTCTGAGGCCCTGGGTTCTGGCCCATCGCTCGAACACCGGTGGTGCTGACAGCCTGACACAGGTCCCAGGCTGTCTACACAATGCCCAGGGCCAGCCTCCCGCCAGTTCCTAAATGGCTGCGAATGCACATGTCCACCAGCAGGTGGCGTGAGGGCCTGGAAGCTGCCCCACGAGATTAAGCCCCCCCTCTCCTGGCAAGAGCTCCCCTTTATCAGCCACTGGGCTTTAGGCCGTCACATAAAAACTCCTGTATTATTTTCTTTCAAGATGAAAAGAAAAAAGGGATCAAATGAGGTTACAAGGAAGGCCTGGCTTTCTAGCTCCCTCTATATCCCATGAAGGCAGGGAGATAACCCTGAAATACTTCTGCTCCCACCCCCACCGAGCAGGAGGCAGGTGTCTCCCCAAGAGCAAGGGTGGTCACTCTCTGGAATTACCTGGGTCTGGAGTCTGGGGAGACCCCCACAGCCTGGGTCAGGACAATGGCCCCTGCCCATTATGGAGCCTGCCCAAGCTGGAGGGGCTACCCAAGAGGGCCCCAGTTGGGACCTGGCCTTGGCACCCCTCAACCCTTTGGCCTCCTCCCCCTGCCACTGTGAAGGCAGAGGTGCAGCTTTGAGCCTAGGCACACATGGCAGCCCCCGCTCCCACTGAAGCAGAGGTTCACCCCAGGACACCAGCTGCACCCCTACGCCTGGGTCACAGATACCCTCATCCAAAGCCAGCCAAGCTCAGGCCACCCAGGCCCTCCCAAGTGGGCTTCTCTCAGAGCCCAGGGATGGGGGGAGGGCAGAGAGCAGACCCCACTCATGGCTACTTCCCACCCATGGGTCTTGGCCACGGAGAAAGAAGGCAGCCACCAGAACCCCCACCCCAGAGCACCACCCGAGATGAGCAGCCCTCCCTAGCCTCACTCCAGAAAATGGAGCTGGCAGGCGAGCTGTCCATCAGTCAGCTATTAATAGCAGCCATGAGCCCTGACCCAGCCCTGGGACAAGTGAGGGCAGCGTCACCTCCAGCACCAGCTGGAGGGTCAGGGGACAGAGCTCCAGGGCCTTCTAGCCCTGGCCCACCATGACAGAGTCCAGACCCTGCTGTGACCATCTTTCAGGCCCCCTCCTCCACCACAGACAAACCTGGCAGCTCCACGCCACCCCCACCAAGCACAATCTCAGAGAGAGATTGCCCTCCTCGCCCCCATTCCGCCAGCACCTGTCATCGGGGTCCCCTCGCTCTGGAGGGGTAAACCGAGCCCCACACCCAGGGCTCAGGCAAGCACAGCACCAGCGCCAGCCTGGGTGCCACATGGAGCCACGTCTTGGGGCTCAGGGGCTCACCTCAGCAGCCTCCTTCTCAAACTTCTCAATGGTCCTCTTGTCGATGCCCCCACATTTGTAGATGAGGTGACCCGTCGTGGTGGACTTGCCTGAGTCCACGTGGCCGATGACCACGATGTTGATGTGAGTCTTCTCCTTGCCCATTCTGCCCGGGTGGGGGAGGGGCCGGCACCAGAGGGGCTCTGGTTGGGGTGAGGGGTGCTGAGCAGGGATTCTGTGGGCAGCGATGGGGGAGATGGCCAATGAGGAGGCTCAGGGGAGCCCATCTGGCACAGGTTGGAAGCCCACCTGCCCAGTCTTTGCCTTAGAGTCCTGGGCCCAGCCCCACACCGGGTCCCTCCCGAGCCTAGACCTAGCCAGGCCAGATGCCAGTTCGGACCCCATTCTCCCCCACGCCACCTATGAGTCCAGCAGTGAGTCCGCTGTAAATGCCAAGCACTGACCCCGGGCGCCCCCGTCCCCGTGGCAGGGTCAGCTGCCGTCCGGATGGCAAGGAGCGGGCTCGAGGTGCAGCCAGCTGCGGAGGATGAGTCACCAGCATGGTCCCGGCGCCCTGTCCTCCCAGCCCCCCGCCGCAGGCACCCACCGAGGTTGCACCCCACGGCCCCACCCGCCCGCTGCCGTCCCCCTAGGGAGCGCGGGCGCCATCTTCCTCTCATGCCCACCCGCGGGCTGGCACTGAGTGCAGGGACGCGGCGCCCAGGACCCAGAATAGCTCTGGCCTCCCCGTATCTGACCGGACCGACTGCATCGCCAGGAGGCGGGGGTCCCGTTCCGGCCGGAGGAGGAAGGGCGCCGCCAGGCCGCCCCAGCAAGTGCCCAGGGAGCTGCCCTCAGCTGGACAGGGGGACCCGCCCCACCCGTGCAACCCTGCGTCAGGTCAGCGCGGAAAGCTGGGCGGCCCGCAGCGGGCAGGCAGCCGGGGGTTAGGGGGCCGGGCGCGAGTCCCTGACTCACCCTCTCCCTACCCCTCCTCTGACCCCTCCTCTGCGCTCCGAGGCCGCGTTCCCAGGCGCCCCCAGCGCCCGACCCCACTGGCCCAGCACTGGCGACGCTGTCGACCCCTCAGGACCTGGGCTGCGCCAAGGTCACAGCGGCGGGGCACCGCGCAGGGAGCCGCCGCAGCCGCGTAAACAAGCGCTGCCCGCGGGGTCCTCCGAGCGCACCGTCCCCCGGGTCCTCCCGGACCTCCCCGGAAGCGACAGCCACAGCCCCCAGCCCGGCGGCGCTGCGCGGTGCTGTCCGCCCAGGACCGGCCCGGGGAAGGGTCCCTCTGCGGGAAGCGGAGCGAGGGCCCAGGCCACGTCCTTACCCGGAGCCGCGGTCTCAGGCAGAGGGACTGGCGGCGGCGGCGCCGCGGTTTTATCTCCGGGAGGGGTCCACCTATTGACGGTGCGGCGCAGTGCACTGCGCCCCTGCAGTACGGCAATGCGGTATCCGCGGGGAGGGCGGGGAGGGCGGGGCCGGCGGCGCGGGGACGCGGGATGCGGGGCGCGCACCCACGGACGCGCGCGCGGGTGCGACGCGGCGCCAGGGGATGCGGCAAGGGAGCGAGCGGCAAGGGCCAGCGAGCGTGGACGCGAGAGCAAAGCAGGCGGCGCTGCCAGGAGCTGGGGGCAGGGCGCAGAGAGCGAGGGCCAGAATGGAGAGAGAGGCAGCCAGACAGGCCCAGGCGCGGGGGGGGGGGTATTCTCGGCGACCAAGAGGCCCCTAGAGAGCAGGAAGGCACCTTTAACACAAAAAGACCTCCCTGAGAGGAAGACCCGGGCAAAGGACCCGGCGGGTGGGGGAGGGGAGGCGGGGTGGGGGTGCCGAGGACCACCTAGCCCACGTCTGGCTGAAGGTCCCAAGCTCTGCTCTGAGGAGCTCTCCCTATTGTGGTCCCGGGGTGCAGGGACCCCTGTCCTCAGTGCCTGTATTATGGCTCTGTGGTCAGCACATCCGAAGGGCAGCCAGCCTCTTGGAGGCCCTCCAAAGAGCTTGCTCCGCTCTCTAGGGGTAAGGAATGTTTGAGACCCCTCTGAGCTGCTGGCCTTCCCACGCGGCTGTGTGGTGCAACAGGTCCAGAGCCCAGGCCCTGGCCCACTGTCTGCCAGGCTGAGCCCCAGGCCTGCTCCACCCCTGGAGGGTCTTGACAGACTAGGGTCACTGAAGTGGGCTTTAGGGAGGGCGTTGAGGTAGCCATGTGTCATGCAAAGACCAAGGTCAAGAGCTTCTCCCAGGACCCTGTCTGCACATCTCACCCAGGCACTCCCACCGTCTCCTGCCCACCCCACCTCCTGCCTGCCTTGGCTCTTTGTTACTGCAGGGTGGATAAGGCAGGCAGGGTACCAGGGGCCTCAGAAGGTATGCATTGAACTGCGATGGCAGACACTGCCCGGTCTCCTCCCCCAGACTCAGAGGTACAGGTCAGAGCCCTGCGTCTACCCACAGAGCAGTGTCCACGAGGAGCCCCCAGAGATGGGTCCCCCAGGTTCGAGGAGGAGGAGGCAAAGGTGAGAGCACGGACAGTGGGGGAGTGGGTTCTCCCAGGCCCATGGGGAGGGTCTTCGGGCAGAGAAAGGCCTTTTACACTAAGCAGAGGGAGGACAGGCCTCTGGGATGATCCAGCACTTCCGAGTGCTGCTGATACTGTCAACTGGGAGCCAGGAATTAAAAATAAATGCCTGTCGAGACAGCAAGAGGCACCGCCCCTCCCTGCTGAGCGGCTCTCTACATTTCATGCCTCCCTCCCTGCCTGAAGGTTAGGCCAGCTTGGTACTGGTGCTGTGATTGGCCAGAGCTGGGTGGGCCCGAGGAAAGGAGGAGGGGGCGGGGAGCCAGGACTGCAGCCAGCAGAGAAGACCCTGGGCCTCCCTCAGCTTTGGAGTGGACACTTCCTCCCTCTGCAGCTCGGAGCGCCGCTCCTGGCCTCTGTGCTGGTCTAGATAGCAGTCAGTTGGGGAGGCCCAGGGCAGGGGCTCACTCCTGCCGGGGAAGTGCACCCCAGGAATGGTCTCTGGTAAGGCAATACTGCGGCATCCTTGAAGCACCGTGCACTGACCTTGGAGAGGATGTCAAGGTGCCAGCAAGGACACAGCATGTGCTGGAGAGATCCACGGTCAGCAGTAGAGAACTTGGAGTGCATAGAATGCGTATCTACGTAAGGTAATGATGCTCCGTGAGGAGACCGAGTAGTGCCAGTGCTCCCAGTACTAAGCAACTAACTCTCCAGTGGCTCTAGCAGCCACTAACTGCCATCAGGACTCCTGATACTGACACTAAATAATCCCGAGCCCCTGCCTGATTACCTCTGTGGTCTGAATTTCTCCCAAGTTCTCAAGCTGGAAAGTTGATCCTAGAGTCAGGGAGTCGGGAGATGGGGCACTTGGGAGGCATCTGGGTCCAGAGCCTCACCACCTCCACCATGTAGAGGGCCTGTGCGAGGGGTTTCTCTCGGCTGCCTGGCTTCCACTGAGGAACCGTGCTGGCACTGTCGCCTTGCACTGCCCAACCTCCAGGCCCAGAGCACTGTCTCTGTCAGTCCTGAATCATGAGCTCACAGGCATCCTGTTGAAGCAGCACAGAAGAGACTAACAGGACTACTAATTACTTGGTAGATAATAATACTTGAACTATTAAGTACTAAGTGATGCTGAATAACAGCGTTACATGCTAATTAGTAACAGTCACGGTTGCCAAACGCTGTAAGCTCACCCAGGCAGCAGTGCCCCCTAGGCAGGCCTGAGGCTCCTGTGACCCTGGGAGGCAGCTGGGCTGCAGGAAGCCAAGCGTCCTGCCTAAGGTCAAACAGCAAGTGGACAGCTCGAAAGGCTTGAGCCAAGCATTTTCCTCACAGAAGTCTGTGGTCCCCCTGTGGCTGTGCTCTGCTTCACCCCCTTGCCAGCCCTCTTTCTGCATCTGAGTCCCTGGTTGCTGTGACCCAGGGAGTTGCAACGCATAAGGGTTGGGAGAAGCCAACCAGGCCTCCCTCTGGGAAGCAAGGGTACAAGCTCTGCCCCTCCTTAGCCCCTGCCCCCCTGGAGCCCTCAGGGCTCATCAGACTGTTTGGGGAGATACAGGTAGCTCCCCTGTCCCCTTGCCCCCCACTGGTTGGAGTTTCCTGAACCTTGGGAATGAAGATCCAGCTAAAATTAACCATTCTCAAGCTGTCAGCCCTGGAAATAAAACTGCCTCCCATTGGTTGCTGGTGATGTCACTGTCAGGTTAATAATAGCCTGTGAATGCATAGCTAACCACCTGTGCCTGGGCCTTCCCACAGCCTCAGCCTGGTGGCACCCTGGGAGCCACTGCCCCACAGGTGGAGCCATCAACCCAGATGGGCTGTGGCTATGACTGGTGACTGGGATGTCCTGGGGAGGATCGGGCTGGTATCCCTGACTTCACCCTGGCTGGATCATCACTGCCTTGAAACCGCAGAGTGCTGCTCTGCCAGCCTTCCTGAGCCGCAGGGACCCATGCAGCAGCCTCTGAGGCTGACTCTCAAGGGAGGGTATCCAGGGGACCAAGCCAGCCCTTGAGGCAGCAAACTGAACTGTCCACCTGGTTAGGGAAGTGCTCTTGGCAATGCAGCTTCCCTTAGAAAAGCAAGGTCATGTCTTCCCAAATCAGAGAAGCTGCAGTGGGGTCAGGCAACAGGCCAGGCCAGTTGGAGCAGCCAGGCTGGGGCTCACCAGAGTCTGCCTGGGAGCCCGGGAGCCCCGCAGCTTGCAGGGAGCCGTTGCCATGGTGAGAGGCAGCCTGCGGGCAGGTGGCTCCTCCCTGACACCTCCTCCTCCGACAGCGACAGCGGGAGGTACTGCCCCGCCTCTTTCTCCCTCCAGCCGCCCAAGGAGGGCCCGAGCTTCCAGCCTCCGCAGGCTGAGGCTGAGGGCAGCTTCCAGCCTCCCCAGACTGAGGCTGAGGGCCGACAGGACATAATATCTCTGAGCGGGAGGGGGTCAACCTCTCAGACTCGAGGAGGGCAGCTTCTGGGTCACAGGGCACCGCAGCACCCAGAGAGGACACAGCTTTCTGTCCAGGTCCAGCAGAGGACCAGGGCAGCCCCTCAGGACTCACAGGAGGCAGAGCCATCCAAGGCAAGTGGGGAGAGGTTCCCACAGCCCCAGCCCTGGGCCTGTCTCCCTTCCTGCACACTTGGCCTTGGGTTCCCACGGGGGATGGGGAAGACAGGGAGGGCCGATGTCTGAAGCTCCCCTCCTTGGGGTGATCTAGGATGCACTACAGAGGAGGCTCCTGCCCAGTCAGCTGGACCCAACCCAGAGGCCCGCTACATAGAAAGACTCCCCATGCCACCAACCACCAAGAGGAAAGGGAACATGTGGGTCCTTGCCCTTTCCAAGCCTGGGGGTTGAGCATCCTAGAAGGAGTTTGCTTAGCCTCTCCTCCCTCAGTGAGTTACCACAGCTACTGCAAAGTGCCGGAGAGCCCACCCCAACCAGGAGACATGGATCTGGCCTTTTTCCTTGACTGTGGGTTGAATATCCTCTCATTCTGAGTCTGACTGAATTGGAACACCATGCAGAGGCTCTGGATTCTGTTACTCCTTTGGAAGGAGGTTGGCTTTCATGTTAGCAGGCCACTCAGCCAGAGGCCTGTGTGGACTCGGCTCATGCTGTTGTGAGAGTCTGTGTGCAAGAGACAAGGTGGCCTCTGAGTCCCTCAAACCTTGTTTCCTCGGCAGGGCTCCACTAGGCTTGGTTTGAACTTTTTTTTTTTTTTTTCTGGTGCCAGGGATCGAACTCACGACCTAGCTTTTGCCAGACAGGTACTTATGCCTCTGAGCTAAACCCCCGGCCTCTTGAACTTTTGTCAGATGGGTCTGGAATAGGCATTACAGTAAGTTAAAGTCCTTTCTCCAAAAATAATAACAGTAAGGAAGCCAGACCATGCTGACCAGGCCCACTGCTGCCCAGCACTGCATCACTCCTAGCTTTTGCTCTACTCTAACCCATGGTGGACTCAGTTGAAAGTGACCCCCAATGACTCACACCCCCCACATGACGGGAGCCTGTGGCTGGCATCACTCCTGTGAGAGGCTCACATTACCCAAGATGGGGCAGCAGGATGCTCCTGCCCAGTGTGAGAATCTCAGCGGGGTCCAGGCTGCCAGCCAACAAGAAATTCTGCCAAGAACCATGTGACCTACAAAGAGGACCCTAAGCTTCTGGAAGAAGTCACAGTCCTTGATTGTGCCCTTTTGAGACCATGACCAACGTAAGTGAAACCATGATGGACTCTGGGCCATGCAAATTGATTAACAAAACAACACATTTTAAAGCAAGCAGGTATGGTGACACATGCCAGAATCCAGGAAGTTGAGGCAGGAGGATCTTCATGAGTTCAAGGTCAGCCAGAACTATATAGAAAGATCCTGTCTCAAAAAATAAATGAAGCCACTAAAACTGAGGTGCTGAGGCAGAACTGCCACTTTGAGCCTATCCACAGCAACTTAGCAAAACCCTGACTCAATAAAATAAAATGAAATAACAGCACAACAAAAAGCTGGGGATATAGTTCAGTGTAGCTCAGTGCAAAGGCCCTGGATTCACTTACCGGTACCACAGAAAAAGAGAAAGCCACTCCATGTGTGTTGACATGTTATGCCCCAAGGCAGTGCAAGGACAGCAGCTGCTCTGCTGATGCCCAGCACCTGCACTGAGCCCCTGCACCCCAGCCTATCCCCTGCCTGGACCTCTGTGCTCCGCTCTGCCTGCAGGACCATGTTGGGAAGCCACCCTCAGGTGCTGTCCCCAGCTCAGCCAGTGGAGTCACTGTCTCCCAGCATAATCATCCTGTGCCTTCCTGGATGGTCTCAGGATTCGCAATCCCTGCAGTTGGGCCGGATCCCAGCTCTCCACTCCTCCCCCTTGCTACTTCCTATGTCTTCCAGCAGGTGTGTGAGGAGGTAGCTTGCTGTGGTTTTGATTTGCATTTCCTTGGTGACTAATGATAGTGAACATCTTTTCATGTGTTTATTGGCCATTTTTTTAAAAAAAATCTTCTTTGCAGAAGTGTCTATTCAAACCCTCAACTGATTTTAAATTGCCTTTTTGGGCCCTCCCCCTTGGTACTACTTGTGATTGACCCAGCGCTTTTGCACTGAACTATATCCTCAGCCCTTTTTGTTTGTTGTTTGTTTGTTTGTTTGTTTGTTTGTTTGTTTGAAGCAGAGTCTTGCTATGTAGTCCAGGCTGTACCTGAACTCACTGTGTGGCCCAGGCCAGCCTTGAACATGCAGCAATCCCCCTGCCTCAGCCTTCTGAGTGCTGGGGTTACAGGCAGGCACCATCCATTTAGCCCCAGCCCTTTTTTTATTTTGAGACAGGGTCTTGATAAATCGCTAAGTTACCCAGACTAGGCTCACACTTGTAATTCTCCCGCCTCAGTCTCCCACATGCTGAGATCGCAGATGTGTGCCATAAGCCCTGCTGACTTAACGTGTTTGCACCTCACCAACGTCATGCTGTGTAAATTGCTGTTCTATACCAAGTCCTAAGATGAGCTCTATGTGAAAGGAATAGTGCGGGGAAGACTGTCCACATGCAAAAGAAGCAAGTAGGACTCTTAATGCACACCATGTATTTTAAAAAACAACTAGAAATGGATCAAAGAGCTCATAAAACTATAAAATTGTTAGAAGAAAGAAGAAAACACAGGCATAAATCTTCATGACTTTCAGTTTGTCGATGAAGCCAGACACGAAAGGTCACTGAGTGTATGATTTCATGTGCATGAAATATCCAGAAGAGGCAGATCCGTGGGTGCCAGAGGCTGGGAGAGGGGAGTGGACCAGGATCCCTCTGGGTGAAGGAAGTCCCTGGAGCTCCACTGAGGTGACAACATGAGGCATGTGAATGTAAGGACTCTGAATCGCACAGTTGGGATGGTTGATTTTATGATCTGTGGATTTTATTTCAATTTTAGAAACTGGAAAAGTAGGGCCAAGGATATAGCTCAGTGGCAAAAATACATGCCTGGCAAACATGAAGTTGTGAGTTCAATCCCCAGTACCCCCCCCCAAAATTGGAAAAGTACAATTTCCCTATATTCTTTCTTTTGTTTTTTGTTTTTTGACACAGGGTCTTGCTATGTAGCCCAGGCTGGCCTCAAACTCAGGCTGATCCTCCTGCCTCAGCCTCTCATGGCTGGAATTCCAGGCAGGCACCTCCACACCCAGCTGGCTATATTCTTATTTTTTAAAATTATTTTATGATTCTAGTTTGTTTATCTTTCCATCTTAATTTTAGGATCTACTTGTCTTTCAGAAATCTGAGGTTTTCCTTGAGCTTACAGGAAACCTAGAAATCAAGTCCCTGAGGGTGGACAAGATCACAGTGCTGAGCCAGCAACTCCTGGACACAGCCTGACACTCTGAGCACCGTGTCCCCTTCCTTTTTAAATTAGCGTGTCATTTAAATTATTTTCTTCTTTTGTCTGTTGCAAGGCTACAGAAATAAAATTCATGTTTCTGTGCTGTCTGTGCCTCCCTCCTAACCTCGCCCACCCAGTTTGCCTCTTCGAAGTCACTGGGATTCTCTGTCATCTGCGACAGAAAACCTGTGAACCTCTCACTCTCATTTCCTTTGCTTTATTTTGCTGACTAAGACTTCCTGAGATCATAGCAAGAGTGAACATCTGTGCCCCACTCCTGCTCCAGGTTGGGGGGCTGAGGGAGCACAGCATTGCTCTGAATACTTTTTGCAGCCCCTTTACTCAACCAAAGCTGTTCTTTGCTGTTTCTGCTTTGCTGAAAGTGTTTATCGTGCCTGGATACTTGAATTTTATACAACAGTTGACTCTCACTTGATTTGATACAAATGCTCACAGCTGTTTGTTGGTGCCTTTTTTGACAATAGCTACTTTAAAATCTTTGCTGAATAATTCCGAAATCTATGTTATTTCAGTGTTTGCATTGACTAGCTATCACTTCACTGTGAATTGAGATCTTCCTGATTCTTTTCTGCTGAGTAATTTTGGATTTTACCCTGAGGTTCAGTATTTTTGGTGCAGAAACACTTCTTAATTGTTCAGCATCTCTGGTTGAAATCCAGAGCACTGAGGTACTTGTTCCTCACAGGTCTGTCCAGGTTTTCTGTTGTAATTTGGGTTATGGTGTTTGTTGACCTCCTTACCTTTTCTGGCTGGAATTTTTTTTAAATCTTTTAGTTTTTGAGACAAGGTGTCACTTTGCAGTTCAGGCTGGCCTTAAACCTTCTACGGAGCTCAGGCCAGCCTTGAATTCATGGTGATTCTCCTGTCTCAGCACCCTGAGTGCTGGCTTTATAGGGGTGCACCACCATGGCTGACCCACCTGGAAATCTTTAATATTTTTTATTACACAGTTGACTTCCATTAAACATTTATTGAAGGCTTACTATATGGCTGACTGTGTCTTAGTCACTTGGGATCCTGTGGTATGTGGGGTACATCTCTGCCCTCATAGATCTTATTGAGCCATCAAGTAAAGAGGTTAGACTGTTTCTAACCATGGCAGCATTTAACTTGTGCTGGTCACCTGTTGTGCGCCAGGCACTGGTCTGAGCATGGCAAACACAAGGAAATGGAAGGACAGACAGGTGACCAGCCACCACTGCCCCAGGACTTCATCTCACCACGAGAAGCACCCATGCAGGCAGAGGGAGCATTCCCTAAATATTAATTACTGATCTTACTTTCTTCCTCAGTGGGTGCCACCATCTCAGAGTCACCAGCTCCTGTCAGAGTCAGCAAGCTTCTGCTGCTCAGGGAAAAAGAGCCTTTGGTTCTGAAGCAAAGAGCAGAAAGCTGGCCCATAATGGTCATGGTCATGAACATACCACCTCCAGGAACAGACCGAGGAGCTCCTGCCTCAATCCCCAGATACTTGTGGCTGGGGTAAAGCACAGTGACAGTGACACCCCCAGTTACTGAATGTCCTAGTTATTTTCTAGTTGCTGAGACAAAATACCAGACACCCACAAGTTAAAGGAGGAAAGGTTTATTTTGGCTTGCAGTTTGTAGAGGTTTCAGTCCATGGTTGGCTGGCTCCAAGGGAGAATGGCCTGGCAGAGGGGCATTGCAGAGGAGAGAGAGCTCCTGGCAGGGCAGGCAGGAAGCAGCAAACTTCCCTTTCCTTTTTACCCCTTTCAGGCTACAAACCTTCTGTGTGGTGCTATCCATACCTATGGTGGAGCTCTCATTATCCACATCCAGACCTGTGCTAGATCAATTTGGTGCCCCGCACCCTTAATCCTAGTGTAACACACACATGACCCAGCCACTGCCCCAAAGCCCCACCTATGAGTGCATGAGGCTTTGGTGTGACACCTAGACACAAGCTGTGACTCTGAGTGATGACACAGAGCCTGTGTGTGCCTGTTCCCCATCATCCAATCTAGAAAGGGACAGGCTAGGCTATGGCAGGTGAGTGCTAGGATTGGGCTCAAGCCCAACCTTTCACTTCCACCCTGCAGGAATCCTGCAGCCACTGTCAGCCTTGGGCCAAATAAGGAAGGTGTCTCCTCTCCAACAGAGATGGCCCTGCCAGTGTTCTCCCTGCCAGTGACTGCATTCAGGCAGCAGCCTAGGCCTGGCCAGCCTCTGTGCACTGTGCAGGCGACAATCTCTCCCACCCCAGTGCCTATTTCTTACTGTGGGGAGGAATCTGTCTGTTCCTTGCTTCTGTGTCCTGAGCCCACACCATGGCCTGCAGCCTCAACACCACTCAACACACTGCACGAAGGAAAAGGGCCTGAGCTCCGCTCCTGGTGGGAGTCGCTGAATTAGTGATCGTTTACACGAATGGAGCAGAAAGCACAACTGCACACACAGGAGCACCTGAGGGCATGGGGTGCTGGAGGGGAACAGTGCTCCAGCCCCAGAACACTGCTTAAGCAAAGGGGCGTGGTGTGACAAATGTATATAAAAGTATGGCAGTGGTTGAGCAGTTGCTTGTTCCCATCTGGAGACAGGACCTCGCCTGACCCCAGCTTTCTGTCTCTGTCTTTATTTTTTCATCTTCTCATTGTTCTTTCCCCTGGGAACTCTCGTGGACACTGACACTTGGCCTCCCTATCCACTGTGGGTCCCCTCTGTCTGCTGATGCCAGCAGCAGCAGAAGGCTGCCCTGCAGAGTCACACAGCAAGAGAGAGGCCACATGGGTCCCCCCAGCCTGTGGCTCCCAGGCACCTCCCAACACGAGCCATGGCCCAGAGGAGGGTCAGCAGCACCTCAGCAGGACAGTGGTTTGGGCAGCCTCCCTGGGCACCCAGGAGCTGAGAAAGAGATGGGCGCCCACCCTGCAGCCAGGCTGAGCCGTCCTCAGGGAGCTCACAATGCCTGGTTTCCCTGTCCCAGCAGTGTCTGCCTCTCCATTCTGTATCCCTGTGCGTTACTATAGGGACAAGCCATGGAGCGCCACCTTCTGGGCACCTCTGCTTCCCCACTCTTAAAGAAACACTGTCCTGAAACCAGGCATGGTGATGCATACCTGTAGTTCCAGTAATTGGGGGGCTGAGGCAAGAGGTTCCCTTGAGCCCAGTAATTCAAGGCCAACTTGGGCAACACAGCAAGACCCTCATCTCAAAAGAAAAAGGGAAAGAAGAAAAGAAAGACGAGAGAGTGAAGAAGGAAGACTTTCCCTCCAGACTCCATTACTGAAGCTGTGACTGAGGTGAGGATGAGTGAGGTGAGCTGGTTGGACTGGTCCCAGAGCACAGCTGAGGAAAGATAGGGGAAAAGACGGCCCTGGTATCCAGCCAAGGAGGCCATCCGATGCCCTTACCATCAGCTCCTCCATGCACAGTCTGCCCACCAGGCAGCTACACTGGACAGGTGAAGAGCAAGCACAAAGGCTACGCTAGCCAGGCCTGATGTGGTCACCCTCACGCCCCTTCCCAGGCACGGAGCCTTAATCTTCACCGTGTACCCCAAACTCCAAGAGGACACCATATAGGAGGAGACTGACCAGAGGCTTCCAAAGTACCTCTGCAGGATTCCAGACCTAGCCTGCCACAGACCAACCATAGGGCCATGGGCTGGCCTTGGCCTGGCCCCAGAGGATGGGCTCACAGGCTCTGCCCAGTCCCATGCCAGCACACATCTGCACCAAGCAAGGCCTGATGTTGTGTTCCTTCCTGGCTGAGGAAGGGCCTGGCAGAGAACTGCAAGAGCAGTATGTGTGGAACCCACATAATTAGAAGCCAAGAACACCCTGCTTGCTGCCAGCCACATGGTGAGGATGATGGCTAATCTTGACTGTTGACTTGATTAGCTTGAGAGGTAATTAGGTGACCAGTAAAACCTGCTTCTGGCTATGTCTGGGTAGGTTAGGGGATGTGATCTTGGGGACTATATCTGCTCCCTGGCCCCTTCCACTATGGCTCTTCCTGCTCTCTCTGCTTCCTGGCTTGCCTAGAGGTAAGCAGCATTCTTTTGTCACATGATGTTTCTATCTTGGAGTCAGCTTACCATGGACTGAAATATTTGAAACTGTAAGCTAAAGTAAATCTATTCTTCTTAAAAAAAAAAAAAAAGTAGCAGGGCTGGGGAAATAGCTCAGTGACATAAGTGCCTGCCTGGCGAGCGTAAGGTCCTAAGTTCGATCCCCAATACCAAAAAACAAAACAAAACAACAACAAAAAAATTATTTAAAAAAAAAGGAGGAATATATGTCAGGTAGTTTGGTCACAGCAACAAGTACAGTAGACTCTTGACATAGAAGGAGAAATGGTAGACTCCCCCGTCCCAAGAAGTTGCAGTACCATGTTAGAAAAAAGAGTGTCTCCCAAGCCTCAGATGTGGGCCCTCAACAGCTCTGGGCTGTCTTCTGTGATGTCCAAGGCTTCTTGTCTATCCCGATGGGTGGCTCATCTTGAGGTCAGTGGCGGTGTCTCAGGACCTCCCAGACTTGAGTCAGAAGACTGACCAGCCTGTCTTGCCTTCTGTCCTGAATCCTCCTGTTGCTCAAGCCTGAGCCTGCTTAGGAAAACCCAAAGAAGGACAGGGTTTTGGTCCTACTAGCAGATTGAGCAAGCCTCAAGGAAGGGCAGGCCAGGTTGTGAAGGATAAGGAATGACCACATGCCACACACATACACCTGACTCCTGAGAAGGCACTGAGGCCACTTACTCTGTGCCTGATAGGCAGCAACCTCCTCACACCACAGTACAGTGTGTTATGGTTGTCTCTGGCCCCAGAGCCTTTGCACATGCTGGTCCTGCCCCTGGGAGGACCTCTACTCTAGTACTAAGATTATGTTTAGCCTCCAGGTCCTGAGGTGCTGAGGGTAGAGCTGGGCTCACCCAGTGAATGTTCCCCAGCACCTGACACACAGTGGGACCCGCTGGACAAATAGAGAATCAGCAGCATTAAGGTCAAAGCCAGCCCCAGGAAGAAGCCCTGGCAGCTTTGCCTCCCCTCCACTCCCCAGTCATAGAGGCCCCAGCTGGCCTCCTCCAGGTGACTGCCAAGCCCTGCTTACTCCACTCAGAGTCCTGAGGATGGCACTGCCACAGGAAACCCAAGCTGGCTTTCCTCTGCTTCTGCTCATTCTGCTCAGGCAGCTGTGCCAGGAATCGTGACAGGCAGCCTGTACTGCAGCCCTGGCCCCACCTACTGTGCTGTTCAGGTCACTCCAGGCTCCTGCATGGCTCTGTGTGGTCAGGTCCTGGGCAGGCCCCACAGTTGGCCTCTGATGTCTTGGCCTGAAACCACAGAGATACTTCCTGTGATGCAGGGGATAGAGGCTGGGTACCAGAGCCTGCAGCTCGAGCTTCTAGGAAAGCCTGGGTCCTGCCAGAAAGATACACCCTCTGATATCACCAGATCTGACCAGTGTGCCCGAACGATGACCCTCAGTGGCCCTGCACAGGTCCTGCTGCCAACCCCCACCCCATCCCAGCCGCACAGCCTCCTTGCTCTTGCCCAGCACCACCACAGGCTGTGTCTCAGCTGCCCACACATGTCATTTGCACTGCCCTAAGGAGACCAGCTGCCACCTTGTCCCCTTGTCCCTCCCAGCTTCTGGACCAGTCTTCCACATGGAGGCTGCTTTTTTGAGGGAGGCAGCATTGGAGGTCAAGCCCAGGGGTGCTCTATTCCTAAGCTACATCCCTACCCACCTCCCTTGGGGTGGAGAGTACAGACATTTCCTACTATGCGCAGCCAGAGACAGTTCTCATCTTCTTCCCCATTCCTTGTACCTGGCCCAGCACCTGCAAACACTGGATACTAACAAAGTCAGCAGTGGACATGTGTGGAGGCCCAGTCAGAGACCTCTGGGCCTCAGGAGTCACAGGGGCACCTTCCAGGTCTAGCTGGGTTCTCCCTGAGCATCTATGAAGGGGGTCAACACTGTTGGCCTCGTCTCAGGATGGGGACACAGCACCCAGCTGGCACTGTGCCCTCCCAGACTTCATGGGGCTCATAGAGCAGCATGAGGCTGCGAGACCCCATGTGCCTCCTGAGCCCTCTGTGTTTTTATTTCTTTGTCTAAGCAGTGTCTATTCATTTGTGGGGCCCATTTTTGGATTGTTTATCCCATACACTGTTGGGGGAGGCTTATCATTTATGCACTTGGCTTTTTCTCTGTGTCATGCCTATCAGCTCTTTTTCTGGTCCCTTGGTTCAAGTCCAGGGGCCTTTGGTGCCTGCTGCCTCAGGACTCCCTTAGCCCTCTCCGCTGCCTGCTGTAAAGCAGCTGACTCCAGGAGCCTGGCTGAGCTCCTCTTTGGGCAGAGGGGAGTTGGGGCTTAGAGAAGGGGTAATGGGTTCGGCAGGAAGGACAGGAGAGCAGGCACTGGCTCCTGATGGTCAGGCGAGGGCACGCCTCAGGCGTCTGGCGGGAACATTCTGGGGTCCCTCCGACCAGAGACGCTGAGGGGTCACGGCAGGCCGCCGCCCGGGACACACCGGGCACAGGGAGCCGCTGCCGAGCAGGAGTCTTCGATTGTCCCAAGTGGCAGTGGGCAGATCTGCGGCTGGGCGCGGGCGAGCAGCCCCGATGAAGGTGACCCAGACAGAAAGGCCTGATTCCTCGGGTCGCGAGCCAGGACCGCATTGCGGTCAGTTGCTAGCGCCCAGGAGAAGGCAGGCGAGCAGGGCCCTCGGGGCGGGGCCTGAGCGGTGGGCGGGGCCTTGTCTGGTAGAAGGGCGGGGACACCTGGCGCTCCGCTCAGCTTCGGCCCCTACCCGGCAGGCATCGCGTCTGCGCGTGCGCAGGCTTGCGGTGTAGGTGCGCCATGGCCGGGCGCTGTGCCCTGTGTACTTGTGCCCCGCAGAGTCTTGGTGGAGTTCATTCGGCCTTCCTGCCCCCTCTCCTGCTGCAGAATAGCTGAGGGGTTCATGGGAAGCTCCATGCAGCACCTTAGTCCCCGCAGCCCGTGACCGCGCGCTGGGGCACCGGGCCGGAAGGCGTGCGGGCCACGCACGGAGCGCCTTTGCTCTTCGGCGCTCAGCCGGCCCGGGAGGCCCCGGGTCCCCATGCTCGCGCACAGCGGGCCCCTGTGGCGGGCCTCCCGCCCTCGGATCCCCAGGCCGCCTGGCTCCGCGCCCAGCAGCCGCGGGTGAGCGCGGCAGCATCCGGCTGGAGTCCACGCCCCTCGGGGCAGCGTGGAGTCCCACCAGGCCGGCGCCTTCGCCACCCGTTTCCCTCAGGTCTCCCGAAGGCCCAACCAGGTCACTGGTGGGCTGGCTGCTGCTGCCTCTCGGGGAAGCCCGCCGTCCGGTGCTTGGCCTCTGTTTCGGAGTCCACGGAGCAGTGAGTCCGCCCGCCCGGGGGGCTGGGCCGAGGGAGGAGGGGACGCAGCTTCTGTCCCACCGACACGGGCTCCCTCCCCGCCCGGGATCCCCCAGGCGGCCAGCAGCCTGGCCGGGCGCCTCCCTGCCTACCTACCCCGCCCTGTGCTCTAGGCAGGTTGCAGCAAGCGGCGCGCCTGAACCCAGCCACCAGCAGGAGGCTGGACACCTTCCCTCCCGACCCTCCTGACCGGCGGAAAGCAAACCGCAAGAGACCACAGCCCGGTCTGGCGCCTCTGAGTGCCACTGAGTGCCTGCGTCCTCGCAGCCTGGTGGGAGCTGGTGCTGCTCCCTCTGGGACTCCACAATGATGCCTCTGCTCAGATCTGGTGAAGCGTCCTGGGCAGACGGGTGGGGTGCCGAGGAGGGCAGCTCCTCTCACCCTACAACCCGACCTGCAGGGCGGCCACTGGGAGGCTGGAGCTCTTGCTGGGTGTCCGGGCGCCCTCAGCTGGAGGGGACCCGGCATCCCTTGAGGACTTCCTTGGAAGACCTGGCAGGTGCCCGCCTCAGCCCCAGGGAGGGAGGTGAGGTGGATAGGACTGAAGAATGGGGCTTGGGGCGCCTAGGGGCCTTCCTGTTCAGGTAGCCCAGCGCTAAGGTGGGAAGGCTCAGAAGCTGGGGAGGGCGGCCGAAGCCAGCAGGGTAGGAGGGGCCTCCGTTAATGGTGCCAGAGCCTTGGTGGAGTTCATTCGGCCTTCCTGCCCCCTCCCCTGCTGCGGAATAACTGAGGGGTTCATGGGAAGCTCCGTGCATCCCGAGCCCTCACAGCTGAGCCCCTCGCCTGTCTCCCTTGATGTTCAGGTGGCCTGCAGGGTGGGGTCCTCACTCACTCTCAGGCTGCATGGCCTGTGCGGGGTGGGGTGGGGGGGCAGGTGGAGGAAGTCCCTACCTTGGAGGGGTGCCTGAGGGGGATGGCACTTTGAGGGACAGACTGAGCCCTAGCCAATGTCTCCACAAGACCCCCAGAGCTCTTAGTAGTGGCTGCTGATTCTCATGTCTGGATGCTGGGACAGCCAGCTGGGTCCTAGGCAGCAGCCAGCAGTTCTCCACTGCCCATTCTACCTGCTGCCTCCCCACACTGTTCTCTGCAAATGCTGGGGGTTGGACAGGGAGCCTGGTTGTAAAGGGAGAGCCCTGCCAGAACGCAGGTCCCTACCACACTTACTGTCCCTCATGGGCTCAGCCTTCCTCTTGACTTAGCTGCTCAGCTTTCAGTTAGGTCCAGGGGTCGCCTGCCCCAGAGGACTTCAGGGTTGGAGTTAGTTGGGAAGGGCACAGTGTCGGACTAGGACTGTGCGCCTTCTGGGAGCTGATGTCCTAGCAGGGGCCGCCTCAGCCCTAGGCCTGCAGTGTGTGCTCCTCCTGCCTCAGGATGGGCTGTCTTCATGGTCCAGAGGCCAGCCTGACAGGGAGCTGTTGTTTCCCTGGGATCCCCACAAAGTTTGAGTCCAGGGTTCCTTGCCCCAAGGGATAGTTAACAATTTTATAGGTACAAATTTTATATGGCACAGAATCCTTCAGCATGAAGACAAAAAACCCAGGAGAATTTGTATCTCTTACCCAAGATACTTGACCAGAAATGCTTGAGATTGCAAAACCTAGACTTGGATTTTGGGATAGTTACATAGACTATTGGTTAAGCATTCTTAATCTGGAGATTGAAAATCCTAAATGCTTCAAAACTCAGAAGTGCTTGGAACTCTGAAGATTTTTATTTTTATTATTTGTCTTTTTGAGACAAGGTCTCATTATGCAGTTCAGACTGGCCTTGAACACACAGAATCCTCCTGCTTCAGCTTTTCGAGCATACTCGCATGCCCAACCTGGGAATCTGAAGTTTTTTGAACCCTAGTTTTAGGTACAGGACTGGACCTCTTTATAGGAAGATCTTCATGGGAGAAAGGAAGAAGGCCAGCAACTGGCTGTCCTGGGTTTTGTGGCATGCTTAGGAGAAAGTGGGCAGGGAACGTGGCCACCCTGCTTCCACTGTTTGTTTCTGGGATAGACCGCGTTTGCTGTGTGTCTTGTGCCCCTTACCTCTGCCCTGTTGGGAACCTTTCCCTGAAGTTTCACAGCCCAGGAGCAGGTGATGGATCATGAGTAAGCTAGCCAAGTCAGACCTGGGCACCGGCCAGGGCAATAAGAGGGTAATAGTCCTGCCTTGTTTCCCATGGTGCTGGGATTCCCCGGAAGCTAGGTCCTACGTGGGGTCCCGGCAGGTGTTGAGTGAGGGCAGCCATCCAGGACTTGTTGAGATAAAGCCTGTGGCGGATAGATGAGGCAGGCAGAAGCTTCTGACCCATGCCTTTGATCTGTAGCTAGAATGTCACAAGGTGTCCCTTGTGGGGGCTGCAGTGGGCCCCACAGTATTTACCCATTGTCCAGCTGTAGTTTACAGAAAAAGGGCAGTTTCCATTTTTAGTGATCCTAAACTGGGCAGGTAGGAGAAAAATTGGACATTGTTTGAAAGGTGGTAGCAGATACTGGAGGAAATGATCTCAGTATTTAGTCCGGGTCTCAGGTAAGTTGACAGGTAAGTAAACCTCAGACTGTGGTGGCAAATGCCAGTGCGCTGTAGTCCTGAAAAGCTTTTCTCCCCCATAGTTCCCCATATCTATCAAAGTCAGGCTTAATTGCTAACTAAATAAATTTAGTCTCTGAAAATGCATCCTGATTATTTACATAAGCGCAGCAAGAATAGGTGAACCACACTGGCGTTTGTTTTGTTGGCACTTTCTGTGGAATTTCAGACTGGACTTTTAAGTTTCTTGGGAAAGCTCATTCAGGGTCAGTTATTATGCAATAAATAATAATATTTTACACTACACATTGACAATTTACTCAATTTAAAAAAGTTTCTTGGGACTGGTGTCATGAGTCACAAGTTTGAGGACAGCCTGCACTATACAGTGAGACTGTCTCAAGGAAATAAAAGAACCAAAACAGGTCCTTAAGGGTCGGAAGCCCAGGAGGTTGCTTCACCAGATTTCGCCTTCTGTATCTGTGGGTCGGGTGAATTGCTCTCTTCTTGATCCTCCTGAAGTGTGTGTGAAGTAGGATCCTCCTTGTCAACACAGTCGTGTACCCAAGGTGCCAGGCCATTCTTCCTGAGGGCCTCTGTTCCCACCGTGAGGTCCTCAGTTCTTAGCTGGTCCAACAGTGGGACCTTGCATTCACATCCCTGGTACTGTGACTAGTGTTTCCCCTTGTATCTTCTTACAGGGAAAACAAATTCTTGCTGAATTTGTGCAAGTAATTATGTTACCATGAAAGTAAGATTACTCTGTGACTTCTGAAAGGATCAGGAAGAGGGAAAAAGACTGTTTCATCTTTGCTCACAAAGGCCTATGTTACCAGGTGCTGTACCACTGGCAGTGCCTCTGCCAGGGGTCAAACCAAGGCCTGAGTTATGTCCTGGCCCAAGAACCAGTGAATTGTCTTCAGCAATTCAGTTGGTCCCAGGCAGTTAATTCTCCTGATATTTTGGAACCACATCATCACGGGGTTCTGAAGCTCTCTCTAGTACAGGCTGCTCCTCAGGTGACAGAAGCCTGTCTTGCTACACCTGCTGGCCTTCTATGAATCCTTGAAGGAGCAGTGATTTGGGACTATATCGGAGTACAAATGCTTTCATTTCAGAAAAATAAAACTAAGATAATCCTTAGTGTCATGATTAAGTATATAAAGTTTTATTAATGATGCTCTTGACAATGAAAGTTGATTATTTCTGTCTCACAAAACATTTTTGGGGGGAACCAGTAATAGAAGCCAGGACCTTACACTTGCCAGGCAAGCAACATGTCACTGAGCCCCCAGCACCCTGTGCAATGTTCTAATAGAATGATGCTGACAGCATAGCAGGGCATGCAGGTTGCTAAGAGTTCCGTATGGTTTCTGCAACACATACCAAACACCCATAAACAGCTCAAAGAAAAATCACTTTATTGACTGCTTTCCAAATAATACATCAAATCTAATTTCATTTCCCTTTGTATAAGATGACACCATCTTTTGAGGTAATTTTAGGGGTCCTTCTGTAAATTCCCCATAACTTCAAAGTCAAAAAGAGGTAAGTTAGAATTTGATTTTAGAAGTTGTCAAACATGACATCGAGTTTTATTATTTAAGCATTAAACTATTAGATATGATCTAGATTTATCTTTATTCAAAATGATAAAAGGTTTGTAAAAGCAAACTTAGGTTATGTAGTTATGTAGTTATGAACAAAACTTGGCCCTTTAATAGTAAGAAGACACTTTTCAGTAATGAAGGACCTACTGAAGGGTAATAAAGCACAAGAAATTATGCTTAAGCACCACCATCATTTCCTAGGCCCGATTACCTAAAAGTAAGGAAGAGCCTTTCATGCCAAAACTAGCTTCACGTCAGTGTACTGTTAACACAAAAGCTAATTTTGAGAAGACCCTTACCTATAAACCCATGCAATTTTAGCCAGCTTCGAAAATGTAAGATAAGATTTCCTTCCCACACTTTACCTTTAAAAACAATCCGTCAGCTTTTCCCCCCACACTTCCCTTGTTCATTTCCCTCTAGCACAGAATTAACTTCCTCCTGAAGTGGCTCCTGAAACGTCCTTTGTACCGCATAGCTCTCCCCTGTGTCTTACAACTTCTCCTTATTTTCCTTGTATACTTTACATGCAGACTTGTGGCCTCTGTCATTGCTAATGGTTTTAATTGCATGCGCTCCATAGTTGCCAGGAAAAACCAGGAAGTAAGCACCCGTGAACTGAAACCCCAGCATTCATCTCAGGCAGCATTTTTGTCATCTGTGGAAACCCTGTCTGTCCTGCTCACCCCACTTCCTCTCCCATTCAGCTCTTGGGTTGGACTTCGGTTCTGAGGCAGGGTCTCAGTGTGTGGCCAGGCTGGCCGAGCTCAGGGTCTTCCAGCCTCTGCGCCCTGAGGGAGCAGCATGCACCACTGCATCCTGTTGGTTTCATCCTGAACCTCTAGGAAAATTAACATAAGCTTATTGACTAAGCCAAGTGGGAAAAAAAGTTTATCTGCATTATAGTTAATATGACAACTTTGAAGGCTTTCCTAGTTCTGTGTCACCAACTTTTTCGTTTTATGTACCAAAGATAGTTCCAGGTCACGTGAATGTTTGGCTTAGTTTCTATGTTTCTGAGTTTCAAAATAACGTGAGCGCTCATTTATCTCGTGAGCGCTCATTTATCTCTGGTCACTCTGAGTAGAACCTAAGGCATTTTATAAATTAATTTGGTAATGCCCTCGGGTGTCGGCCTGGGCAAATGCCACAGTATCACTGAGTGTGAGCTCTGTCTCCACGACAGATGCCAGCAGAGAGACAGTGTCCTCTTAACAATGTATAGTCCCAAGTCAGCAGAGCGGGACCGTAACTACCTGTTTCCATTTGTGTTTTTATCCAATTTGTGTTTCAGGCAAAAATGAGAGGCTGTTTACTGTCACTAACCAGGGAAGACCTACCAAGGAGCTGACCGAGGACTGACCGCCAGGAGTAGGTGGACGACACAGTGGAGCTGGGAGGGGAGCGACTTCCTGAGCAGAAACGCACACACTGCAGTCTCTTTTGTGGGTTTCTGCAGTGTTATGTTCATAATTTCCTTAATATGTGAATGTACTGCCCACTGATCATTTAACAGGTGATAATTCTGACAGTACAAGGTTCACAATGTTCTGTCGCTTTTCAGCTGCATTTAAAAGAGGAGTACAGCGATTTATTATTGATCATTATAAAGATTTACCATTGCTTTACACATGCACGCAAAGAAATACTCAGAAGATTTTGCATTCTCCCAGTTTCCAAATGGTTCCTTTTTCTTCTCCAATGACAGTCACTTCCCTGAAGTTTGTGTTTCCAAGAGATAACTATCAGATTTTAGAGAAGGCAGAAATTTTTCTTCTCAAGGGCACAGGGAAACATGCTTTTTCGCAGAAGAGAGAGTCTGGGGTACGTTTGCCAGATATTGGAGGTCAGTGACAGGGAGGCTGTCGACTGTTTCAGTGGCAGGGAAGCATCTGGAGAGGTCACTGTGCCCAACTCCACCCACTGTCCTTGTCAGCCTCAGGTAGCAGCTTTTAGGTGGCCCTGAGCCTCTGGCAAGCAGGCCTCCTGATATCCAAGCACAGGAGGAGCTGGCATGGGGGAGGGGATGGCCTGGCCAGGTTTCCAGGGGACAGGAAGGGTCTGAGGAAACAGAATGAGCCAGGAGGTGCAGGGAGGAGGCAAACTGGGGGTGACTATAAGTACCCAGGAGGTGGACCGGCCAGAACACTGCCCCGCAGGACTAGACCGGAGAGAAGAGAGGCCTTCAAAGTGACACTGTAGCCTACTTGTGGGCTCCCAGGTAGGCTGGCCTCTGACCAGAGTGCTCCAGGAATCTTTCAAGTGTTGCCTTAAGAGCTTTCACCAAGCCAGGTGTGGTGGCTCATGCCTGTAATCCCAGCACTCGGGAGGCTGAGGCAAGAGGATTGTTGCAACTTTGAGACCAGCCTAGGCTACAAAGTGAGCTCAAGGCCAGCCTGAACTGCATAGCCAGACCCTGTCTCAAAAAGACCAAAAAAAAAAAAAAAAAAAGCTTTCACTGGGACAGGCGGTAAATATTGCTGGCAGCATTGGATTCCTTCCTTTCTTCCTTTAAACCAGGGACCTCTCACCAACAGGATCAAACTCAGAGTCCTTTACAACTTCATCACAGCCCAGAGAGCCCCCAAACAAGTGCTGGAAGGGCCAGAGCTGCATCCCAGACAGTGGGAGGAGGAGACCACTGAGACCTAGGGCAGCAAGGGCTGAGGGCCCAGGTCACACAGCCTCTGGCTGGCAGAGGTGGAAAAGATGTCCTGACTGTTCTGAGGACAGGCTCCCAAGACAGAGGAGTCATCGCTGTGGGCACCCAAAACCAGATTCTCAGCATTTTCTCCTGCTCAGCTGAATTTGGAAAAGTTTTTACCTCCCACCGCCACTCAGCACTAAGGGCAAGGTCAGGAGCAAAGCCGCCTTCCAGACTTTCCTCAGCTGTCAACTGTCTCCTCCGCAGGCTCAGGGGCAGGGGCCGTCTCAGCCACCCTTCTTGGGGCCCCGGAAAATAGAAAGTGTAGGGAGAAGAGTTAGTGTCTTTTCCTGGCCGATGCAAGCTTCAGGGCCGAGACCCATCCAGCAGGGGCAGGTTAACAGAAGAAAAGCAGTTGGGTTTCTTGTGCATGAGATTTAGGTGATCGGAGCCTTCGAAATGACCCAAAGGGACAGTAACCCCTTCTGAGGAGCAGTAAGGCGGCAGGTAGGCTCTGAAGGTGACACACTTGGCAAGGCCTGTGGCTCAGGCTCTTCTTGATGTCCCTGTGACTGTCCCCCAAAACCCAACAGCTGTCTCAAGGCAGGGAGGCCCTCGAGGTGCTGCACCGGCTTTGGGGGCGGGAGAGGTGCTCCCGCTGCCTTCTGTCTCCATGGCGTGCCACGCAGCTCCTGCCCTGTCATCTGGGCACCCTAGACAACCGTGCAGCCTTTGATGCAGGCCCAGGATAGTGGCTCAGGCCTCTGCTCTACGGAGAGGCTCCCCAGCCACGTGGCCTCCAAGGCAGCTCAGAGCAGGTTCTCATACCTGGCAAAGCCCAAGAGCTTCTCGCACAGCGCTTTGAAGCAGGGCCTCTGTTCTGGGTCCCTGCTCCAGCAGGAGCGCATCAGTCCGTACACTTTGGGCGGGCACTCCAGGGGGCAGGGCATTCGGTAGCCAGCATCCACCTTCAGGAAGGCCTCATGGTTGGACATGCCTGTGGCCAGCGGGCAAGAGTAGCAGGACTGCTGGGAGGCTGGTGCCCAGCCCCCACCCTGGAAACCCAGTCACCTGCTGCCCCTGCCAGAAGCCTTCCCTGCTGCTGCCACCACCCTGTCCTGGGAGCACTAGCTCCCTCCCCCAAACTGGCACAGGAGGTGGCTGGGCATGTGAGTGGCTGGATGCTAAGTGGGTGGTGAGGAGGGGCCACTAAGGAAGCTCCTCCCATCGTCCCTGATGGCTGCCAAGGGCCCCCCCCCCACTGTCTGCCCACCATCAGGGGTGTCTGGGGCCGTACCTGGATAGGGTGTCTGACCCCCACTAAAGATCTCATGGAGCAGGATCCCAAAGGACCAGACATCGGACTTGATGGAGTAATGCCCTCGGGAGAGCGCCTCAGGGGCCGTCCATTTGTACGGGACCTTGTGGTCGTGGGAAAGGTAGATGTCCTCCTGCAACCAGACAGGGTCATCAGGGCCATAGTGGGCCACAGGGGGCCGCCTGTGTCCCCCAGCCTGTGTGCATGTCACACAGACCAGCCAGGATCAGAGGTCTGGGTGGGCCAGGATGTAGCCACACTGCTCTGACCACCATCTGCCCTGCTGCCACCAGAGGAAGCTCTGCTAACCAGCTGGTCAGAAGTGCCGATTCCCTGAGACCCTGGGGGCAGAGAATCCAGCTGCAGAGTACAGGAACAGGAAAGAAGGGGCTCCTGGGGTGCCCTGCAAGGGTGAAGGAACTGGGGAGGTATGGGTGGACCATGCCTTTCCTGTCCCTGTCACCCTGTGGGGAACCCATCTTCCCCATGGTCAGCTTTGCTGCCCTACCTTGATGATCCTGGCCAGCCCAAAGTCGCCCACTTTGCAGATATTGTTCTCTCCCACGAGGATGTTCCTGGCAGCCAGGTCCCGATGGATGTAATTCTTTGATTCCAGGTAGCACATGCCCTCAGCCACCTGGGATGCGATGTCTACTAGTTCGGAAACAGGCAGGGCTTGCTTCTTGGAGTCTGTGGGGTGACAGGGCCAGGGTCAGCTGGACAGGCCTGGACCAAGTCCTTACCTGCGCTGACTGCTCCTCCAGCTCCTCCTTGGCTGTGGCAAAGGGGGGCAACCTGGTTTAAAATTGAGCCAGTGGGCCAGCCCAGGCCTTCTGTACTTACTATCGAGAGCAGTGTGTGACAGCCTCTGATGGCAGAAACACTGCAGACCAGAGAGAGAGAGTTGTGCAGGAGGACTCCCTGGCACTGCTTGCTTATGCCACTGGCCACTCCAAGGTGGCCGCAGTGCCCTGTGTGCCAATGCACAGCACATCCATCTGCTAGGAACACTAAACTGTAGGAACACGGGTCAAAGCGCTCGTGGCGATGACGATCAAGCTAATGAGATTTCGCATATCTGAAATGATGCATCGCAATTAACTGGCAGCAGTTTTGGCTTTGCTGTTGAAGGAAAGCCCAGAGATCCCAGGCAAGGTGTTTTGCATGTGCCTGCGCGCACAGGTGGGCGTTTCTGTGTAAGTGCGCACCTGCAGGCCTGCGTGCATGTACATGCTACAACACTGGAAGGACAGCCAAGGGCTCCAGGAGAAACTGGCTGCAAAAGTCTGGCCCATAGCTCTGCGTGCTCCAGTGAAACAGCCTCATTAACCCGGGGCAGGAGCCAAGCGCTTTTCTTATCTGCAGTTATCTGTAGTGTCTTAGTTTTTACAATGATCAGATGGAAAATTTATACTTAAATCATTTCTCTTTACTTCCATTATTATTATTACTTCCATATTATTATTATTATATTTACTTCCATTATTATTATTACTTCCATGTTATTATTATTATTAATGGTTTTTGAGACAGTATTACTGCAGGATGGACTTGAACTCACTATGTAGTCCAGACCTGCTTCAAACTCATGGCAGTCCTCCTGCCTCAGCCTCCTGAGAGCTAGGATTATAGCTTTTAATTTTAATTTATTTATTTTACTTATGCTGAGACAAGGTCTTGCTCTGTGGTCCAGGTTGGCCTTAATGTGTAGCCCAGGCTAACCTCGAACTTGTACTCCTCCTGCCTCAGTCTCCCAAGGCCTGGGGTTGCAGGTATGTGCCCCCATGCCCAGCTCTTAAGTCATTTCTTAGGAAAGTGGCAGGTGCATGTGGGCACTCCCAGCTACCTGGCATGGTCGGAGTGATCTACACTCCAGTTTGCTGCTTAGTGTGTGTCCAATTAGCCCCCAGCCTGCCTGCGTCCCCCACCCCGCTCCAGGGAGTGGGCTTTGCTCACGCACCCCGCAGCAGTTCCAGCAGGCTCCCCTTGGGCATGAGCTCCGTGACAATGTAGACAGGGTCCCCCGCAGAGGCCACCGCGTACAGTGCCAGGATGTGCTTGTGCCGCAGCTTCTGCATGGCCTGGATCTCCGACTGGAATGTGTGCTGGTGTAGGAGATTGTCTGGGGCGGGGGCGCCGTGCTCCTGTCACCCACCGGCTGCTCAGGACACACACCAGCGCCTCCACCCCAGACCCTCACCACTGCCTCCCTGCCTGCCCATGTCTGCCCAAGCCAGACACTGCCTGGGTCTTCCTGCACCTGGCCTTGGTCCCAGGGGAAATTAGGTGAACAATGTCCAGCCATCTATTTATTTTAATGGCTTTCCATTTCATTAAGAAATTAAAGTTCCCTTTTATAATAAATGAGATTAAAATACAGGTGTCACTGAAACGAGCCCCTCAGATGATGTTGTTCTCTGGCAGGTGTGGGGCAGCAGGACTTCAGGGACGGACATGTTGTCAAACAGAGCCCCAAGCCCAGACCACTCACCTCGGGAAATCACCTTAATGGCCACTTGGACCTGACCTTTCCAAAGCCCTTCGAAGACCTCCCCGAAGTAGCCGGCCCCCAGCTTCCTGCAGAGCGAGAACTCCTCCTGCGGCCTCTCCCAGTTGGCCCAGTGGGGTAGGGGCTCAGCCTCACGCTGGAGGGACAGGAGGGCACAGGCAGGGCAGAGCACTGGCCTGGCTCCTCCTCGGGAAGGACCTACTCAGAACCCTACACGAGGAGCCCGTTTTCATCTCAAATGCAGGGCCATGCTCAGCTGAGGAGGGGCTGGTAGCTCCCCTCGGGCCCCTGACAGCGACTCCCTTCAGGCATCCTGAGTCAGGACCCAGCAGGACAGTGCTGAACTCTGTCAGCCAGGCTTCTGGCCGCCCCATCCCACCCCTGCTCTGCACACCCTCCCACCCAACCCTGAGAACCCCGAGTCCTGCAGGGGTGGGCGGCCCTACCTTAAAGCAGGGTGTGGTCAGCCGCAGCCCGTGGGACAGGCTCTGGACCTTGTAGTAGTCCACGAGTTCCACCAGGCTGGAGAAGGACACTGCCTCATTTAGATACAGCCGGCCGCCCTGGTGCTGCCAGATCCTGTAGTGCCGCACGGCCTGAGCATCCCACACTGGGCCAGCGCAGCACGCAGAGGGGGACATGAGCAGCCGCCCAGCCTGGCCCGGTCCCAGCCCGTGCTGCAGGCTTGGGTGCCCCCTCCCCCCGCTGCAGCTGCCCAGCCTCCGCCACAGCCCTGGCCACACTGAGATCTGTGAGCTGGGCTGCTCAGAGGTCAGCGGGGATGGGTCACACCCAGACCAGGGCACCTGTGGGCTCTATGCTTCGAGAAATGGAGGCCATGGGCAAGGGAGCGGACCCCAGAAAGGCGCCGTCCTGGCCTTCCCCTCTGGCTTCTGCCACAGAGAGCCATACTGAGTAAGGCTGCAGCCATGTGGGAGAGTCAGAACTCCAAGGAGGAGAGCCAGGTGTCCTGGACATTACTGCCAGAGGGCTCTAGGCACATGGAGGTCCACCAAGGAATGGGATAACAGGGACAAGCCAGGCAGCCATACCAGAGAGAACATAGTCCGCACCCGATTTCTCGCTGACCCTGACCAGGAAGGTACCCTGTGAGCTGCCCTCTGCCTGCAGCCGGTGTGTTGCTTCAGAGCGGGAGACATTGCCAAAGAACCACCTGCAGAGAAGGGGCAGCCAAGCCAGAGCTGACCCCACCCAGCTCTGCACCCACTCGGACCCACTGCTGACTGCCAGCGCCCACCTGCGAGCGAAGCCATCTTTGCTGCCACCTCCTGCCCCCAGCCCTGACCAGGCTGCCCACTCACTGTCCCCAGCCCTGAAGGGGTCCCTTCCTTGCCTGTCATGGAGCCTGAAGGTCCCAAAAGGCAGGCTCTGGATGCTAAGAAGGGTCCCAGTGCCCCAGAGGGGGAGGGATGGGCGTAGCACTGAAAGCCCTTGGGCTCAGCTTCTTTTTTCCTCGAAGCACTGGGTGTGGAACCCAGGGAAGGTCCTTTGCACTGAGCCACCCCCCAGCTCTTTTCCTTTTTTGAGACGGGGGTCTCCAGTCACTAAATTGCCCATGCTGGGTTCAAACTTGTGAACCCTGGCTCAGCCTCCAGAGTGCTGAGATTACAGACATGCATCACCACACCCAGCTCACAAGGCGTGGAGGAGCCCTTTACTCTGGAGTGCAGGGTAGGGCTCTGCTCTTGGTGTCTCTGGCTCTACCAGAGCAGTTGGAACACAGCCCCACACAGAAGACCAGCAGCCGACTCCAAGCACTCCGGCTCCACCCCTGGGCTCCTGCAGATTCTCTCCCTACCTCCACCACCCTGCCTCTGAGACTTCATATCTGTGAAGTCCTCGGGGCCCCAGGGCCCCTGAACCTGCCAAGCTGGCCACCTGGGCCCTTGCCAGCCTGTGCCCCTGACAGCCTGTGCCCCACTCACACCCCCTCACTGTCCCCATGATGGGCCTCTGCCTCTGAGACACCTGCTGGCACCTGGCATGCTGTGGTTCGCCTGGCACGCAGTAGGTCCTCAATGGATGCTGAGATTGGGGCCCCTTCCATGGGCCTTCCACAGCCCACAGTAGCCCCAGAAGCCAGGGGCCTCAGCTGCTGGGGACAAGCCTGCGCTAGCCCCTCATGGCTCCTCAAAGACCCTAAGGGGCCCAGCCAGGCGGGTAGCAAAGCACAGCAGGCCAGAGTCTGGAAGGACAGACATCCACCCTGACAGGAGCAGCAGCTTCCTGTTCCCTGAACTAGGTCACACTTCTGGTTCTGGCTGTTTGCAAAGTGAGCAAACTTTACACCCCAAAGGCCCTAGGACTCTCACAGACTTCGCCACTGGTGGTCAGTGCCCCAAGGCCTACCCTGGACGCTCTGTCTTCTCTGAGTCACAGGGAAGAGGTCCCTCACCTCCAAGGCCCCTCCCTGATACCTGGCAACGTTGTGGCCCAGTCAGCACAGTGTATGGGGGTCATGGGGGTGGGGGGTGGAGTCCAGAGGCTGAGCCCAACTCGGGATCCAGCCTCGGCTTAGGATTCAGGAAGATGTACCTGGAGGCCCCAGCCCTCCCAACCTCCTGGGCCAGCTGGGAAGCTGCTGGCCCCATATACTCACGGCTCAGACTCCACCGTCTCCTTCTTGGCCAGGTAGCTGTGGGGCACATAGCCCTGGGCCAGGGCCTGGCCCAAGTCATCCAGCAGGGTGGCCCAACACCACTCGTCCTCCTTCCTGGCCACATGGAATAGGGCTCCTGCCCGGAAGCTCAGCTCCTCATCCGTCCGGGCCTCAAAGTCCCAGAGGCCCACGTACTTGGGGCCCAGGCAGAGCTGGCCCTGGGATGCCATGGCAGTGTAGCAGCAGGGCCAGGGTATGGGCCTCCTGTGGGCACCTGCACTGGGAGGGGCAGGAAGGCTGCCCCTGATGAGCCATCTCCACCCACTTCCTTGTGAGGAGGCAAGAGTTGGCCACACCCTGCACCATGGACTCCGTCCTGCACACCACCTGAGCCCACACGGCCAGGTGTTCACCTGCCAGCCACATGGCCACGCAGCTGGACTGGAGCCAGAGGGAGGTGGGGCAGCCCCCAGCTGGAGGGCCCAGCCCTGGGGTGTGCAGAGAAGGTGGTCAGGATGGGGGCAGCACTCCCCTAGGAAGGTCCCCACACTCATGGGTGTTATCCCACCCCTCACCCGTGAAGCCTCCCCCATCTCACTGATAAGTATGGGGAGCCACCTCCCTGGGCAGGGTCCACCTATTGAATGTCATAGAACCCACCCTGGGAAAAGGACCAAGGGGGAAGGGGGGGCATCAGGGTGAGACTAGCAAGCCAGGGGTGGGTGCACCCAGCCTGGGCTTCTATGTGTGCAGGTGGGCGCCAGTGATCTGCCAGAGACAGAAGGAGCCAGCCCAGAGCAGCCCACAGCTGCAGCCCTGGGCAGTGGTGACCTAATGGGTAAACCTGAGGGAAGGCTGGCCTGCAGGTGCCCTGGAAGAAGCGGGCAGCACCCTCCCTCGCAAGGACACAAGAGGGCGTCAGAAGACCACCGGCAGCAGCCTGAGAGCCGTACCTCCAGGCACCCGTCCATCCTGGCTGCCCATCCACATCCACTCCCCTCTGGCCAGCTTCACACAGCCCGCCCCTCCCCCCACCGAACCCCAGCCTTCCTCCTCCTCTCCAGGGGACTCCTGCCACCTCCCTGTCCCTGCTGCTGGGTCCACCCCAGGGTGCTCCCACCCAGGGGCCTAGGCAGCCAAGGTGAGAATGAATGGCTGGGGAATTGTGCCAACTCTGCTCATTTGAACTTTTCTTTTTTAAAATTTTAGGACACTAGGGACTGAACCTAGGGCTTCACGCATGGTAGGCAAGTACTCTACCTACTGCTATGTGACATTCCCAGCTAAACTTTTCATTGAGAAGAGAAATAATAACACAGTCCATTATCATTTGACAATGACCCTGCCAGTCCGCGTCAGTCCCCACCAGGCTGGGACGGGGCCTCAGAGACAGCTGCAGAAACGCAGAGAGCAGAAGTCAGAGGTCAGGGTGGAGTGGGGAGGAGATGGCTGTGCTCAGAAGAGGCCTGGGGGAGGAAGCGGGATGGCTGGGTGCTGGGCAAATGGGCACTGAGTCGCTCAGGTCCAGGGAGCTTGGGGTAGACCTGCCCACCCCTGCCTACTCCAGTGTCCTCGAGCCTAGCACCTCTGGGAGCCAGCTGTGTCTAGGGGACCCTGGGGTCCCCAGATGCAGACATGTGTGGGTGCTTCTGTCTAAGCCACACCAGGAAGCAGGAAAATCCCCTGCTACTTGTGGAGACCTGGGAGGGCCAAACTAGTTCAGCTCGTGGCTGACAGGACACCCAGGAATGTGCCAGGGCCCATAGATAAACCTGCCTCTGTGGTCTGGCTGCTGGCAGAGGCCACCCGCTCCGCACATTCCTTGGTAGGAGGGCTTAGCAGCCACCCTCCCAGCAGCTGGGATGGCACTTGGAAAGGCTCCAGAGGAGCTCCTGGGCTGACCTGCTCAGTGAAGGCCTCCCCCATCCCTCCCCTCCACCAACCCACCACAGGTGAGGCCGGGGTGTGGCCCCACAGGGCTCAGCTCAAACCACTCTGCCCTCATCATACAGTGGGGCTGTACTCCCCAGCCAACTTCCAAGCCCCGGGGTCCACTCCTGTCGCTGGAGGGAGCTGCAGCCTGGCTGGTACTGCTTTCCCCAGGTGTTGGCCCACTCTGGCCTTGGCCTCCCGCCCCACTCTCTCTGCCTGGGTCACTCTGTACATGGGGCTCAATGCCAAGCTCCCTTTTGTGCCAGCTACGGGTGAGGACTGTGTTCAGTGACTGTGAACAAACTGGTGTCCACAGGGGAAGCATTAACATAAACTCCATCTCCTCCAGGGGACAATGGGCGGAAGCCCGACTTCCTGTTCCCACAGCCAACTTCCTGGGACAGCTGCTAAACCAGCCCCAGAAAGCTGGAGGCAGGGTCTCCGGAGACACCAAATGAAGACCTGCTTGCCTGTGTGCCTGAATTAAGTCATCTTCCCACTGCTGGGACAAAATGCCCTGCATACACTACTGTCCAAGTTAGCTCTTTGCCTCTGTGAACAAAATACCTGCCACAAAACGCTTAGAGGAAGGAAGATATATTTTAGCTCACAGTTTTAGTTTCTTACAACGGCTGGTTGACTTCAAGGCGAAAGCATCTGGGTGAAGGATACAGCAGGGGAGACCCACCTGCCTCGGGGCACCCAGGAGAGGCAGGCAAAGTCTGAGGAGAGGAACGAGCGAGGACATGAGACCCTCCAGAGGCTCAGACCAGACCAGTGTCCCGTCCCGCACAGGGCTAGTGCCCTCCAAGGCTCTAGGTCCACCTCCTTCCCGGGTGCCCTGGGGCACCCCATGACCAGCTTCCTGCCACACGCCCACCACCTGACAGGCCAGACCAAGCCATAAGCCCCACTACAGCAGTCACAGAGGTGGCTGGTGTTCTCAGGCCCTAGTCCCCTCTCTAACCCTCACCCTAACACTGCAGCATCCAGGGTCAAGTCAGCAACATGGGAGCCATAAAGTGCCATCCTCAAGGGTCACAGCCCATCTGGGGCTTTTTTCTAACCAGAGAGTCACTTGTCACCTAGTTGTCAGCAAACCACTGCATTCCACACGCACTGCCACTAACCTGCCATCCAGGAAACTGCCTCTCAGCTCGAGCCCACCTCGAGAACCAATCTGGAGATGCAGGTCCTGCCCTGGACATGGCTGAGTGCAGCTGCTGGCCACAGGCCTGCCCTTCCTGTGGCCTGACCGAGCCGCTTGCTTCAGTCCCAGCCTGCTGGCTCCAGGGTGTCTTGCCTTTGCCGGATCCTGAGACTAGATGGGGTCCGGCTCCCTCTCCCTCCCCCCTCTGCAGGCTGGGACAGACCCCTCCCCACCAGCACCCAGTTCTGGGTGGAGGGAGCTGCTGTGTGTGTGGCATGGCTGAGCCCATGGCCGAGTGGATTATACTTATTGAGTGTTTCCCACATGTGCCCACATTCACAGGGTAGGGGGCACAGCACTGTCCCCAGCTGTGCACAGCCAGTGCTGATCCATCTGCTTCCAGTTGCACACAGCGTGAAGTGTGGGACTCAGGCCTCTCCTCGGCCCAGGGAAGGAGTCAGGGAAGGTCAGGGATGAGAGGGGCAGTCACAGGGCGCAGGGCTGCTCCTCCAGCGCTTCCACAAGCTCCACTTCTGGGCTCTCTCCCTTCTCCTGAAGATGCCAGGAACAGCAGCCACGCAAGGCCGAGGACCTCCATCCCTCTGCCATCTGGGGGGCCAAGTCAGTGCAGGAGGCCCATGGCCAGACGCACAAAGGCTGTAGGGTCCTGGCCATGTGGCCTCTGTGGGGTGTGCTAATGGCAAGCGCTATCCTGGGAGATGCCCGGCCAGAGCAGCAGGCTCCGCACCACCCTGGCCCAGAGCCCCAGTCACGTGAGACCCAAGTGCAGGCGCCTGTGGATGGCATGCAGCTTCTCCTGCAGCACGGCAAAGGCAGGCCGCCCTCAGGGCTGCTCTTCCAGCACCCCAACATAAGCATGTACACTTCCGCCGGGCAGGCTGCTGGGCAGGGCAGCTGGTACCCACGGCTGAGCTGCTGCAGTGTCTCGTGATTGGTCATCCCTGGGAAGGGTGGCATGAGACAGCCAGGGTCATTATGGAGTGCTCCCGAGCCCAGGCTCCTGCACCACCAGCTGGCCTTGGCTGGACCGTTCTGCCCCAAGAGTAATCTCAGGGCCTGGGGCCAACCCCCAGGGCAAGTGACCCTCAGGGGAGGGTGTGCTGGGATGAGGCCTGTGTCCCCCCAAGGAGCGCACCTTCACAGGGACACTGGCCATAGGTGAAGACCTTGAACAGCAGGATGCCGAAGGACCGGACATCAGACTTCTGCGAGAAGATGCGGTAGTCGGCCGCCTCGGGAGCCGTCCACTTGACAGGGACCGTGGAGCTGCTGCTTGTGGAGTAGATGTCATCCTGGGGACAGGAGAGGTTGGTGTGGGCAGACAGCGAGGTCCCTGCCACCCATGGGCTCAGACACCTGGACCTCTCCCACTGACCTTCAGTAGCCGGGCCAGGCCAAAGTCGGTCACCTTGCAGGTAAGGTCATCGCCCACGAGCACGTTCCTGGCAGCCAAGTCCCGGTGGACAACACGCTGCTCCTCTGGGTAGCTCATGCCCTCGGCTACCTGGCAGGTGAAGCTCAGCAGGAGGGCAAGCTCAGTCCCTGGCCCTCGGGGCCTGCAGGGGAAGAGGAATCAGAGGCCATGGGCCAGAGCACCGGGGCCTAGGAAAGCACAAGCTGGAGTGGGCAGCACCATGGAGGGCAGTGAGTGAGGTGGGAAGAGATGTCTGCACCCACCTCTCTTCTCAGAGCCCAGGGGAGACCAGGGGCAGAGAAGGACCAGAGAGGGGCTGGGCATCCTGAGCTGGCTGGGTCCATGGTCACATTACACAGAGGCTGGTGACCCTGATATATCCCCTCCCCTGCTTGGACTCTACCCCAGCCCTGGAACCACAAGGCTCTGACTGCAATGAAGCCCGGGACCCCAGACCCAAAAACCCGGTCCTCGTTGGCTGGAGGCCTGACATGGGTGTAGCCTGAGCCACATGTCACGTAAATAGGTCCCAAGACACCTCCAGACCCAGAGGGGCAGCTGCTGTCCTCCCAGGGTGACGCGGGCTGCTGCTGCAGGGCAAGGCCTGGGTACTCACTGCCCAGGTAAGCCTGCAGGTTACCCTTGTGCATAAGCTAGGTGACGATGTACACTGGCTCCCCTATGGAGCACACGGCACGCAGCCGGATGAGCCACTCATGCTGCAGTCTCTTTAGAGCCGCCATCTCCTTGGCGAGGTCAGCCAGCTTCATGTCAGCTGCAGGAGAGGACTCTGTTCCAGCACTGTCCATGCCACCTGCCACCACTGCCCTGGAGTTCCCAGGCTCAGAGGGTGGTGGGTGCTGGGCCTGGGCCTGGCTGGAGGACTTGGGCAGCAAAGCCTCACCTGACTTGATGACCTTGACTGCCACGGGCATAGAGCCCAGCCACACACCTTCCCATACCTCACCAAAGTAGCCTTCACCCAGCTTCCTCCGAAGGACAAATTCCGAGCGTGGCCGCTCCCACTTGTCCTGCGCCAGGGGCTTCTGTGGGGAGGAGGGGTTCAGTGCTCTGCCTGCTGCTCCCCTGGCAGAGTGGATGTTCAGCAGGGGCCCACCTCCCCAACTGTCCTGGGCAGGGCCCAGCAGCAGATCCTGGGCACCTCTGTCCCAGCACACACTGGCCCAGGCTGGTGCTGACCTCTGGGAGGCTGGGTCCAGAGCCGTGGGAGTTAATTGCTTCAGGGACCTAAGTAGTGTCTTTGCCTGAGCCGGATATCCATCCGCAAACACTCATTATCACCACTAGCTGAGCTGTTATTATGAGACCAGAGAAACCAGATCACTTCCCCAGGGGAGTCACAGTTTGTCTGGGACAGTCCCAGAGCTGGGGAGGCATCAGGATCAGCATCTCCTCCCACAGCTTCTGCCCTCCAGGTCTGCACAGCTGTGGGTACCTCCCCCAGGCTGGCTCCTGCCTCCTCCTGCTCCCCTGGAGCTGGGCACACCTGCAGCAACCACACACACACACACACACACACACACACACACTCCATCCTTCCTTCCTCCACCAGTTACAGCCAGGCTGGGCCCAGAGCTGGCTGAGTGACTGAGAGGGAGTCCCGGGTGGCCCACCTGAGGCCTGCAGGGCTGCAGCAGAGGGCTCTGGATCCACTTCCAGTTGGCCTTATAGTAGGCAAGCAGCGCCTCCAGGCTGGGGAAGAGCTGGCCCTCCTGCAGGCAGAGGCTGCCACTGGGCGCTGTACAGATGCGGTAGTGGCAGACTTTAGCCTGGGCTCAGACTAGGGGAGCAGAGAGGGACACTGCCTCAGCAGCAGCCTGTGCAGGCATCACCACCCAAATGAAGGAAGGAGGAAGAGAAAGGAAGAAGGGAGGGGAAGACAAGCAGATGGGGTGACTAGATGAGTAAGGAGCCAGTACTGACTTGGTGTCTGACCTGGTGCCCCCTGCTGGGGACATCTCAAGGGGCCAACCAAGTACCTGAGAGTGAGTAGCTCCCAAGGCTGCTCTCACTGGGCCGGATAAGGAAGGCCCCTGGTGCGTTGGCAGGGGACAAAAGCAGCTGCTGGGCCTGGGTCCGGCTGATCCTACTGAGGTACCAGCTGCAAGCAGGTGGCACTGTGGTCACCTCACAGGCCCAGCCCTGTCGGACCCCAGCCAGGCTTGGGCCCCAACTGTCTTGCCATCTCTCAGGGAGAAGGCGGAGCCAGATGCCATGTCAGGGTCCCGGGTCTCGTGCTGCCCTCAAGGGCCCTCAGGGCTGAACTGGGGGACACTAAGGCCAGCACAGAGCTGACCTAGCCACAACCGGTGATCTGAGTGCTGCTCGCTGCCAGTGAGCCAGTCTACTCACCTGTGAGCCCTGCTGCAGATGACCTGGCTTATGAATTCCCAGCCCCAGCCACAGGCTAACAGTTACACTGAACCCATCAAATCTTAAACTTTTCTCACCCCTGTGGAGGGTCCACAAGGAAATAGGGTTCCCCAACAAACTGGCCCAGGACCATGCACTGGGCTGTGGATATGGCCAGGCAGGATGTGGGTGCTGCCTGGCTGGGCACGATCCATCTGCCTTGGGAAGCTGGTTAGACAGAAGCTGGGGGACCCTGGAGGCTGCTGGATCCAGGCTGGCCAGAAGGGCAGGAGAGGCCCACATGGGATTTGGGGAGGGAAGTGCTCTGAGGGGAGGGTCAGAGCACCTTCGGCCCTCTGAAGGGCCAGGCTAGGGCAGGCCAGCCTTGAGCTCCCTGGCCTTACCCACAGAGACGCTCCCTCCTGAGCTGGGGAGCTCCATCTCCCACAGGGAGACAGAGGGGCTCCTAGGCACCTACTCCTTAGGCATCTAGATGTACGGAGCCCCACGCCTGCTGTCCCCTTGCCAGATACCCATCCATTTAAGTCACACCAAGTGTGGCTCACTCATACCTTGGAGCCAGAGACATCCTGGAGGAAGACAAAGTCCCTTCCCATGCCACCCACTGTATGTGGCTCTGTGCCCAAGGCCTAAGCGTGGTCCCCACCTGGCCCAGCTCCCTACCCCAAGCCTCCCACTTCTGGGATCTTGCAGGGAGTGAGGTATGCCAGCCCCATCCTGGGGACCACAGCCATGCAGGACGGCACAGTGAGCACAACACAACCCCTAATCTACCCAAATGGGGGACACCGTGAGCAGGGGGATGGATGGGGGTCAGTGCAGAGACCACTCAGGGAAAGGGTGAGAAAGGACCATGGGGGACCCACAGGGTGATGCAGAGCAGCCCACTCAGCAGAGAGGCCACAGGGCTGGACTTGGGTTGGGGATGTGGACACAACTGGAGAAGCGATGGGAGGAAGGGGTGGACAGAGGCCCAGGCCTGAGAAAGAAGAAGTTGCATCAGCAAGCAAATGGGAGAGGAGAGGCATCAAGTATATGGCTGGACCCTGGTAGACATGTGAACCCCAAGACCTGGTTGGGCAGCAGCTTCAGATAAGCAAATTCATTCAAGGAGCAGGAGACAGCAGCATGAGGCTGTATGCCCTGCACTGAGTGCCTCCTGCAGCCGGAGCCCCTGCTGCCTGGGCCCAGCGTCTGGGAGCAGCGAGTGAAGGGCTGTGCCCTGTACCCCACACTGGGGCCTTGCAAGACGCTGAATGAACTCCGACGTGTTTCTAGAGCTGTGGGAGACGTGCCTCAGGGTCTCTTCCTGGGCTGTGGGGCCACCTTAGCAGCTGGTGATGCCGGGAGAGGCAGCCTTTCATCTCCACCCAGGCAGTCATTAGCTTTCCCCACGGCAGCCTTGCCCACCCCAGCCTGCCCTGCCTGTCTACCAAGCCAGCAGCCTCAGAGCCACGCAGGCTCTGCCTTCCACATCTGGAGAAGCTCACATCATGTGTGAGCCCCTCCCCATGATGATAGCTGCCAGCCACCACGGACAAAGGCCTGATGCCCCTGGAAAGCTGCTTCCTGTGATTCCACCTTTGCCTGTCACAGGAAAGGCCCCAGCATCCATGAGCACTATGGCCCCCAAGATCCTGGAGGTGGCTCTGAGGGTGCTCAGATCTGAGCTGCTCTGCAGAGAGCAGGCCCAGGGCCCAGGCCCAGCTGGGTACAGGAGCTGCCAAGGACGCCACCAGCTTCAACCTGCCTCTGCTGCTTGGCCCTTCTCGAAGGAGGCAGGACTTGACCATCTTGACTGTGTGACTGACTGGAGTGACAGCAACACCTGGGCTGAAAGGCAGGCAAGGGACACATCCCAGCATTCAGATCAAATGGTCGAGAACTCTGCTGCGACCACCACACAGCAGAGTCCAGCTTGGGGCCAGCACACAGGAGTCCTGCCTGGGCTCTTCCTGTACCTTAGGAGGCTATGCAGCCTGCCACCTCCAAGGACACCTCTGGGGAGCACCCAGTCCCCAGATGGCAGGCTGTGGATCATGGAGACCAGGAATCCACGCAGGCTACTTGCTACCAGTGGATCCCCCATCCTTGGGGGCCCAGAGTCCCCAGACAAGCCGTCTGCTCCACACCTGGACAGGCCCAGGGTGGTTTGGTGAGTGTGAACTCTGCTCTGGCCTGGGTTAATGCCCCGCCGAGCCCTAGAGGCTCCTGCACAGCCCCGAGAGCCAAAGTCCCTGCCAGGAGCTCCTGGGGCAGCAGGTGCCCATCTCGCCCCGCCCCTCCCAGCCCCTGTCCTTCCAGCAGGAACTGCTCAGTGATCACCCTGCACTGGACCCCAGCACCAAGGCAACATCCCAGAAGGAAGCGCTGTCGTTGATTCGGCCCCACCTGCCCTGGACCTGCGCGGTTACCCCTGCTCCCCGCCTGCTCCGTCTGGAGTCCGCAGGCATCCGGTCAGGGAGGTCCCTGGACCCTGCCTTCCGGCGGGGGCGGACTCTGGGCTCGGCATAGGTACTCACGGCGGGTCTGCGAGCGTCTCCAGGGCAGCCTTGGCCACGTAGGTGATGGGCACCAGGCCGGCGCTGGGGGGCCCGGAGAGCCGGCAGGCGAGGATGTAGTCGCCCTCTTCCCTGAGCGCGAAGAGCCGGTCCCCGCGGCGCTTCCTGAGGAAGGGCTGCATGCCGCGGAGGGCGGCGTGCCGCGGCGCCGGCGGAGGCGCACGGGTCAGCGGCAGGTGCGGGGTGCTGCCTGCGCAGCGCCCCACCCGGCGCGGACTGTGGGGTGCCAGGCCGCACCAGCACGCGACCCCTCCAGCGGCGCCTCCCACGAGGCCCCCTGCCTGCGTCCCGAAGGGCAGGGCAGAGGGCGGACCCCAGCCCCGGCCACAAGGCGCCCCTAGTCCTGGATCCCGGGGGTGTGGCAGTGGGGATCCACAGGTGCGAGCCACAGGGGCAACCAGAGCGGGCGCGGGGCGGGGCGAGGGAAAGGGGAGGGAGAGGATCCCAGCTCTGCCCACCCGGGCCCCGCCCACGCAGGGGGGGGCGTGGCTCTGTCCTGCGGGCGAGCGGGCGCGGGCGAGGGAGTCCCAGCCAGCTGCCTCCAGGCTGGGGGGTCCATGCGGAGCTCAACTGCTCAGCGCCAGCGGGCTAGACTTGGGTGAAAACGCCATAGGCAAACTAAACTGGCCAAACCTCCTAACACCACAGAGCCCAGTGCAGGGCGGGTGCAGCCCTGCAAGCCCAACTGCACTCTACACGGCAGCCACTGTTCAGAGCACGGTCAGCTCAGCACCCCACTCCTCCAGCTGAAAGTGAAAGGGCAGTGGCTGAGGGTCTCCGGGGAGGGCAGGTGCACAGGGAGCACCAGGCATGGGTGACAGTGGATGTGGCCCCCCACAGTGGAGAGGAGGAGCCGGGGACGTGGGCCAGGGGACCAGCACGCGGGCAAGAGTGGCAGGAAAGTCCCATGTGGGCTCACTGAAGCCCACCACCCAGGCGGACCCCTAGTGGGGCGGACAGAGGCAGCGAGTCCCAGCCAGCCCAGTCCTTGAGCATGGCGGTGGGATGGGGTCTGAGGGGTCACCACCTGCTTCCCAGTGCTCACCCCCCAACACCTAAGTGGTCTGAACCAGGCCCGTCGCCCATTACAGGACTGCCACAGGCCCTTCCTCAAGGGTCCCAGGTCAGCAGTGCAGGGCCCTAGAATTCTGTGTGGCAGGGTGCCAGCAGGCAGTGGGAACACTGCCCACCCAGTGAGGCCTCTGCCCGCCCAGTGCAGATGGAGGGCTTCCTGGACAGCTACCCTCACGGGCAGCAGTGCAGCTGTGACCCCTGTGACTATCAGGGCCCCCAAGTGACCATGCCCCTCGGGCAGCCTGAGAAGCCTAAAGGGAGCCCTGGGAGGCACAGGCCAGGCCACCTGGAGGCTCATCTTGCTGGGGAGGGGGTGTCCAGAACAGTGTAATTGCAAACGAAAAATTGGGGCGGGGCTTAGAAGGGCCTCTGAGGCTGTCGCTACCAGCCCTGCAGGGACTCGCCATCATCTGCCCTTCTGTTTCTGCACAGCAGTTTCTGTAGGTCTGCCATACCTAGTTTTGCCTCCCTGGGGGGAAGCCCAGCTGTCACCAACCAAGAAGCCATAGAGAGCCCACATGGCTCCCCCATGTGCTGACTGTGTGGGGTCAGGCATTTAGGGCACTGAATGCAGATTCCTCCCAGATACTCCCTGTCCTGCAAAGCCACAGGTCCTGGCTTCTGGGACTCAGCACATTCCCTGTGCAGCTGGAGCCTGGGGGAGGGGGGCAGAATCACAGAGGATGGGTGAGACCCAGCTGCTGTCATAAAGGCCCTTAAGGTGGAGGGGTCTTCTTCCTTCTCCTCCGGGGTCAGGCAGGAAGGGGAATTGCCAGGCAGTAGGGATCCAGCTCTCAAGGAAGGCCCACCTATTCCTGGTGACTGGCATGGAAGGTCTGAGCCCCCAAGAACTGCCAGGGGGAGAGATACCTAGAGGGTCCTCAGGGTCCAGGCCACAGAGTTCCCAGGAAAAGTGGCCATTCCTGGACTGTCCGTTCCAGAGGGCTCTACAAACCTATACCCTGCCTGACCTTTCACCCTACCCTAACCAGCACTCCTCACTCTGCACCCACCCAAACCCTATAGTGTTAGGTTTTCCCTTGGCATGGTAGAGAGCAAAAGCAGAAAAAGGAAAAAAGGGTTTCATTGCAGACACAAGGTCTGCAGAAGTGTGCAAGATCCCTCCGAGGCAAACAGAAAAGCTGTGGGGTTTGACTCAGTTTGACAGGGGGTGGAGTTTGAGGGGGTGGGCACAGTGATATATTGACAACTGATTGGGGGAATGCTGGTACCTGTGCATAGGCAGGGAGTTTCATTTCAGTTTGGAAGAAGAATGTGGAAGTCAGTATTGAAGGTGCACACTGTCATCTTTAGGGTCCAGCACCATGTTGGGCAGGTGCTGTGCTGAGCCTGGCAGAGCTTCACAAGGGCAGAACCCAGGGTACCCATCTTTTGGTTGCTAGGAGGTGATGACTCTTAGATTGCCTCCTGCTGGATGGGGCATCGTGATGGGGACTGATGTCACCATTGGGACAATGGGCATCACCCATATAGAAGCTGGTACCTGGGGTATCAGCCAGGATGAGATGTCCTCTGGCAATGAAGGTCCATATCTTGGGTTGAATAAATCTTGAAAAAAAGTTTAAATAGACAAGGAGCTAAAAACAAAAAAATAGTAGCATGAGGGGTTCTGCCAAGGGGAGAAAATAGGGGGCCCAGCCTCCTAGGGAAGAAAATTTTGGTGAGAGGCCTCCTTCATTATCATTTTGTATCTTTTGATTACATTTTTCTGCTGTATGCTTAAGACCAAGTTAAATTGAGACATGCATTAATTAAAATTAACCTATGGCTATCTATCAAGTTTAGTTAAATCTGCCTTGGAACCGTGTATAGAGCCTCTCAGTTTTTGACAGTGCCAGCCATCAGGATGAGTCACAGCCATTGCTTGACCAAGTTGTTTTTTGTGAAAGCTTGGGAGATTTTTTTCTCCTGATAACTCTCTGTAGGCCCACTATATATCAGATCACTTTCCTCTGTGGTCCCACAGTCTCCTTGACCAGAAGACCAGGGACTCACAGAGTTACGAGATGTCACTGTAGAGATTCTCTTATATCCTGGGTCTTCATTGACCTCAGAGGGCTGGAGCCAAAATACTGGCTGTCCTCCAAGTCCATCTGACTTTTTAGTTTTTGGTCTTCAAATCTCAGTTGTTGAATATCCAGAAGAAAATATTGATAACATTGCAGTGTAATAAGGCAGTAAGCTTAACATTATTACCATATCTGAATACCAAGCACCTTAGAACACAAAGTAGAACTGTTATTTCTATCAATCATGGATGTCCTAGTATTTAAATCCCTGTAGAATGTTAACAGTTACATAGTTTTCATAGAAAATTTTAAATCAAAACCATACGTAATATTGTAGCATGACAATTATGACATTTTATAACAATTTGAATTTGCATTTGGGCATAAAATACCCCTTTTAGTCAATTATCCCTATGTACTACATAAAAAGCTTTTATCTAACTTGTTGACCCTTGGTGGGATGTACATCACATAATTTTATTAAGGACAGAGGTCAGAATCTGAAAAATGTCTATCGCCATAAATAATCTCTGTTTTACATTTTTTGAAGACCTGTACATGTGGAAGCATGAATACATTAATACACTATGAGGTTAATAACAATCTATCATAGCCATATTTAGATCTTTATATCAAAGCATCTTTAAATCAAAAAACATTGTATTTTTATTTCTTTTGATGATGACCAATGAATGTGAACTTTTTTTGTGCCAGGGATCGAACTCATGACCTCAAGTTTGCCAAGCAGGACATTACGCTGCTGAGATAAACCCCTGACCCCTCATATTACATTTTTTTTTACTTTTTTTTTTTTTTTTGGTCTTTTTACGACCTCATGCTTACCAGGCAGGCGCTTATGCCACTGAGCTAAATCCCTGGCTGTGAACATTTTACAATAATGTATTTTTATAACTTTAGTTGGGGAGTCTTTCATAAGTTTATGGAGATTGATTGAATGATTTATACTTACTCTAGAGCAGCGCAGAATATTAAAGAGAGGAGGCGAGTAGATACGAGTTTACTAAGCAGGGAGGGCACGGAGGGGTCACCACAGAGAAGGCTGTGACGTCTCCCTGCAGACAAGGGGCAGGTTCTGACGGGGGCTCTGATGGGGTCGGGCTCTGGGCACTGCTGTGAGCCGATTTATATTGTGAGAGTGCAGGGGGTGGGGTGAACCTTTACGTGCCTGAGCTCTGGCACAGACTTCTGGAGAGAGAAGCCAGAGGGGCTTCTGGGAAGAAGGAGGTGTGCATTCTCAGGGCACAGCTTTGAACCGCTGCCATGATGATTGCGCTTTCTCTCAGGTGGGAGATCGAACAGAGATCATGGGGGGGCCTCCAATCAGTGAACAACAACTGGTTAGTACCAAGCATCCGCTTTCTTATTCATTAATTGAAGTTCTATCCAATAATCTCTTCCCAACCCTAAGGAATTTTGTTTAATTATCTTAATAACTTTTGATAATTTATGAAAAACCCCATCACAACATTTAACATTATTTTTGAACAATGAGAGACTCTCAAATCATGATACATAAATGACAGCATACATTAAATTTACACATCTAATTATAGCATCATTTTGACCGGCTAGCAATGCAGACGGAAGCATGCTTTTAGATGTATAACTCATATTAAATTTTGAATGAATGATCCAAAAATAGTAAAGGAAACAAATTGTTGAACTCAAAAAACAGCTATTGGTGGGTATGACAAAGAATCATATAGAAAATCTGTACAGCTTGGACACAGAAACATTCACAGTTTAACAGACACTTTAGAAACTTAAGAGTGCACTCAAATATATTTGGCTACTTTGAATTATAATAACTTTTATAGTTTTTACATTCATAAGTACAAATAGACTAGTTAGAATCTTTTCGTAGGTCAATTAACAGAGATCTTTTATAGTAAGAATCAAAAGGAATAAAGCCTTTTATACCTGTGAAAGCAAAGACAGTTATTAAAACAAAGATAGCTATTAGGAAGTCATAGGAATTAATCACAAATTGGAACTCTTTATGTATAGTTGTGGAGAAGGAGCTTAGTCTATGAGAGAGTTGTAATGGGTCAGAAAAAAGAAAAGGAATATGACAGGACCTGTCACCCCGCAGACTGGAACGTAGCAGAAGGCAGGAGGAGACACAGGATAGTAGAGTCTGGGAGGGGTCAGAAGGCAGCAGAGGTTGGGAGGAGCAAGGTCAGGTATGATGGGCAGCCAGGAAAATGGAGGCAGTGAGGTGGAGGAGAAACAGGAGGGAGAAGAGATGGTGGGGAGGGAGGACAAAATGATGACAGAGAAGAACAGGAGGTTTTGTGGAGAAAAGTCAGGCAGGCAGAAGGGACAAGTGGGATCATCAGGTGGAGAGGTGGTGGTGTGGTGTGGGCCGAAGAGCTTGGGCTGCTCCACATGCCTGGATGAGGATGGGGTGCCCTGCAGGCAAACAGGCCTGGACATAAGGGGTCTCTACCTACTTGCCATTGCAATAGAAAAATTGTCTAGATTGTGTCTAGATCAAACGCCTCCTCTGCCCAGGGGCAGGCATTATTGAGCTTGTACTGTGGCCAAACTATGGTAGTAAAAAATTTTTTTAAAAGTGGCTTTTTAGGCTTAAAACCTTAATATCTTTTTGGAGACTGAAAATTTTTAGTTGTCTTAACAGGTACTTGAATGGCATGTCGTTTTTGGGTTGGGAAGAAGTGTTTCTCATTTTGATCAAATCAGAGGTGAGTCAGAGGCTACAGAGGCTGAACCACCATCCCTTGAAGAGTCGTCACCCTTCTTAGGATTGTGAGAGAGAGAGCCCCCCACCAGTCATCACCCAGGTTCAGGCATGACCGATGACCAACTGGTCCATCCCTGGCTGGGGCGCTGCACCCAGGCAGGACAACAGAACCGGGCTGTGGAGGGTGGCCAGGCTGTGCACAGTGAGGTTCTGGGGGTGTGGACCTGTCCTGTGACTGTCAGAGTTGTAGCTTGGCATTAAAGTTCGTTATTCATCTATTATTCATGTAATTGGGTCAGTCTGCTTTTGCTTTTCAGGAATTTCATGGGAGGGCCTCTTCCTAAGGTGAACCTGTTTACCCAGGGAAGCTCCAAGTTTTTTATGAATTTAAATGGCCCACTTTTGGGTCTCTTGGCCTCAAGAAGGGACTTTTAACCAATCTTTGTGTTAGCAGGTCTACCTCAACTCTGAAAAAAAAAAAACAGCGCTGCCACTGCTGCGGACGCCCCACCCAGCAGGTAGAGGGGGTACCTGCCCCTGCCTGCAGGCCTCGCAACTGCGCAACTGCTGTGTGCCCCGCACCCTGAAACCTGAGGGCTCCCAGTGCAGAGAGGGCTCTGCCTTCCTCCTCCCTGCGCGCTGAGCATTCAGCCGGAGCAGCGCCTTAACT